>CM057477.1:35602446-35964946 GCA_030035585.1 Dugong dugon | reverse complement strand
CATTGTTATTCCTCTACATTAAAGAGAGTAAGGAAGTTCTAGGACTTACTGAACTTTTAATGGCCATTTTTGGTATGTTTCTAAACAAGCCTAATAGAGAAATGGAGGAAAATATACATGACTGCAAACCACTGAATTAGAATATCTGCTTATGATTTATAATATCACAGTTCACATGATTTATGCTTTATCTCAAATAAAAAAGTTGAAGTTTTAATTGCAGACAATGTTTTGATAAAATGGTAATGTACACAGATCTGGAAGAGAAAAATTACTAATGTAACTTTACATTAATCAGTTATTTTCTATATCAATGTTTGTCAAAGTAATGGGCTGACTACATTTTTATAATATTAAAAAATAGCTTTAATTTCTTCTATACAGTATTATCGAGCCTGAATCTATTCAATAAACGTATTGAGCAGAAGCAATTATATGTAGCTCTGTAAAACACACGGCGTGGAGGGAGGGAGGTGATAATATAGATGGGCCACAATAGAATGGGTCAAAAATCATATGAGGTCCTTTCAAAGGGCAAGAATTCTATCCTTGAACCATCCACACATGCCACTTGTAAAACGAACTACTTCATTTTACATAGAGTAAAAAATGACACTTTCCAGGATTTAATCATTATATAATTAATATGAGTATTTGTGGGCCAAAGAACTTGATTTGGCCTTTGTCTCTGGTTTCCTGAAAGATGCTTTTGGAATTTCTTAAGCAAAGTGTCTTTGTTTTTTCTGTAACAGCCAGGCAACAATTAAACATGAGCAAAGGAGTTGGGAGCCCCAACACTACACCTGGCAGCAAACTTCAGGAAGGAAGGGAGGACGGCATGATGCAATCAGTCCTGTATATTTATTAATCTAATCGATATGACTATGCATTGAGACCCCAATCATGCATATGCAATATTATAAGAAGGCCTGAACACTGAAGCAGTTAGCTTCCTGGATTGGCAAGAGCACCTATGCACAAGAAAGGGTGACATGTACCTGGGTACAGTGGAGGTCTAGAGTCAAGACCCCTCCCAGACCCAACCTGATGCATCTTTCCCTTGTATCCTTTCTGGTTATAACAAATGGGTAAATTTAAGTATAAATAGTCTCCATGAATTTCTGTGAGCCATTCTAGAGAGTTAATGAACTCACAAGGGGCAATGAGCCAACAGGAGCTGGCAAGACCCAGCTCTGGGTGGCTGTGGGGACAGAGAAAAGCTGCACAGGTAGTCAAGTTGTGAAGACTCAGCTCTGGGTTGTTGGGTGACAGAGAGGCTGCATGGGCTGTCTATGAGAAGGACAGCCTTCTAACCTGCGCGTTTTGACCTGGCTCAAGGTGGCTAGGGATGAGCTGACCTGTGGCCAGGGAGGAGGAAGAGCCAAGTGGGTGGCTGGCAACAAGGAATGGAGCAGTGGGAAGATGAAGTCTGGATCCACTTCCAAATGGGAATTAGATTCTAATTAATCCTTACCACATAGTTAGCAATAAAGGTGAGACTAACCCACCTTGTCCCTTTAGCACTGCAATATTGTGAAAAGAAATAATAGTCATATGTCTATGGATAAGATCTTAGCTGCTTCTCTGGATATTTTCTATAACTTTAAGTTCTAGCAACCTTTTTGAAGACTTAGAAAGTTGAATCATGTTAATATTTGGCGATAATTTCTGTGAGCTATACATCAAAGACACAAGAGCATTTAGCACTGGATACACTATAAATAATAATATGCACTTATTTTAGTATTTTTTTTCTTGTGGTCAGATAAAATGTCTTTTCATCACAGAAAAACCATAAAAGACAATTAATTTTTCCAATGTGTTTAATGGAGTCCAAATCACTTTTCTTTGGAAATGGATTTTTGTTTTTCTTGAAGAACTACAAAAACACTTTGCTTCACTTTCCCACCTACAAAATCAAGCCACATACCCAGTAGCTAATTTCTGATATTACTAATGGTTTCCATTAACTATTTGGGTCAAGTGCTTCAGACATATGTTATCTCATTTAACTCAGAAAAATAAATTAATTGTACACACTATCTGCCACACCCTCTGCTTGTATACAAAGATGATAAGACATTGCCTCTGCCCTGAAGAAGTTTGGGCTGAGTATAACAATGAGTGTAACATATATTGAAGGTAGAAAAGGAAGCAGCAGTTGTTAGCGGAAGGACAGAAGATGTTTGAGAAATTTGAAAGTTCAGTGTGACAAGAGGGTCAGCAAGGCACACAGGGAAAAATAAATAAAACAGTAAAGCCAATATTTTGTACCAACTGTCCGAATGTTAAATGAATCTTATAATAGTTTTCTTAAGTTGCCATTGAAATATTACTACAAGCTATGCTTTACAACATAAAATAATAAAACCAGGGCCATGAGAAAGCATCACCTGACCTGTGACTGTGCATGTGAAATCTGTCATCTACTTTAGAAAGAGCTCTGGGATCCTGAGAACTTTATTATTGTTTGGTGATGTGAATCATGGAATTAAAAGTATTAGCCTTAAGTTCAACAACTTTTTTTTTTTAATAATATTTTATTGAGATTTGGTGAAAGTTTACACAGCAAGTTGCATTCCCATTTGACAATTTCTGCACAAATTGTTCAGTGATATTAGTTACATTTATCACAAAGTGTCAAGATTCTCTTTAATTGTGCTCTGTTTGTTCCATTTCCATTACTCTAGTTTCCATGCCCCCTTATCTTCTCATCTTTGTTTTTGAGTAATTGTTGACATTTTGGTCTCGTACTAATGGTTTTTAAGCAGAGCACCGATCTTACAGATAATATCCTTTCTTTTGTGTACCACTCTGCTATTTCCCTAAAAACTGGTTTCAAGGGATAGGCTCAGTTCTAGGTTTAAAAGAGTGTCTCAGGGCAATAGTCTCAGGGTGTCCTATGTTCTCTACTGTTCCAATTTGTCTTTTTTTTCCTAATAATAATTTGAGTTCTGCTCCATATTTTTCTTCCATTCTATCTGGAACCACGTATTTGTGACCCTGGTCAGAACGGTCAGTGGTTGTAGCCAGGCACCATCTAGTTCTTCTGATCTCAGGATAGATGAGTTTGTGGCTTGTGTAGACGTGTTTCTTCTCTGAGCTTTTGGTTACCTTCTTACTGTTTTGCTCCTGGTGAGTAGAAACCCATAGTTGTGTCTTAGATGGCTGCTAGCAAGCTTTTAAGACCCCAGACACTACTCCACTAGGATGAAGATCATGATTTTTGTGAACTGTTATGCCAGTTGACTGAGTTGTCCCATGAGATTATGATCCTAAGCTTTCAAATCCAGAAAACCAATCTTGGAAGGCATTTCTTTTATCTGTGGAGTATCTATATTTGTGTCTTCAACAGATTTATGTGCCTGCACCCACATGTTTGTAATTACACATACCTATAGATACTTCTGGAACCCTGTTGGCACAATGGTTAAGAGCTATGGCTGCTAACCAAAAGGCTGGCAGTCCAAATTCACCTTGAAAACCCTATGGGGCAGTTCTACTCTGTCCTATAGGCTCACTATGAGTCAGAAGCGACTCGACAGTTTGTTTTTTGTTTTTGTTTTTTTTAAATAGATACTTCTATCTGTTCTTACCTATGTACACACCTGTACTTACCTGTACCAGTATGCTTATACCAATCCATATGTGATCAAACACTTGTTTTTACTTTGGTTGTGCAGTGCTCACTACATTCCACATTTGGTGTCACTTCTCTCATCACCAATAATAATAATAGTAATAACAAATCTCTACCATCTAAAGTGTGCTTTTCCTTCTCTCCCTCCTCTCCCTGGTAACCACCAATGAACATTGGTCTCTCTACATATATCTATTCTTGTCTTCTTATAAAAGAGGGATCATACAATATTTGACCTTATATGCTTTACTTATTTCACTTAGCATTATGTCCTCCAGGTCTATCCATGTTATGTTTCAAAGACTCATAATTGTTCTTTAAGGTTGCACAGTATTCCATTGTACATATGTACCACTATTTGCTTATTCATTCATCTGCTGATGGGCAATTTGGTTGTTTCCATTTATTTTCTATTGCAAATAAAGTTGCAATGAACATAAGTGTGCATATGTTTGCTCATGTCATTATTTTTAGGTCTCTAGGGTGTATATCTAGAAGTGGAATTGCTGGATCATAGGGTAGTTCTAGTTCTAGTTTTCTGAGAAAATGCCATGCCATTTTCCCATAATGGTTGTACCATTGTACCATTTTATCATCCCACCAGCAATGGATAAGGGTTCCAATCTTCCCACATCCTCTCCAACATTTGTTATTATTTATTTATTTATTTTCATTTTTATATCAGTGTCATTCTAGCAGGGGTAAGATGGTACCAGAAACCCTGGTGGTGTAGTGGTTAAGAGTTTGGCTGCTAACCAAAAGGTTGGCAGTTTGAATCCACCAGGCACTCACTGGAAACCCTATGGGGCAGTTCTTCTCCATCCTATAGGGTCACTATGAGTTGGAATCAACTCGATGGAAATGGATCCTTTTTTTTTTTTTTTGGAAGATGGTATCACATTGTAGTTTTGATTTGCATCTCTCTGATGACTAATGATCACGAACATCTTTTCAGATGTTTGTTGGTTGCTTGGATGTCCTCTTTGACAAAGGTTCTGTACATGTCCTTTGCCCATTTTGTGATTGGGATGTTTGTCTTTTTGTTTTGAGTTGTTGCAGTTTTCCATAGATTTTAGAGATTAGACCCATACTGAATAATTTATTTCCAAAGATTTTTCCTAGTGTGTAGTTTGTCTATATACGCTTTTAATAAAGTATTTTGATGAACATGAGCTTTTAATTTTTATGAGGTCCCATATATCTATTCTGTCTTCTATTCATGAATTTGTTCTTTATTTTTTATCCTATTTTTTTTTAAAGGATTAGATCCCATAGTGTTTTCCCCAAGGAATGTTATGGTTTTAGGTTTAACATTTAGATCTTTGATCCATTTTGAGTTAGTTTTTTTGTATGGTGTGAGGTATAGGTCTTGTTTCATTTTTTTTGCAGGTGGATATCCAGTTTTGCCAACATCATTTATTAAAGAGACTGTTTCTGCCCCACTGAGTGGACTTTGACCCCTTGTCGAAAATCAGTTGTCCATAGATGGCTGGGTTTTATTCTGAATTCGCAACTCTATCCCACTGGTCTATGTGGCTATCCTTGAACCAATACCAGGCTGTTTTGATTACAGGTGGCTATATGATATGTTTTGATATTGGGAAGTGTGAGGCTTTCTGCTTTGTTCTTTTTCTTCAGTATTACCTTGGCTATTTAGGGTTTCTCTTCTGTCTGTATGAAGTTGGTCATTAGTTCTTCCATTTCAGTAAAGAATGTTGTTGGGATTTGTATATGGATTGCATTGTATCTGTAGATTGCTTTAGGTAAAATTGACATTTTGACTATATCTAGTCTTTCAGTCCATGGACTGTCTTTCCATTTATGCAGGTCTCTTTTAGTCTCTTGTAGTAGTGTTTTATAATTTTCATTGTATACGTCTTTTATGACCCTGGTTAGGTTAATTCCTAGATATTTTGTCAATTTGGGGGCTATTGTAAATGGTATTATTTTCTTGGTTTCTTTTTTGGAGGAGTCTTTGTTAGTGTAGAGGATCCCAACTGACTTTTGTGTGTTGATCTTGTACCCTGCAACATTGTTAAATTCTTCTATTAGTTCCAACAGTTTTCTTGTGGAATTGTAGGCTCTTCTATGCATCAGATCATGTCATCTGCAAACAGAAATAGTTTTACTTCTTCCTTTCCAATTGGAATATCTTTTATTTCTCTTTCTTGTCTTATTGCTCTAGCTAGGACTTCCAGTACATTGTTGAATAAGAGAGGTGGTGATGGGCCTTCTTGTCTCATTCCTGTTCTCAAATGGAAGGCTCTCAGCCTTTCTCCATTGAGTATAATATTGATTTTGCAAATATACCCTTAATTATATCAAGAAATTTTCCTTCTATTCTTATTTTACTGAGAGTTTCTATAAGGAAAGGGTGTTGAATGTTATCAAATGCCTCTTCTGTATCAATTGATATGATTTCTTTCCTTTGTTTTATTTACATGGTGGATTACACTGATTGATTTTCTAATGTTGAACTGCTCTTGTAATCCTGGTATAAATCCCACTTGATCATAGTGTATGATTTTTTGATATATTGCTGAAGTCTGTTGGCTAGAATTTTGTTGAAAATTTTTGCATCTTTGTTCATAAGGGATATTGGTCTGTAATTTTCTTTTTTGTGTGTGTGTGTGATGTCTTTGCTTAGTTTAGGTTATCAGGGTTATGCTGGCTTCACAGAAAGAGTTCGGTAGTGTTCCTTCCTCTTCTATTTTTGAAGGATTGGTTTAAATTCATCTTTGAATGTTTGGTAGAATTCTCCAGTGTAGCCACCTGGTCATGGGTTTTTCTCTGTTGGCAGTTTTTTGATGACATTTTCAACTTCTTTTTTTGTAATGGTTTCTTTTACACAGCTGGCTTTCAGTAAATATTTACTAATCAATTATATCATTTTGGAATACTTAATCCCAGACTAAAAAAACACTAACGTAGATTAGGTATTCACAAGTTAGTCACAGTATAAATGCTTGCATTTTCTATAGTTGGAAGAAGCTAATATTATAGGCCTATCTGTATCATATATTTTATTTTTGGTAAACCAAAACTAGATAAATTCCATAATAACAAATTTTGTACATATGAGATTACATGCAAGGTAAGAAATATGTTCCAAAATCTCATGAAAGTAGCAGCAATTTAATACTAAGAAGCAAAGTATGCATGACAGAGCAACACTGTAAATTAGCATAAATGGACAAATATGTGGGGGAGAAATAGAGAAGTACAGCATCAAAAAACATCAAGTCTAGTTATATAATTCAAATGTTAATTATTACTGCATATTCATACTATATTTAGACAGAGGGAAAAGATCAGCAGTGTTTTCAAAACCCAGAAAGTTTTTGGAGAACTTGGAATATGTTGAGTGAAAGTTAGCTCAAGACGTAAGATGGTGTTTTAAGCCATGCTTATGTGCTGTGTTAGTTTTTCTCAGTGTATATTTTTGACAAACTCCTGATTTTAGTCAAAATTCATAATCTTAAGGGCATTTCTCCTTACACAATATTGTAACTACTACTTCTTAATATACTAACTCCTTTTTTATGTTTATATGTTGAATGCACTTTAATTAAACTCCCCCTACACTAAAAACTGTATTAAAGGTTTTTTTAAAAAAAAATCTTAAAAATGAAAGTGTTTCTGAAATTAATCAGCAGTTAGTATTTCTGAATTCCAAGCCTGTAAGGCCACTGGTTATTCAGCTGATGAAATGACTTAAATTTTGTCTCTAATACAGTGGAGCCAATAGCTATTTAATATATAGGAAATCTTAAAATGCATAAAAGTTACTCATGATTAACATTTTAGACCATACTGATTCTCAGGATAGACATGAATTTTAGTGTCTATTTTAAGTATCAATGTTTTCTTAAAATTATCACCTTTCGAATGATTTAAGGTGGTAGGCAGCAAATTACATATAAGAAGTTCAAGCCTAAAATGACACAAACATATAATTACTCTACAAATGTTTCTAAATAAGGTCACTTATTTTAATACAGATATGTGTACTAAGAAAGTTACAGGGCTAGCAGCAGGCACATGATAAATGTAGTCATGAAAGAAAACAATTTTTAATTTAGTAGACTCTATCAATCTAGGAAGCCATGAATATTTACTATTAATTCAATAAGCTGAATCACAGATAAAAAAAAGAGAGAAAGAGCAGAAAAAGCAACATATAACAAGACACTTATTATACTGGTATCAAGATCTATTACAATTTCTATGATTACTTCACTAATTTGAAATCATAAGATGAGTTCAACGATAGTTTTACATATCTAAGTAGAATAACTTCTTTTCCTTTATAAAACATACATTGAAGTATTGGGTTACTGTTGGTGTATGGTCAAGATCTTTGTTCTGACAGCAAAGCCATTAAGAAAACTTCAATGTGGTAAGAAGTATCATTAGTGATACAGGAAGCTTTTATATATACTCATGGTCAGACTGTTCTACTGTTTTATATAAATGTTCCTTTTAAAGGTCAGATATTTCCACCTTTTGCCTTGCTATTAATCCTTGAAGAGCGCGATCATCAGAGTCTAATCTCCATTGCTTAGAATCTTCTAGTAATTCAGTTCAGATCAGTGTGCATTTATAGATTGCCTAGTCTGTATAAAACAAACATAATATACAGATAACTCCAAGGAGTTTACAGTCTAGTAGTGGAAGCAGACCAATGAAGAACTAACTTCCACATGGCAAGGCAAATACTGTGATGTTGTTGGGGCAGGGACATGGGAAAAGTAGTATTTCCTGAAAAGTTTTCCGGTGGCAAAATAATAATAAATGAATAAACTGAATTCATGAGTCATGAAACAAGATAAAGTTTTGAAAATTATCTATCAACTCAACTTGAAGCATCAACTTGAAGCTGACAAGAAGGTCAGCAAGGTGTATTGGGAAAAAGTTCTCTGTCAAAAAATTTCACTGGGATTCATGGTTCCAACCGGGTCATTAGTCATGTCTTTGGTGGTTTTCTCTCCACTGCTGCCACCTTTGAGCTTTACATTTCACTTCTCATCCTTCTTCACTAGGGTTCTGAAAGAAAATTAAGTCCTAATACCCTGAATTCCATTGTATATAATTAATTAACTTCTTTCCTATGTATCTCAAATGGATTTAACTGTATATTATTCTTGGAAGAATAGAAAAAAGAGTCACTAAAATAATTTTCAGTAGGGCTCTGCTGTGGAACCCTGGTGGTGAACAGCTGCTCAAACCATAAAATTAATCTTATATTTAAATATTATGACTTAAAATGCACATCTTTTAAACAGTTTTATATTTTCTCACTGTGCTAATTTTCATAATATCACTGCGCATGAGTTTTTGATTAAAGATAAAGGTTATGTCAATATGTATATAATTGACAACATATATAACATATTTTTTCTTCATTGTTGAAGGAAAGTGGAAAAAATCAATTTAGCAATTTAGAGACTATCTGGCTCAGGGATGCACTGATATAGCCTACCTAGTTTATGAATAACATTTGATATCAAATTTTAAGATAAATTATTAGGAAGTTGCCTTAATGCTGTTATTTCTCAGTTATGCCTAGATTTTACCATGGATGATACCTACAAAGGGTTGTCATTTACTCACTGGCATTCCATAATGTAGATAGTCTAATTTGTTAAAATATTCTTTCTTCCTAAGGGACTCAGTGGGGATACTTCATGCTGAATAGGAAAATATTTTACGTATTTATTTGTGTGTGAATAGTCTCTATTGGAAAAAAAAAAAAAGATGGTTGGCCCTTACTAACTTAATCTCTTCCTAATTATTTCTCTGCATGATTAATTATTTAAATATCCAATTCAGGTTATATGGGCCTTGATGCTATTATTCTATTTATTTATTTATTTTCCTTTCTGATGGTTAAGTAATTGTGTCTTTGGTGTAAGTAAGCTTTCCAAAGGAGCAATTATTATTCATAACACTCATGATTTGATATTCATGTCTAAAAAGACAGTCAAAGTACCCAATCTATACTTATAACATTTGAAGATACTAAGTTATTGGATTGTTCATCCAGTGAAAATTGGCTTTATAGTTCTACTATCTAAGCAACATGTGAAGGTGACCTTGATTATGACATGGCTTAAAAAAAAAAAAAAAAAAAAAAAGAAAGCATGTATTTAAGAAGACCTTTGCTATTATAATATTTAAATTTATTAAAATCATTTAGTTATTTAGACTTAAAATATTTTTGCATATAGAAGAGCATCTAGTGTCCAATAAATAAACATAAACTACTAATTTATTTTGTGATAATAAACCAAAATTGAAAAAGATGTGAAGGAGCTTTTATTTTCACAGTTGAAAACTTATAACTTGGAAACACGTATTTGTATGTAATAGCATAAATTTCTAATATGCATACTAAAATAATATTTCAATTCCTTTATGAAAGTACTTCATGAAATAGGGCATAAAATACATATATTTTTGACTGTGAAAATAGGTTAGACTGATACTGAAGAGACATAAATAAGAGGTTTTCATAGTTTTGCAAAACTATCATTTATTTTTCTTTGTTACATAACACTTTTGAAACAACTACGAGTACACTGCTATGTAAGATTTACTTCTATTTCCTCATCAGCTGCTGACTATGTGTCTTTTAATCTAAAAAAGCCTTACAACAATTCTTCCCATATCTGTGCTGTTCTATCACACTAAGTAATGACAATTGGCCCTGAAGGTATTGAGAGAGACAAACAGTAGACTTACAGGAACTCAGAGATGGCAATTAGACCCAACAATTATCTTCTTTTATTAATGTATTGAAAGATAAATTGTCACCTACCTGTTGTATAAGAGAAAAGCAGCAGATCTTCATGCATATCTCTTTTTTGTTAAATAGTCTTAATTTTTACTTAACATTGTAGGTTTATAAAATGTGTATGTGCTATCTTATTATGCAATGTGGAAATATACATTATTTTGTGATTAATATCTAGTTCATATATTGAACAGGAAAAACAAAGCCATGGAATCATATATTACCTTTTTCAATATGCATCCTTTTTGACTCATGTCCTATGTCATGACCAGCCAGATCTCCCTCTTTTGGCCCAGGGAGTACATTAGGTGATAAACCCATCAGCATCTGGTTCATGGACAACCCATTCTGATGGACAGCTGTGAAGCCCAAGAAAAAAACAAACACAAAAACACCATAACACACAATGTTCTAAGAAATTAATTAAACTCTTTCAGACTCAAGAGTAAATAAAATATGATGGTCTAACTTTACAGCTATCT
This sequence comes from Dugong dugon, assembly GCA_030035585.1. Classification (NCBI taxonomy): domain Eukaryota; kingdom Metazoa; phylum Chordata; class Mammalia; order Sirenia; family Dugongidae; genus Dugong; species Dugong dugon. The sequence continues at coordinate 35,954,028 of CM057477.1, read as the reverse complement.
CAAAAATTTATTGCGAGAATAGACAACCATGGTACTTTTTGATAATAAGCAGAAAAATATGATAAGTGTAACCATTCATCTTATGTTTATTTCCTATAAAATATAATTTTAAAAAAATACGGAATACTTTTGAATGGCCATACCACTATAATCACTATCAATAAAGTATTCAAGCTTAAATCTAGTGAGCCAGATTATCTCCCTACTATATAACCTTCCTTAATTCCGCAAGAATAGAATCTTAACATTAGAGAGCTCTTTAACACTATGTTAAAACCTTAATAAGTAATATTCTAGTGGCCATAGAGGGCAAATAGAGTTTTCAAAGTTGTCAGATATGCCACAAGTTAAGGCAATACAATCACTATTTGAATATTATTATTCTATTTTAGTCAATAAAATATAAAGTTTCTTAGATATTAAAGTATGACTTTAAAAATAGGTTTTAAACTTAAGCTTGAAAATAAAAGTGCCCAAATAATATCTGTTAAACGGTTGAAAGAATAAAAAAGACACTTCTTTCATGAACTATTAACAATAATCTGTCAACCTTGAAACGACAGATGATCAAAACACCCTTATGATATTCACAATGCAATGAACACATTTACTCGATAAATTGCCCATGGATATCTTGATTTTGGAGCCCTGGCAGCACAGAGGTTAAGAGCTTGGCTGCTAACTAAATGGTCAGCAGTTTGAATCCACCAGCTGCTCCTTGGAAACCCTATGGAGCAGTTTTATTCTGTCCAATAGGGTTGCTATGAAATCAACTTGATGGCAACAGGTTTCAATGGGTTATCTTGGTTTTACGCAAAAATTTAAGAAGAATCATTTCATAAAACTTAACTTTCTCTGGAAAATAGAGCTTTTAAATTTATCATAATATATTAAGGATTACTATTTGGCAACCACCATAGTAGTAATTGTTTCAGGGAAGAATCATCAATGGAAATTCTAAAATCAATGAGTGAAAGTTTGATGAAGAACAGAATATTTACATAGTCTTAAGATATCTCTCCACAAGATACTAACCACAAAGGTAAATAATTTTTTTTTTTAAACTAACTTCACAGCAGAGTAACCTGGCAGACACCACCTTAACCAAGTGGTATAGTTAACATCCCCAGTACTAAAGAACTATCATAAGCCTCCTGAAATAATTCACGGAGAACATACTATCATATCCATGTGATTCCAACCAAAAATGTATAATCTAAGTTTAATCATTAAAAAAAAAAATCACAAAACTCAAACTGAGGGACATTCTACAAAATAAATTGGCCTGTACTCTTCACAAAATTTGAGGTCCTAAAAGACAAAAATGTCTGTGGAACTGTTTCAGATTAAAGGAGACTAAGGGGTATGATAACTGACAGCAATGTGGTGATCTGGGATTGGCTTCTGGACCAGGAAAGAAAAACCTCTTGCTGAAAAAATCATCAGTGAGATAATTAGTGACATTTAAATAAAGTCTGTAAATTTAGTTTATAGAAGTTTATAAATTTAGTTATAATAATGTTAATTTCCCGATTTTAATCATAGGGCTATCTGTGGTCATGTAAGAGAAAGTATTTTTTGTAGAAAATAAACAATGAAGTATTTGAGGTAAAGAGGCATTATGTCTATTACGGGGGCACTAACTAGGCAGTACTGGAATCCCTGGGTGGTTGGACTCTACCCAGAGGTACCTTGGAAGAAAGGCCTGGAGATCTACTTCAGAGAAATCAGCCATTGAAAACCCTATGGAGCACAGACTTACTCTGACACACATGGGGTCTCCATGAGTCAGAGTGGACCTGAAGGCAATTGTAAAGCATGTATTATGGCTTTATAGAGCTGTCTCTCTCAGAGAGATTGACAGATTGATTGATTGGGGGGGAACCTGGGTGATAAGTATACAAGAATTTTTGTATTATTTTTAAAACTTTTCTGTTAGCCTAAAATAAATTAAAAATAACATGTTAAAAAACAGATATACATATATATGTATATACATGTATACAAAAGGAGCTCTGGTGGCACAGTGGTTAAGCGCTCATCTGCTAACCAAAAAGTCAGCAGTTCGAACTCACCAGCTGCTCTGTTGGAGGAAGATGTGGCAGCCTGCTTCCATAAAGATTACAGCCTTGGGAACCCTTTGGGGAAGTTCTATTCTGTCCTGTGTAGTTGCTATGAGTCAGAATCAACTTGATGGCAACAGGTATGTATGCACGCATGTATGTGTGTGTGCTTGTGTATTCATTTGAACAATTATGGTAGTTTAAGCATGCAAAATTTTCTTCTTTGTGTCTATAATGAATATAAAAGAATAAACCATTAATAAAATTACATGAATGTATAACAAAGTATGTTCAGATCTTCCCCTACCTGTCCATTTAAATTTACATTTAAGTATTCTGCTCATTTTCTTTTAAGTATTACTTAAAAAATGATATTTTTATTTCTGTAGAAGAACAGTACATTTTCCAATGACAAGCCCTTATAAAAAGCATTAGAAATGTAGCTAATATTCATACTAAATTTCTGATTCTAGAGTCAGCATAGCACAAAACCATATAGAAAAGATTTTATTTTCTAGCCTCAGGAATTATTATTTGTTTGGGAATGGCTGTCAAATGATATATCTATTTTTATGAATAAACAGTTAGTATAACCTGTTGCCGTCAAGTCTATTCTGACTCACAGCGATCCTGCAGAACAGAGTAGAACTGCCCCATGGGGTTACCAAGGAGCAGCTGGTGGATTCAAACTGCTGACCTTTTAGTTAGCAGCCAAGCTCTTCACCACTGCACCACCAGGGCTCCAACAGTTACTATAATCTCTTATAAATTTAGGGAAAAATATTTTAGATAGATATTTGTATTCAGTATTTATGCGTAAATTTTGTATTTATATTCATATTATTTATATTTAATATTATGTTGAACTATAGTTGCCAATAATTGACAATTTTTAAAATTTTTTAAATATCAAATTCATACAATTTAATCAAACATTTAACTTACTCATCCCAACAGCCTCCAGGTTAAGGAGTTTTGCTTTATCCGAACATTCCTTTGTAACTTATAAAGATACATTTTAGGAAATACTTTTCCTTTTATGAAGATATCTTCGCAACCCAATAACTCCAAAAAAATTTGTGTAAAAAAGAGTAAGTTTATACTACAAATATGATTTCACAAAATAATAACTAAACTTGAAAAGGATACACTAAATATTGGTTTCATCAATCAAGATATTAATTTTAAATATATTCAGGTTATTGGAAAAACAATCTGAGATTCTTGTCACAGACACAAAATAACCAGTTGATGGAATGGAATTTTAATTTTACTATCAATTTCCTTGGCCAAGAGTATCAAGATTATATATTCTGAAAATGTTATCATGAAATATAATAAAACCCTACTTGAATATATTCATATATGACAATAATAAGTATTATTGACTGTTACTTATTCCAATTCTAAAACTTAGCCAATGTTTTAAATTCTTCAATCCACTGATCATCTAAATGACTAAGAAATATGAAAATAAATCCATTGTTTTGAATTTTATTTAATTTATTCCTCTTTGTGTATATCTTTCAATGTGAAAATGAATTTTAAAAATCAGTGGATTTTGGAAACGGCAGAGGTGGTATTGTAAGAATGAAGTTGAATAATCCATAACAGTGTACTCAGACACTAGATATTTGAGAGTTGGCAATGTTTACTTAAGAAACTAATCTAGAAGGTTACTTACTTTCTGTAACAGTTTCATAGCTCAAGTCATTACGTGTGGCATCAAAAAGAGGGAGTTTATATCAGAACCTGTCGATGTAGTATCATACCTCATGATATTGCAAACTGGGAAACATAATTTTGAGAGATGGCTGTTGCTACAGAGTTTCAGAACATGATACATCTGAGATCTATTTGGAATGAGGGCGTTTTGATTAGAAAAGCCAGCTGCACCTAACAAAGTTTAAAACGGTGACAAGTAAAAGTATGAGACCTACGGATTCTGTCAGAAGAGCTCTCGGTCCGTGCAGGGGAGCTGGACACACTGCTGCTGCGATGGGAGGATGGGTGACTGCCAGGCCTTCGGCCCTCCTCCAGAGAGGGGGCAGGGGAGGGGCTGTCGGGGACACGCTCCTACACCACCACCGGGCGGGGCAGAGAAGACAAGAGGTAAACACATTGACCGTTACTCAACGAATGTTCATTTTTCTTAATACTATGGAAACGTAAATAAAAGTAACTACATTATTTAACAGTAATTAGCCGTATTAAAAGATACCTTTTATCTTGAACAAAGCCAAACAAAGAGAAAGATTACTTAGGAAGCTACAGTTCTGTAAGTAATCATCACCGTAGTAAAAACAAATATGAATCCACTGTTCGGAGAAAAAGTGAGGCCAAAGACGATAACCAAAAATCTCAAAATTAGGACCCACTGGACAACAACAACAACAAAATTAACAGAACAAAGCAAGTTTCAATGCTAGAAAATCATCAATTTAAATAAATCTTTAAATATATTCTATTGGTTCAGCAAGTGTCTAAGGATCATTTAGCATACAAATTATCAATGTGACAGACCATAATAATAACACCAGAGGAATTGTTAACAGCTATTTCATCATGGAACTGTCTGGACACACTCAGATGGTCACATTTTAAAGTATCACAGAAATCCATTATTATTTAACATTTCAATAATTTTCTTTAATTTTAATAATTTTCCGACTACTACCTACCCCAAACTCCAATTCAACCACACAAATGTATTAGGAGAATATCATGAAGCACGTATTAGTTGTGTGCCAGTGAAATGGTTACACTATTTCCTGATACTATTCTACGTTCCATTCAGTTCCCACTCTATACCTCCTCCTCTGACTAAACTCTGCACCTTCTCCACTTAAGTACAGTCACATTGTATAAATTCCTCTATTGACCTCTTATAAATGGACTTACAGTTTCAGAAATAAGGTGTCCACAAATTAACATTTTCTACTTTGTGCAACAAGGTATCTATACTTTCAGATATTCACAGACATAAAAAACTCAACTTGCTGCCATTGAGTTGATTCCGACTCATAGCGACCCCAAAAGGCAGAGTAGGACTGCCCCATAGGGATTGCAAGGAGCTGCTGGTGGATTCGAGCTGCCGACCTTTTGGTTAATAGCCATAGTGCTTAACCACTGTGCCATTAGGGCTCCATTCACAGATATAGTCCTTGAAAACCCATCTCTTCAATAATCAATAAATATTTAGGAGTGTAGAAGTAAACATTATTCCTTGTTAGGACGTAAAGGTGCAAATATTAAAACAGTAGACTTTTTTAAAAAAGTAGCAGAAAAAAATTCTAAAAATAATTGGTCAACATATACTTTTTTTTAGTAAACTCAGTTGCACTCACACAATGTTGGCATAGATTAAGAATCAACTCTCAGAAATGAATTACAGTAAGAGGCTGATGTTGTCAGTATATCAAGGATTAATCTAATGTGGAGCAAAAAAGGTAAGGCTTAAAGCTTCGTACTACCAGTGAGAGTAGGAGTAATATATGTCTTTGGTTGCAGAGGTCCCACTAGCCCAATGAGAGTACATGATCACTTCGCACATAAGAATCACCTGGGGTGTTCTTAAATGCATCTATGCCTAGTCACCACTCCCAGAAATTCTGATTTACTGGGTCAGAAGTGGGGCCCAGACATCAGTAGGTTTGAAAGGCTTACCAGAGGTGATTTTAACGTGCTTCCAAGATTGAGCACCACTGCCCTAGCTTATCTCATATCCATTTAATTTTGCTTCTCTGTGCATTTTCAGTAGAAGAGCGCAATGACAAATAAAATTAAAAACATACCAAAAAAAAAAAAGCAAAGATCTCTTGCAAAATTTGTAGCATAAAAGGGATGTCCAATATATATTCTATGTAACAGAAATTACTCCTATAAGAAAGTTCTTGATAAAAGACCAAACAACATTGTCATTGGGGGAATGGTCTCCCTCTATGCCTCCCATCCAGGCTGCCTAAGTAAAAGCCTTGGGCCCAGAGCATTCTCTGATAAAACCAAAAAAAAACAAACCTGTTGCTGTCAAGTTGATTCCGACTCATAGCGAACCTACAGAATAGAGTAGAACTGCCCATAGGGTTTCCAAGGAGTGCCTGGTGGATTCAAACTGCCAACCTACAGGTTAGCAGCCATTGCTCTTAACCACTACACCAGCAGGTTTTCCATTGTCTGATAAGGAGGCTGGGAATTGGGTCACCCTCTCTCTCCTGGTTCCTCCTATTTATCAGAGAAGACTTCCCCCTGTTTTGGGCACACATTAACTTTCTGTCTCTTGCACATGCCCAGGCACCACATGACACCTGGCCAACCCCACTTCTATATATGTTCCCAACAGGGAGGGAATGGGGTCTCTCATGCTGTGACACAAGAGTGGGAGCATGCCAGATTGTAAGAGCCTACTCAAGGGGTGGATTGAAAGGGAAACAGGCTTTGCGAGGTCAAATACAAGCACCCTCATGTGGTCTGCTAGTTCAGTAGTTTGCTAAGTCATCCTTATGTAAGTCCCTGGCATGTAGCCATTATTGTTCACTGCTGCTATAAAACCTCTTTCCTCCCATTGAGGGTTGCAGAGATCTGCTTTGGTCTTGCAGCCACCCAGGACTTGCCTCATCTTTAAGCCATCCTAATAAACTTCTTTGCTGCTACCCTGGAGTTGCCTGCCTCTTTCTTCAGTCTATGGCCACCCTCTATTTCTGGAGGCAAGTTTCATATTACTGGTCCATGCCTGGACAATTGTAAATACTAAAAAAACAAAACAAACAAACAAAAAAAAAACTTCAACCAAATTCTACTATCAAAAGTTGCAATGTATATTAAAGTCTTGTTTTAAACACACTCGAACTTTAGGAGCTTTTGGACTGGTCTAAAATGTGTGGACTGACTTCTGTAAAGGACAAAAGTCCAAAAAAGAAAAATGTATTGTCAATGTTATTTTTCCAAGCTGAATAAATCAAACATGCTATGCTTCTAAAATGTCTAAGTTCACTAGTCCACATGGCAAACAAATGACCTAAATTTTTAAGAAACCAACACGTATATGATTTAAAAGAACAGAGAATCCCCATCTGTATGCCAAAAGTTACTTCCTATCTTCTAATTAGAGTATAAAGGCACCTAAGAATATAGATCCTTTTTTATTTTCTTAGTGTTCACCCTTACCCTAAACTATGAAACTTGTTGCCTTTGAGTTCACTTCAACTCATGGCAACCCCATACACTGTATGTAAGGCAGTTTCAAACAAGGTTCATAACAAGTTTTTGCAATTGCAAATCAAATGATAGTCTTGGTTTCCATAGCATTCAGAGGTTGGATTTCATACTTCTTTTGGTATATTTGCACATTTGTAGAGTATTGATTTGTAACACTGTATAGTAGAAACCCTTTATAATCTGTGTGAATGTATTAATAAGCTGTGCTGTAGATTTTGTAGCTAGCTGTGTGCATGATCAGAGAAACACTATAAAGGGTTTAACCTTGACATCTTGAAATTTTGATAAAGAGGCACACAGTTTGTTAATCCAATACTTCTAACTGTAATACTTGGATTACACATGAATACAGGGTATTTATTTGATAAAAAGTATTGTCATACTTTTATATTAAAAAAATTTCTAAATTAACCATTCTATTTAAAAAGCCACTCACATAAATCTTGATCTATCAATACATTTTAATATTCCTCTTTGTAGTAATGTCAGTGACCATATTTGTAATGGTACATATTTGGCTGAACAGAGATAAAGTACAATCCTGAAATAGATCAATCCCTCTAAAATCATTTTGCAAATCTATATTTCCTGTCATAATAGATTTCTTAGTTGTGCTAATGGAAAGCATGAGAACTTGATCTTTCTCCTGAGTTTTAAACTCATAAATACTTAAATATTTAATGCATAAAATTCTAGCAACACTGGTTATGTCATTAAAAGCAATTCCTTGTTTATTTGAACAATTTCTATGTAAGTATAAAAAATGTTTCATTACTCAATAGAGTTGTCAAAGCTTTTCTTGATGATTCCTTTCATTCATGCATTTACTCATTCATTTATGCATTCAAAATGCTCTGAAGATCACATAATAAACTAAATAGACTAGATTAAATAAATAAATGATTACAATCTTAATTATAAAATGCATTTTAAAAGCATAATTTTAAGGCTTAGAAAACAGAGGTAAAATTGTAATATTAATTTAGTTTTAACTTACTTTTTACTTTAATTTTAGTACTGTATCTAAGAACAAAGGATGCAAGGACAAATACTTTTATTTAAAGAAAATATTTTAATGAATGCAAATTTTTATGATTTAAAAGCTTAAGTATTCAATTGAAACTTTCATAAATTGAGACACAACATATTCAGTCATTTCACTAAATGTATAATTTCAATCTTTGGAACATGATGTATTGTTCTTTGAAGAATTTCATTAAAGTAAAATCCACTGAGCAAGTAAGATTTGAATACATTGTTGCACAGTAGATTAATTTATTTCAACAGCTTAATTCTTTTATCATATTTATATGCTTGCCTTTCCAGAGTATGCTATAAGGTGGAGAATAACGGAGACAGTAAAGAATTGCTTAGGAGAGAATCTCATAATTATTACTGAAACAAAATAGATAATGAGTTTTATTCAGACATAGTAAGAAAGAAGCAGTTCAATGTCTATAAGGAAACTATGTAAACTGGATTTATCATTTCATTTGTGCAATACCCTTTAACCTCCAGAATGGGCCTAAAGTAGGACAAGGGGGAAGAACATTTAATTTAATACTTCAACACACTGCTTTATAGTCCTGCATCATAACTCCACCAATCAATACAACACAATCTTTTGCAATGTTCCATCTTTATAAAACTAGCCACAATAATAAATGAAAATTTAAGAGGAATACTCTCTCACTGAGGAAGAAAAGGTCATACTAATAAACTAACGGTAATAGAATAACAATAAAGGAAAAGCTGCATTTACTGCTTCTGGGTAGAATAAGACGGATTGGCCTTTAGGATCACTCAGAATCAAAGGTGGAATTCAAAAACAATGTATGCTAAAATTCTACAACAAAAAGTAAAAAACGTTCAGTACTACACACGTGATTAATTAAATGTTTAAAAAACTGTGTTATATTAGCTTCCTCCTCTCCATCACACACACAAGAAAATGTGTTGTATTTTATCAGCATAAAATATTTTCTAACAGTAAGCATACATAATTACAACTCGTTTCTATACAGGATTATTTTGTTTAGCTTTAATTTATTTTGCTGTTTTTATTTTCTTTTTTTAATGTTTTTCAGTTAGAGATTCCCTAATTTTATATGACATGGACGAGGAGAGACAGATATTTCTAACATTAAATAAGTTGTCTTGATATAACTCTTTACTTACAAAGTCGAAGAAGTTGACTGGCATCTTATCTGTATAGCCAGAACTTCTGAGTTTTAAGACAACTCAGACTTACTTTCATTCATTTAACAACTATTTATTGAACACAGAACATGCACCTGGCAGAGTTCTAGGTTCTGGTTATACATAAGTTCACAGAACTGACAAATAACCTTTCCCCCCATACAGCACGTGCTATAAACTGAGCACTGTTGTTAATGAAATCCAGAATGTGATATCCAAATTCCCACACTCTGAAAAAATGCACAGAGAAGAAAAATAGCACAATTGACTTCCTGGAATTGGAAAAATGCTTTAAGAAAAGCATTTCTAACAAAACACAGAAAAAGATGTTAACATTTTGCATCTGATGGAAGACTAGGCAGCTGCTGTCAGAACTCCATCACTGAAAGTTCCAAACTGAGGCTCAAAGGAATATTTACATAAGTTTATTTATTTGTCTTAATGATGAAACTCAAGATATATTCAATTTTGCTAATAACTGTGAAACTGGTAGGACTCACCGATATCATCATAAACACCTTTAGTCTCTCACCATCTGTTTAAATTTATTCAGTGGTGCTGGAAGACTAGTATTTTTCCATCTCTGATGAAAATTCAAGCAGTCTTATAACTTTTCAGATTATTCCTTGGTGATATAAAGTCCTAGAGTTATTTTAGAAAGCAAAATACATATTTGATTCACACATCAGGATTCATCCCTGTGTAATAATAAATACTACTGTCTTAGTGGTTAAGTGTTTGGCTGCTAACTAAAAGATCAGCAGTTCAAATCCACCAGCTGCTGCTTGGAAACCCTACGGGGCAGTTCTACTCTGTCCTATAGGGTCACAATGAGTCGGAATCGACTTGATGCCAACGGGTTTGGATATATACATATTTTTAACCTTAATTAAAAGATAAGACTTCCTTTCCAAAAGCCACCGGAGGAGGAAGTAGAGGTAGTGGGGAGAAGAACAAGGAGAGCCAGTATGTTCTGTTGTGGCCAGAAGTGCCATTAATGGCCATCACTCTCTGTGCATGGCAAATGTTTGAAGCTAACTCCTTATGTAGTAAGGCGTTTACCACTATGAACCTCTCATCTACAGTTCCCTTGATGTCTCAGTTTTAATCTATGTGTTCCTCTGTTTCCTGAATTGTCCTGTGTAGTTAGATCTGAAGACTTGATTAAGTTTATTCAAGTTGATTTTTTGGGTAAGAATAGTTCATAGATGGCATTACATGCTTCCCTCAGGAGACATAATGTCTGCTTGACTGACTTACTTGATGCCAGCCACCACTGATGGTCATGGCCTATATTCATTACTTCACTGGAACCTGCAGTTTGGTGATAGTCTAAATATATTATTCCTTACTCATATGTTAGCTGGAAGATTTCTATGAAGAGAAAGAATCTCTCATCAATTATTTGGTTAACCTGAGGTACAATTTGTATGGGAAATTCAGGATAAATGCTTGATTACTTCCCTTTATCATTGATTTTCACCTATTTGTCTTTTAAAGGAAAGAATTAATTGCCTAGAATTTTCCAAAGATCAACAATGAGTTAAGGCTTTTAGTATTATTATAAACTCATAGATTTAAACATATTTGATGTATTTCAATATGTTGTGGTGGCTGTGTTTTACTAGTTTTCCTTGTTGACATCCTCTTTTCATAGGTAATATCAATACCTGTATTAAACATAGTGAGAGCATACTCTATTTTGCTAAATCCAATTAAAAGTTCCATAAACGTTTTGTTTGTGAAAAAAATTTCAGGTCTAAATGTAATGCACAGATCTAGAGTTACTTATTTTTGTCCAAAGAATAAACTATTCTGGAACTAAAACCAAACATGAGGTTTATGGTATTATTTCATTGCTCGAAGATTTTAATCTGTTTTGAGAATCAGGTCACTTTGATGGCAGTTATTACAATCTTTTCACATTTTAAACTTCATGCAGGTAAAGTCCTGCTCATTGATATAATATTAAGGGCCTGCTTTGAAAAAATGTGTAGAATAGAAAATTTATAAATTGTATTTTCAAATAGTTTGTTCAATGTTTAATTTTTTTAAATAAGGAGTATGTCATCAAATCTCTCTCACTGTTTCTCTCTCACCCTTCCTCCTGCTCCCCTTCTTGCACTCACTCTCTCTTTCTCTCTCTCTCTCTCTCTCACACACACACACACAAGCAAAAAAACACACACATACACCCACCTACACACACTGGTCAGCAGAGAAGATTAACAAATTTAAGTCATGTTCCTTGTTCTCAGACAACCATGTAATGTGGCATAGGAGAAAAGATGTTTATTCAAAAATGTAGAAAAATTTCTCCAACAAAATTCTGTATTATCCAGAGAAAAATGAAATCTAAAAAGAAGTTTTTTTTTTTTTCAAAAAAACCTTTTTTTCTATATACTGCACTATAAACCACAAAAGTTCTGAATTAAAAGAAAGGAAAGTATAATACTTTTGTTAGGGGTGTTAAGTACTGACCATCAGATACTTTAAAAAAAAAAAAAGGCTGAACAAGAATGAAAGGGGAAGAGAGAATTCTATGCAATTGTAACGTTTCACAAGCTTGACGCCAATTCTCTGCAAAATTCTAGAACTTATTTTTAAACAGATGGTTGTGAATACTGGGGGAGAAAACAAAAATAATAAGATGAAGGTAATATGGTGTACAAAGACTTCTAAAGATTTTAAAAATACTAATTGAATCACTACAATAATCTGATGAGGTAGCTATTGCTTTTATATTGTACAGATGAGGAAACAAAGACAAGACATTATTACTTGCCCAAGATCAAATGACTGGGAGGTGGTAGAGCCAGAATATGAACTCAAAAATCATCCTCCAGAATCCATATTTTAAGCTACTAAAATATGCTGACTTTCTTATTTTCATTTTACTTTTATTTCAGCAAAAACCTTTTTTTCAAAATCCTTGTGATATCATTGTGGGCTTATTAAATAAAAAGTGCAAAATATGTTGATTCACTCAGGGGTCTTGGAGTTACTTGAAGGAGAATCTAAAGAGAATCAATTAGCAGAACATTTTGACCTATTAGAAATTCTCTAATGACAACTGAAACTGATTTCTTGATTTATACTGTTTATATTTTACACAGTGATTTAAGATAATACAAATAATATATCCTTTTAAAATTTGGAAATGATACAAAGATGGCATAAATAGCCAATATTTATTCAAAAGAAGTGTTACTATTCAAAAGAAGCTAAAGAGTCTAAGTCAATAGACTGGAAAATAAATAACTTAATACGGATCAATGCAAATCCCTAATACAAGTAACGGGGCAGTGGTGGTTTTGTGGTAGAATTCTCACCTTCCGCGGAGGAGACCCGAGTTTGACCTGGGTTCAGTTCTCACCCAATGCTCCACATGTGCAGTCACCAGCCATCTGCCAGTGGAAGTTTGCATGTTCCTATGATGCTGAAAAAGTTTCAGCAAAGCTCACAGAATAAGATGGACTAGGAAGAAAGGCCTTGGCAACTACTTCCAAAACTTAGCCAATGAAAAAACCCGTGGATCGCAACCATCTGATCTGTAACCAGTCATGGGGATGGAACTGGACTGGGCAGTGAAGTTTCATTCCATTGTACATGGGGTAGCCATGAGTTGAAGCTGACTCTAGGGCAGGTAACAAGAATACAAGTAAGGAATGAAGGAGAATTGACTTAATAGAATTTCGCATCAGAAAGGCATGGAATTTACTGAGTCATACATTCAGCTGTCAAAAAATCTTATGAATTATAAGACTACATTTATAGACTATTTCCAGATTGAGGTTGGTGTTAGTACCAGTGTAAGTTTGCTGGCAGTTCATTTCCGGAGCATTGTATATGGGGTGGGGGAAAGAGGAATCATTAAAAGAGGTTAACCAAAACGATTGAGGTCTGGAGAAAAGGAATGTCACAAGTGCGGCACAAACAGCTAAGCATTCAGCTACTAAAAGTCTGGAGGGTTGAATCCACTCAGAGACACACAAGAAGAAAGATCTGGTGATTTGCTTCCAAAAGGTCACAGCCATGAAAACCGTACGGAGCCCAGTAGTTTTACTCTGAAACACATGGGGTTGTCACAAGTCAGAGTCAACTCAAAGACAACTGTTTTTTGTTTGTTTGTATTATGTTTTCGTATAATAGAGGACTTAAATATTTAAATGAGCGGGACACAGAAGAATCAGTAGACATTTTTCTTAAAAAAATATATATGTATATATATAAAACAAAATTAAGACAAAAACTATTGAAATGAAAATATTAACTTGACTAATAAATAGCTTCCTCACTCTTGCATTTGCTGAAAAACAGAACAAGCCTCTACAAAAACCTACCAAAACAAAACAAAAAAAACCAATCCTGTTGCCATGGAGTTGATTCCTACTCGTAGCCTAGATATATGAAAATCTGTAGGGAGGATTTAGTAAGTATTTCTCCTCCTTGAGGGAAGCTGGATTATATAACATCTAAGGTCGCTCCCAAGTCTATGCCTCTTTATGTTCTATGAATGTTACATAGTAAAGCTATGTGGATCTCACTGCACGTAATAGACTAATAAAAACCATTTAATACATTGCGACAGCCATTTAGCTTTGGTGATTTAAATTAAATGTACAATCGGCTAAACAGAATATGCCTATTTCTTACTCAAAATTATCTTACTAAAATATGTTCAGTAGTCCAAGACAACTAGCCAGAAAAGTCTAAGTTTAATACTATGGCAAATTCCATTATGGAGGTTGGCATTTCAAACAACTAACAATGTCATGTTGTTGTTAGATGCCATCAAGTCAATTCCAACTCATGGCCACCCCATGTGACAGAGCAGAACCACCTCATAAGGTTTTCTAGGTTGTGATTTTTATGGAACAGATTGCCAGGTCTTTTCTCCCATGGAGCTTCTGGGCTGGTTTGAACCACCAACCTTTCAGTTAATAGGCTAGGGCTTAACCATTGCATCACCAGAGCTCCTTAACAATGTCATAGTTATGCTCTATTTATTTATCTAGTTTTCTTTTCCGCCAATGTTTTTAACTTCTTTTTTCCCAATCCTAAATCCTAAGGCTCTAACTTTTCTCTGAGAGGTTAGTTTGAGTTGCCTCAATTATTCAGAGTTTCAGAGTCTATAGGGTTGCTATCAATTTTTTTTTTTTGTTAAGAGTCACATTAGTTTGAGTTCATCAGAGCTCTAATGAAGGAATCAGCAAGTTTTCCCTGGAAAAAGCCAGGAAGTAAATATTTTAGATTTTGCCAGTCATACAGTTTCTGTCCTATCTATTCAAGTCCACTATTGCAGAGTTAAAGCAATCATCGACATTACATAAATTCAACAGCATGGCTATCTTTAAATAAAACTTTATTTACAGATGCTAAAATTTGAATATTATGTAATTTGCATCTGTCATGAAATATTATCCTTCTTTTGAATTATTTTCCCCCACCCATTTAAACATTTAAAAACCGTACTTTACTTGTGGGCCATATAAAAACTGACAGTAGGCAGGATTTGGCCCAAAGGAGGCAATTTGCCCACTGTGCTACATTGCGTATACTGCTGTGAATATGTTAATGAGAAAATTACTGAAGCTCCTCTATTTCATAGAAGCAGGTAACAGAAATAAGATTTTTAAAATATGTACATCTGAGAGCTGTATTTTTGCTTCTCTTTTGTCTTACAAACCCTTAATGCCAATCTAAGTTGAGTTTTAATTTTAAGCTATTTATCTTTTCGTTTTTATCATTCCTTCATATGAGGAATTAGTATTTAACATTTCAGTTTCAATCAGCCTCCATACTTAAACCCTTTTCAGGCAAACTTAAATTTGTCAACACTATTCTAATTACCTACATGGGTCCAATACTATTTAATATGACATAGGAGTTAACCATTCCCTTTTTAGGGGAAAAAAAATCCCCTAAATTAAGTTTAATTAATATATATTGTGTGAGTTTACAAAATCTCGTTTGTGCTATAAAGTCTACAATATATAAATTTAGACATTGATTTACCAATTTATTCTTCCTAACTTTTGGAACTTCGTAGAAAACGTATTCCTCACTTTTAGTGTCTGAAGTTACAGCCTTGCTCTCTCTCAGGTCTTACGGGTAACTTCAAGAACCTAAAAATATTAGAATTGTCTCATGTACTTCCTGAAATGTGTTTCTGTTCTACAGTCTTGATCCGTCAGTATCCAATTTGTCTTGGCTAAATGGGGGGCCTGTCTCACAGAAAAGGGCACCTTGATGCACTTCCACAATAGAACTTTCTTTGACCTTGGTGATGAAAACTATTTGCTTTTATTAAGTCATTCACAGTTAGAGCCATTGTTTACTATTTAGTTATTACTAACACCAATTATATCACCACCACATTGAGAAGTCCACAGATTTCTTTAATCTCATCTGTAGCCAAGTTTCTGAATATATTTGCCCCCAAGAGACCATGAGGCGGGATATCCCTATTACCTACCTACCTAGTAGATGTTGGCACATATTCCGAGACACAAAGCCCCCTTATTCCCTTTTCACAATTTTCCTTCCTTTCTCCTCATCACTGTCTTCTACAGTCCAAACTTTAATTTAAGAAAGACTGTTGCTTAAAAAAAAAAGAAGAAAAAAAACAAACGCCACTGAGTCAGTTCCAACTCATAGCAATTCTATAGGACCGAGTAGAACTGCCCCATAGGGTTTCCAAGGCTGAAATCTTTACAGAAGCAGACTGCCACATCTTTTTCCCACAGCTGGTGGGTTCAAAGTGCAGACCTTTCGGTTAGCAGCCAAATTCTTAACTACTGTGCCACAAGGACTCCAGAACGTTGCCATCCTCCCAATAATCTAGTCCTTGATTGCTTTCTAAAGACCTGTTCCAGATGAAATCCAGCTGCTCCCTCCAACGTGACTAAATTTATTCAGTCAAGAATTTAGTGTATAAAGCATCATTATCTAAGTATTCCAATTAACATGAGATGTAGGACAAACTATTTTATTGTTTGTATACTGAAAAAATAAAATAAAACTTAAAGCCTCCCGATGTAACTACATTCTTTTGGACCCAAGAATAGGTATGCTATCATCTCATGCCTAAGGTACATACAGGTCATAAGTGAGACATACAATTTAATTTAACACTGCTAAAAACTGCCATATTTTTACCTTATTTATTAATCTAAATCTTATCTAAATGAGAAATTACAAAATGATGTTCTCAGTTTTGAAAAAGCAAATGATATAATTAATGTTAAAATCATGAAATGAATCCTCAGAGTAATCACTACCAAATTAAAAAAAAAAAGTCAGGTCTTCTAACTATTACTTGTTACGTACTGTCGAGTCAATTCCAACTCATAGTGGCCTCATATGACAGAGTAGAACTGCTACATAGGGTTTCCTGGGCTGCAGTCTTTAAGGGAGCACATTGTCAGGTCTTTTCTCTTGAGGAGCGGCTGGTGAGTTTGAACCACCAACCTTTTGGTTAGCAGCTGAGCACTTAACGATCACAGGGCTCCTTAACCATCACTTGTTGTTGTTGTTGTGTGCCCTTGAGGTGCTTACAACACATAGAGACCCTATAGGACACAGTAGAACTGCCCCATAGGGTTTCCAAGGAGTTGCTGGTGAACTCAAACTGTCAACCTCTTGGTTAGCAACCTGAGCTCTTAACCACTGCACCACCAGGGCTCCTTAACTATTACTTAGCACCTTTTAATTTTTTAAAAAAGTAGCCATCTAGTACAAGGATAGGTGTTCTTTTTCTTCTTTCTCCTCCCACAGCTAAAATCTACCTCTATGTAACTTCAATGAACAAGGCAAGGGGAATTTTGAATTCTCAGTAATAACTATTACCATGTTGTTGTTTTTAACTGTCATCTAGTCGACTCTGGTGACCCCATGCACTACGAGATCATACTACTGTGATCCATAGAGTTTTTCACTATATGATTTTTTGGAAGTAGATCATCAGGCCTTTCTTTCTAGTCTGTCTTAGACTGCAAGTGCCACCGAAAACCGTTCAGCTTCATAGCAATACGCAAGCCTCCACTGAGGGAAGGCTGGTGGCTTTGCATGAGGTGCATTAGCCGGGAATCAGGAACCAAACATGGAAGCGGAGAATTCTACCACTGAACCACCACTGTCAGCAAGCAAAGCATTGCCTTAAATTACCATAAATTGAATTATACAGTGATACCTTGATTAGCAAACACCTGGTAGCAAAGGAACGCTTTAAAATTCCTTCAGAAGATGGACCAAAAAACCAAAACAAAACGCGCTGCCGTTGAGTTGGTTCCGACTCATAGTGACCCTAGAGGACAGAGTAGAATTGCCCCCATAGGGTTTCCAAGGAGCGGCTGGTGGATTTAGACTGTGACCTTTTGGTAAGCAACCGTAGCTCATAACCATTGCACCACCAGGGCTCCAGAAGATAGAAGTGCTTCTGAAAGTTTTGCTCTTCTCAGCTCCTTGGCTATGGCAATGTAGCGCTGGTGTTCTCTGAGGTAAATGTCCTTTAGTAATTGACCTGTGTCTTCTATGTTATTATTATTATTTTTTTAATTTTTTCTCTGGAAATGGTACTTCAGAAAATATGTGGGAGTTGTACACATCTTTGTTTGTAGAGCTATTATCATAAGCATCATAAATATTTGCGTATTTAAAATTCTATGTAATTAGCAACATACAAGGCTTGCTTTGAGGGGTCCCTAAATTCAAATTATGTTCAGAAAAAAAGATAATGATTATTTCAAATAAGCATAAGTGAGCATGAGGTATCTTTTGTGTAATTTAAAAATTAATAATCTATACTTAATATTCTGTTATTATTTCTTATTCCTTGGCCAGTTTGACAATGCAGTTAAATAACATTGTGAATTAAATACACAATGTAAAATAATATGAATGAAATATATATATAAAAATATATACAAAGAGAAGAGAGAATTGTGTATATATACACATACGTGCTGTTTATATAACAATGTTACCTTTCATTTATAATTCATTTTTTAATTTAAAAAGAACTTTTCAGTTGTATTATCTCAATTAGTTCTTACGTCCACACAGTATTAGATAAAGAAGCAGAGAATAAAGATTTGCATGCCCTACGTGGTAAAGCTAGTAAATAAGTGGCAGAACCAAAATTTAACCCTTCTTGTTCAAGTCCACCAGCCACTCTTTGGAAACCCTAGGGGCAGAGTTCTACTCTATCCTGTAGGGTCGCTATGAGTCGGAATCGACTGGAAGGCAACAGGTTTTTTTGGTTGTCTTCTATAAAGAAATAATCCTAGCCCGCCTAAATATTGTACTCCAGGAGCTAATTACTACAAGTGATTTTTCTCTTCATCTGTTTGCAGTCACTTAGCTTTTCAGAATTGAAAACTACTCAAGGAATAAGAAAGATGGATTAAGAGACAGTGGCTTAGTGAGCAAGCTGAAACAACTGTGTGAGAAAACAATTACCTTAATAACAGATGTCTCAACTCTGGATGGAGGACTCTGAACTTGTGCTGCTGCTGCCATATTTGCAATGGTGCTGAGGTGGTTCATCTGGCTCATTGCCATGGTGACAGATGCTGGAGGTAGGCTGACAGGAATTAGAGGATGGGGCATCATCATAAAAGGAAGTTCCAGTCCTATAAAAAATAGACATGTATCGTCATTGCTCTGTTCCAAATAAAATTTAAAACATGGTAAATCTCCTTTATTAAAATCATTAAAAACATAAATCATCAAAAACTGAAGCATTAAAAAATATTGTAACAACGATAATCATAGTCAAAGGGAACACAATTTTTTTTTCTTTTTTTTATATAAAATAACACACACTCCCCACTCAGGGAAATTAGACTTAAAGCTACTTTGGTACCAAGGTTTATCAAATCACTAATTTTCATGTGTTTAATACAAATGGTCAAGTCTTTGCTATATTATTCTTCTGGTCAGTCTAAATCGTAAGGTACTAGAGTTTTCTTTAACTTACCGTGATTATCTATCTGAAGGTAGTATATCACTTAATTGTGTCCTATTTTACCATTGTATAATTACAGAAGTTTTTTGTAAAACTAAGTTAAGAAATGCCATCGCACCATTTGGCAGACAGTGGTTCCGCTGAAGACGGTTGAGAGGATGACTAACTACAAGGCTATGCGCTCCAGCCACGCAGGGGTGGGTAAGAGAAGCCTGCGATCCCTGGGTGGGAAGAGAGGCAATGTTTCCTTATCCCAAGAACCATAACAGCTGTTTGTGGGGAATGAATATAAATAATTTGGATACAATATTAACCCATATCTTCCACTGATTAATTTGAAATGAGATTTACAAAAAGAATATCACATTTAGAGATTGGCACACTAAGTGATTTCTAGGGAAATTAGCTAAAGTAAGTAAATTTCCCCTTGACCATACTTTCTTCTTGTTTTTATATTTCTTGGATTTGATCACCTCAAATTTTGGAAAAATAATATTTCTAAAACATTTAGCCTATTTTGGGGGTCTAATCCTGTTTGAAGGAGCTCTGGTGGGGCAGTGGTTAAAGCGCTCGGCTGTTAACCAAAAGGTTGGCGGTTCAAACCCACCAGCCATTCCGCAGAAGGAAAATGTGGCAGCCTACTTTCATAAAAGTTTACGGCCTTGGAAACCCTATCAGGGAGTTCTACTCTGCCCTACAGAGACACTATATGAGTCAGAATAGACTCCATGGCAGTGACTGGGTTAATCTTGTCTGACTACCCAACTTAATACAAAACAGTTTCTCCTGTATATCTAGAGAATTACTCTTTGGAAATGAAACACATTGATGTTTATAGAATGCAAAGTTATCTTTGTATTAAATGTACTCTGGTCACCATTTGGAGCCTTAATGGCACAGTGGTTGGCAGTTCGAATCCACCAGCTGCTCCCTGAAAACCTTATGAGGCAGTTCTACTCTGCCCTATAGGGTCGCTATGAGTCAGAGTCGACACCATGAAAATGGGTTTGGTTTGGTTTTAGTCACCACTGAGGGTTAAAATGCCTAATAATTCCACAGCAAATCCTAAACATGGAATCATTAAATACCAAACTTAGTTAGCTATTGTACAGAGAAGCCAAAAGCTCATTTTAGGAAAGATCATAACAATGCCAAAGCAATAAATTAAATTGTGTGAGGTGTTCGTGGGGGGGGAGGGGAGTATGTATGTGTCAATAAATACATCACTTGTTTTCAACTAAAGAGTACATAAATTTATGACTGTGGCAATGTCAATGTCAAAGTCAAAACAGTATATATAAGAACTTGCATTTCAACACGGGTGGCAATGTGTTAGCCTTAACTAGATCTTGAAACACCTTAACAGGATGATACTCTTTGGAAGTTGTTTATAAATCCTTTCAATACCGGCATGCACCCAAATTGTATTAATTTAACATTATTTTATTTCTTAATCTAAGCTTTTAAATATACAATCTGCCTACTTAAAAGAAAACTTCTGCAATATCCCTGTCAGCTTCTGAGTTCTTCCTTTCTTAAAAAAAAACAAAAAACATATTTTCATATAATAGGCATGAATACAGCAAAGTTGGTAAAACTCCAATTTAAGTCTTTTAGCTCTGTTAAAAGCCTCATTGTAAAATCTTTACGACATAGTTTTTAATGAAGAATACTTAGTTACTGCCAGGATTTTTTTTTCCATTTACTTCATGGAGACTGTTAAGCTTCAATATAAATCCAAACTCATTAGCTCAGTACTGTCTGGATCTTAGAGTAAATTGTTCAGAAGTGGGTAACGAAAACTCAATTCAAATTATCTAGCTATCAAACAAAGCAATTTTATGAAACAATGAAAAGAATCAATTAAAATGGATATCATCATTATTTTACAAGAAACCATGACAGCTTTTGGTTAAAAAAAAAAAAAATTATAGCTTTATAGAGAAGTGACTCAAATAAAAGAAATTCTCCAGCTTGATATAAAAGTTTCATCTTCATTGTCAAATTTATACACCTTATTTCTCCACTCATAACTTTTTTGAACACTTGAGCTAAGGTTCTAGTCAAATATGCAAAAACTATTAAAAAAAATAAAATTTTCTAATGATGATATCAAGAGAATATTCAGTGACAAAACATTTTAAACATCTTCTCCCTATATTGCCTTTATCTAACTATGTGAAAAATTTTTCATTACATATTTAACCTACACTATCTGAGAAATTAGATATGGTCAAAGTTTGTGATTCAACATCGCTTTTACTTTTGATGTTAGCAGTTAAAACTAGAAGTGAGGCTGAATCACTGACTATTTGATATAAAAAAAAACACTTTGAAATAACCATTATGGGAATTGCATTGGAAACAAATAGTATGAATTTTCTCTATATATTTCATCTAAAATATCCAACAAATGTTAAGGATAACATTTTTATAGTAGATTGCATTTTTTTTGAGGTAAGTAATGAATATATGGAGTACAGAAAAATATATTCATTATTTTGGATTCAGTTTAGATTCTATTTATTTCTATTATTCGACTTTGATTTTTTTCTGTTCACTAGAACCAATTTCTTCTATTTGAATCCTGATTGCCAGTTCATATATAGGAAAAGTTATCTCTCCAAATATATTTAAATTTTCACTCTCATTTCAGTAGATATACACCACAATTCAATTTTTTTCACATTATCAGGGTATAAAATACTAAGTTAAATTTCTGATTAAATTGTTCTAAAAACAGATTATAGACAAAACACTACTTATTTTCAGATCTCTTTTGCATCACAAGGTATCGTCCCTTGTGTAAAGGTAAATATCAATCATCCATATGCGATTTTTTTCACAGCAAGTTTCTAATACTAGATTGGATTTTCCCACTACATAGAATGCTTCTAGCCATCTCTGCCAATCATCATTTGTTAAATACTCATGATGTTAGCTCATTTGGGTATAAACAGAGCAAACAATTAAGAAATTGGTCTGATGAAAAATATACAATATATAACTAAGTTAGCTGTAAGTGATTTTTGCATTATTTATATCTTCCTTCCCCTCTATTAGCATGAATAAATAAGAGTTGAAAATGGGCCACTTCAGAACAAGACAGGCCCATAATTATTAAATGTATAATTTCAAGTCTTTTGGTTTAATCAGATATATTTGGACATAAAAGTCAATGTATATGTACTATGCCTATACACAAACATACATGCACACATATATATCTTTAAGACTAACGTGCACTATTAAGAGTCTGTGAAAACCTGTAAGAGACAGAAGATTCAGTGTGTATGAAAGGAGAAAATATGGTAGAAAAAATGATAGGAGAAAATAGAAACAGAAAAGAAAGGATTCATTTCTCCTCTTCCATTCTTGCCGAACCATGCTCTTTCTTAGACTTTATGGTAGAATAAAAAGATGAATTTGATATAGCTCTAGTACCTATATATATTATAGTATAGTAAAATATACACTGGAATAAAAACTTATAAAATACAAAAAAAATACAAAATTGGGGACAGCCAAGAAAAATAGTCATGAAACCATGAAAAGACAGAGCTAATGCATCAAAAAAGGAGTGCTGGTGGCACAGCGGTTAAGCACTCATCTGCTAACCAAAATGTCAGTGGTTCGAACCTACCAGATGCTCCACTGGCGAAAGGCCTAATGATCTGCTCCCATAAAGATTACAGCCAAGAAAACTCTACGGGGCAGCTCTACTGTGTCCTATAGGGTTGTTATGAGTTAGAATGAACTCAGGTACACCTAACAACAACAACAGTGCATTGAATTGTTTGCTTATTCCCAGTCTATGACCGTGCTTTAATTTGGGGGAAGAGGAAGTAAGGGACTGCATCTAGTCCTAAATGCAGTCAGGGGAAAGGCATAGGGGCAGGTCTCAGGCTAGACACCACCACAGGTGTCAGCAGATCTGACTTGTTAACAGCAGAACACACAGGCAGCTGATACAGGATGAAATCACGTGATACAACCACATCGCCATGAACATAATGAAGCTCAGATACTAATGCTACGGTGTGATTTCAGTGGGGTGAGAATGAACAAACGCACCATCTTACAGCAGCCAGATGCGAGTACAAGAAAGTAAGAGGGAAAATTAAAATTTACACTTGATTATCAGTTTTGTCTCCAGCCGGGAACTATTAATTTTGCTTTTATATAATCTGAAATGATGTGCTTACCCTGCCTAATTATACTTACATAATACCTTATTAATAATGACATATTCCAATATATGGAACTGATACACAAAAAGTAATTGTGTGTGTTTATTTTTCCTTTATGTAAAAGATGTGTTCTCCTCAGGGACAAGCAAGGTTATCTTAAGATTCAGTATAATTGATATTCAAATATGACAGACCATGTCTGCTATGGATTAAACTGTGTCCCCCCAAAATGTGTGTCAATTTGGCTAGGCCATGATTTCCATTACTGTGTGATTGTCCACCATTTTGTCATCTGATGTGATTTTCCTATGCGTTGTAAATCCTACCTCTATGATGTCAATGAGATGGGATTAGTGGCAGTTATGTTAATGAGGCAGAACTCAATCTACAAAATGAGGTTGTGCCTCAAGCCAACCTCTTCTGAGATATAAAAGAGAAAAGCGAGCAGAGAGACATGGGGACCTCATACCACTAAGAAACAACAGCTGAGAGAATAGTGCATCCTTTGGACTCAGGGTCCCTATGCTGAGAAGCTCCTCAACTGGGGAAGATTGATGACAAGGACCTTCCCTCCAGAGTCGATGGATACAGAAAGCCTTCCCCTGGGGCTGGCACCCTGAATTTGGACTTCTAGCCTCCTAGACTGTGAGAGAATAAACTCCTGTTTGTTAAAGCCATCCACTTGTGGTACTTTTGTTACAGCAGCACTAGATAACTGAGACAAGGTCTTAAAGACAGAAATATACCACTTGTGAGGAAACCTCTGAAGCCATCCTGATTATAAGGATAACCAGATTATCGAACAGTCTAAACTGATGGGTTAACAATATAACATGGTTTTATTTTTCCTCCAATTACTGCCTTTAAACATTCTCTGTCAAGGTACACTTTTCTGTCCCTTAATAACCTTGTATAGATTTTGAGTATAAAAAATCCATTCTCGTTAAAATTTTAACTTCTGTCTACTTTAACACTTATCCCTGCTTCCCTGTCCCTATCAGCACTGGCCAGTCTTAGAGCTTAGGGACTTGGAAGACAGAAAGCCTTAGTAAGCTTTCCATCCATCCTCATCCTCTTCTTATCTTCTCCTCCTGGGTGTTGTTGTTAAGTGCAGTTGAGTTGGTTCTGACTCATAGCGGTTCTGTTTACAGCAGAACGAAACACTGCCCTGTCCTGTGCCATCCTCACACTCGCTGATATGCTGAGCCCATTGTTGCAGTCACTGTGACAATCTGTCTCATAGAGGGTCTTCCTCTTTTTTGCTGACTCTCTACTTTACCAAGCATGATGACCTTCTCCAGAGACTGGTCTCTCCTGATAACATATCCAAAGTACATGAGATGTAGTCTTGCCTTCCTCCCTTCTGGCTATACTTCTGGAGCATTCTGGCTATACTTCTTCTAAGAGAGATTTGTTTGTTCTTCTGGCAGTCCAGTAGTATCTCCTGGGTAGCAAGATAAATGCCTCTTAGCTAACTGGCTCCTGCTTAACTTCCCCCTGCACTGTCATTTCTATAGTTATACCTAATAAGTAATTGATGTTTCTTCTGTGGCACATGCCTAAATACTATCTCTTGGGGGTAATACCTGATCCTTTAAGGGGACCTCAAAGGGGAATCTCCCAACTGCACAGTTCCCTGACAGCGGAAATCTCCTCTAGCTTAATGCCCTTCTACAATACCTAAATTCCCTCTTGATACTAAGACGCTTCTCCTGGCATGGACCCTCTTGTTCTGATGATGTCCACTCTCTGCTCTCTCAATTCTCTCCAATTCTGTCTGCCCCTGCTCAAATATGCAGAGAAAGCAGATTAGCAGTTCACATCAAAGCAAAAATCCGGCTGTGAAGTGAAGCAGAGGCATCTGCAGTCCTGGAGTCATTCTCTTGGAATTCCCTCTCCCTTTGCTTAGAGGTGAGAAAGCCATACCCCTCTCCATTAGGCGATATCTCTCCACTCTAAAGATTTCTTAATATCTTCTCT
This sequence comes from Dugong dugon, assembly GCA_030035585.1. Taxonomy (NCBI): domain Eukaryota; kingdom Metazoa; phylum Chordata; class Mammalia; order Sirenia; family Dugongidae; genus Dugong; species Dugong dugon. The sequence goes on along the minus strand of CM057477.1, from coordinate 35,928,412 downwards.
CCCCATGGTCATCTGCTCTTATAAATGGAGAAGGAAGAGGGTTGTGCAGTCTGGAATGATAGTTAAGAGAGCAAAGCTGGTTCTGTTGCTATTAATAAGTACCAATTGTTTTTTTACTTTCTTTAAAATGGCGAGCAGCTGGTACCTTTTGTTCTTGTGTGAGAACCACAGGAAAAGTTTTATTCAATATCCTGTTACATAAGCATATTCAATAGAACTAACACATACAGCTATATTATAGATGAAATTTAGGTTAACGGGTTCTTGTAAATGAACTGAAGTAAAGGAAAAGAAATATCAATGTTCAACATCTGAAATGTTTCACAAATTAACTGAAACTTTAAATTGTCTATTGAGGTATACATTCAAGGAAAAAAGATTATCATGAATTTAAAAAAAAATTAAATGATAATTAAATGTGGAGACGATCTTTAGTAAAAGGAAGATCACTTCAGATTTTGAAACATGATTTTTAGGTAGGAAAGAAAATGGGAAAATGTTTGTATGAAGGATATTATTACTGTTTCTCTTTAATAATTAAAAAAAAAACCACTTTCTAGTACAGGTATGAGTAATACCAATTATAAGCCTAGCCCAAATAATTATATTATTAATTCCTTTCATTCCTAAATATATCCAGTGAGGACTAGGTCTCAAAAGTGAGGGCCACAGAATTTTTTTTTTTTAAATGAATTTTGGGTAGAATGGACGTAAAATAATCAAACACAAAATTAAAATGATCTATGAAAGATAAACATCTTTAAACTACTACGCTGTAAAATAGTAAAAGTATATATAAATATAAATGATCATTTATACCGCAGTGCAATGTAACCATTTGTTGAGATTTTCCTTAAGGCTGACCCTGACAAAGGAAGCAAATCTCAAAGGGACTAGTGGTCCCACCACTGCTTAGTGAGTGACACTGACAGACTGTGATGAGAACCTGACATTGTCAAGATTCGTTTACAATGAAAATGACGGCAAGAGTGGACATTTCCTCCATACCATTGGAGACCGCTTAGAAGGATGCCCAGTCCATCTTAACGATGGAGACAAGGTTAGTAAGTAAAAGGAAACACTAGTCATAGGTGTTACAAATGCCCAGCTGTTATTTCAGAATTAGTTGAGAATAAACACGTTATTATCCTTTATAGCATTAACTTCACACTAATAAAAAAATGAGGCTTAACAAGTCAATGGTATTGCTAATATTTTGCATAAGTAGGAGAAGCAATCCCCTCATGAGTTATTATGATGCAGTCTTTAAATCTTTTTTCTGGATCAGTATCTGAACATAGTTGATCTTCTTTAACACATATAAACACCAAAATCTTCTGGCGTTTTGATTCAACTTCACCAAACTGCTCTGTTTTAAAATAAGGAAGAAGCAATTGTTTAGGGGCACAATTAAAAATGTTCCAGTTTAAGCAAAGTGGGTTAGCAAAGAAAACACCACAAGTGCCTCCTAACTGGAAAGAATGACCATGTAACAGACCATTTACAAAATCTAAAATTTATATTTGATTGTACACATATTAGGTTTGATTCAAAAGTGCTAAGGAAAAATACAACTGGGTGGCTGTGACCAATACTGCTTGGCTTACTTTTGACATAAATTTATATTTCTCTTTGAGAGAAAAAAAACTTTATCATCATGAATTCTAATGATCCCGCTACCGATAAATATGAGTCTTTCAGGAAAATATGTTATTGTTCCAGAAAATAACCAGTTATCAGTTGCCCTCAAGTCAATTATGACTTATGGTGACCCTATGTGTGTCAGAGTAGAACTGTGCTCCATAGGGTTTTCAATGACTGTAAATTACCAGGCCTTTCTTCCCAGGAACCTCTGGGTAGAGTCAAACTTCCAATCTTCCAGTTAGCAGCCAAGTGAGTTAACCATTTACACCAAAAATAGGTGGATATCTTTCCTTTAGTTATCATTAACTAAACATTGTTCTGTGTTATCTGAGTGTCAAATATTTGTTAATGAGGAAACTGAAACTCTTGCCATAGCCTAAACCAAAAGCAAATCCATTGCTGTCAAGTCGATTCTGACTCATAGCGATCCTACAGAACAGAGTAGAACTGCCCCATAGAGTTTCCAAGGAGGGGCTGGTGGGTTTGAACTGCCAGTGTTTTGGTTAGCAAGCCAAACGCTTAACCACTGCACTACCAGGGCCCCATAGTAGGGGGCTTCTTTTTTGTCTAGGATGTTTTCTATTGAATGCAGAGATGTTATGATAAATTTTCTTTCATATATGAAGGTAATAATACAATATTGGTACTATTAGTGTCCTTGAACTCATCACAGCTATGCTCATTGCTAAATTTCTTCACCTATTTGAGGTATTTCTATTGCCCTACATTCTCCAAAAAGTTGTTAACACTCTGCAAAAAGATAAGCTGCATATGAAATAATGAAAAATAAAACTCCTCAATTTTTTATTTGCATTCAGTATAATTTCCCATGGCTAATGACTGTTTAACTAGAAAAAATAGGAAACAAATTTTAAAATCAAATACTTAATGAATAGTCAGAGGTTACTAAAAAACAATGATCCTGATAATCTCTGGAGAAGAGCTCTAGAAAACTGAAGACAGATGATGGTTTCTATTTTAAGTAGCCTTGATTCTGAACTCATGCAAATTATCAGCATGGACTATTATATACAGAATGCACCACTTTATGTATTCTCCCTTATTTCAAACCAAACTTCAGAAAGTTCTGATGCCACTTAAAAGAAATACAGCCATTACTATAAAGATAAAAGGCCAAATACTCTATGTAGAGAAGAGAGAGATAATTATATCAAAAAACACTTTCTTTTTTGATGTTGTTGTCTTTGGACTCATTAGCACCATGTTCTAAGTATTAACCAGGTAAAACAGATACTAAAAACAAAACAAACAAATGCAGACTCAGAGTAGGTAAATAGTAGCACAGACTCCAGTATAAGGGGAAAAAAAATTAGCTGGATTAATTTGTATTGAATAAATATTTAGGTGTCTTTTTAAAATGGATTATAAATCAATTGTAAGAGCCAAATTTTTCTATTCAGCAGCAACGATGATATTCCAACAGACTGATTAATTTCCACAGCTTAAATATAATGCTACTACAGACAATAGACAGTACATACATGACCATAGTAGGAACATGTTTAAGCTTTCCAATCTAAAATATATTTATACAATTCTTTAAAATAAAGCAATTTGGTATAATGTGTCTGGGTTAATTTCACTTTACATTGCTTAGCCTTTCTTATTTCCAATGTCAATAAATTTCTACCTTTTCCCACTTTAACACACCGAATTATTTTTCCATTAGGCAAACAAATGAACTAGAAATTCTTCACTCTAAGGATATTGTAATTTCCCTATACATTTACAATTACATCAAATAAAATTTCAAGTTAATATACTTTCTATACTGCTAGTAGAGTAATTAATGTCATGATATATGTTACTAACAATTTTATGTTCATATACAAGTGTTGTCCACGGCAAGTTGAAATCAGTTTTAATTTCCACTGTTGTACACAATGTTTTCAGTTTTCAATTATTTATGCTGAAGTTGAAAAATCTTCTGCCTACTTGAACTAATATTGCTATTGAATTTTCCAAAAATCATAAGACCTTCACAGGTGGAATGGTAAACTCAGGGGAATTATCTTAGTATTTGTCATAAGTGTGGATCTAAGTGTTAAATTATCTCCTCCTCAAGCCTAGTTAGCCTCAGAGAATGGCATCACCAGCTAGTTGTATTAAGTCAGAAACCTAGGAATCATCCTTATCTGCGCCTTCTCGCTTACTGAGCCATCATTGTTTAATTCCTTTTGACGCTCTGTTGAGTTTACCTATGTAATTTTTCTCTAATCTGTCTGTTTGTATCTCCACTGCCATAATCAGATTCAAACATCATCACTGCATTTAAGTACAAATCTTACACTGTCACTCTTCTGTATAGACACCTTCAATTGCTTCCCATTGATCTTAAGGCTCTTAAGTTCCAACATTTCTTCTTTTCCTGTAAACTCCACATGGTCAGTCCTATGTCCTTTTGCTCATCATTATATCCCAGGCATTTACCACATTGTTGCACACAGTAGGTGGTCAACACATATTTGTTGAATGAATGAATGAACAAAAGAAGAACACCCCAGAGAATACACTGTTTAAAAATCAACTAAAGTTAATCTAATATCTTCAAAAAAATGAAACAGTTTTAAGGTCCACCAGGTTAATTTTGGATCAAAAAGACCAGCGTGTGTTCTTCTCCATACAGAATTTAAATCCCACGTATTAAAAAATGTAACAAAGTAGGATTAACTCTCAGATAACTCCTGAGCTGAGATTTGCGAGCATACAACATTTCTTGCATTCAATTCGTGGTAAACATCACTGTGCCATTTAAAAAGGATACGGTATAGCCTCTTTTCTTAAGGAGCTTACAGTAAGGAGAGAAATACATGTAATTCACATAATTTTTATCATTTAACTAGAATTAAGGACAGAGAAGATAAAGAATAAGAAATATATTTGTATTTGGAAATAAACTTGACAGAACTGGATAATAATTTTGATACAAATGAAGATGAAGAGAATAAAATTTGAAAGATGACTCAAGTATCTACAGGCAGTCCCTGGGCTACAAATGTCCGATATACAGACAACTCATACTTAGGAACAGACTGCCAAAAAGTGTATTTGCAGTGTAATGGATCGCTTCTATATGACCTTTCTTGCCATGGTCTTCTAACTCTCACCAAATAATTGGGTGGGACTATGCAAATAAGGTACTTGTGGCCCACCAAGGGGATTTGACAGCTTGCTAATAATGAAAATAAGATGCATGGCACCCTCATAGGGGTGGGACTGGGCAAATAAAGTGTATGGAACTCTAACGAGGGGATTGGTCAGTTTTGCCATCCCTCTTGGCTTAAAATGAGCCATCCCAGAGATGGACAGGGGGGAACCTCACAGACCTCAAGAAAGAAGAGTCAGGAGGAAAGTGCTGCACTGAGAACCTCCTAGACCCAGGAGACAGAGAGAGCTGTAACACCAGAGACGGCACAAGATGGTGAGAAGCAGCAGCAGCAGAACCAGAAAACTGCGCGGAACAGTGTGGTGGGCTTTCTGACTCACGGAGAAAGAGAGTTGAGCACCTTTGGGCTGAGGCTTACTGGTGGAGTGGGGTGCCTCTGGGTACTTATCGGTGGAGCTAAAGAGCTTTGTAACACGTGCCCGAGCAGGGCAGAGGCCAGGCTGGCCCAAGAGGCCCAAGGGGCTGAGGGCTGAGAGGCCAAGGGCTAGGAGAGGCCTGCCTGTGGGCACAGCTGAGAAGCTGTCCTGACCAAAGAACTGTACCCTGAGTTCATTCCCAATGCTGAACTGTAACCTGTTATTTCCCTAATAAACCCCACAACTCTGAGTATGGTCTGTGAGTTCTGTATGGCCATTACAACAAATGACTGAACCCAGCAGAGAAGTAGAGACTGCCATGGGAGGGACAGCTGGTGTCAGAATTGGTAAAAAAGTTGAAGGGAAGAGGTATATCTGATCTCTGCTTCATAGGAATCAGTCTTGGGCTGATGCTGATAGTGATTCTCTCTCCCCCTAGTGAAATTAGAGGAAGTTAGAAGCCCCCACCGCCATGCCATTTTTACACTATTATATTAAAAATTTGAGTTAAATACAATGGTTCATAATAATGAACACACACACTATTTCGTGATGCTCATGAAAACATTGTGCAGTTTGGAAGCGTTTCTTAAGTGTTTTATATGCATAGAAAGGTAAAATATATACTATATACTAAGAGAAACATCTGACTAACTGATGCTAAATAAGAAACCTATGTACCCATACTTACCTACAAATTCAACTTAAAGATAGACTTAAGAAGGGATCTCGTTCATAACCCGGAGACTGCCTGTAGATTGACAATTGTGTGGATGGTGGTATCTTTAAGCAAGGCAAAAATAATGCTGCTGCTGATATTTAATATATATCATGCACATTCGATATGTTCAGCATTGTGTTAAGCTTTTACATATACTATCTCAATGACTTTTCAGAAACCCTGAAGTAGATTCACATCTACCCTGGGTAGATTTGCCCCAGGTACCAGTTTTAGTAAGTGATCAAGCTAGGATTTGAGTCCTAGAACTCTGAGTTGAGAACGCAAGCTTTTAATTACCTTTATGAGGAAGATTAGGGTTTATGATGAATAAAAATCAGTTCAATTTTCGACTTGCTGAATATAAGACCTTTCAGGAACAGTCAAATAGAGACAGACAACAACAAGCACTTAGAAATATGGGACTGACATTTTGGAGAGAGGCAGATGTCCAGTGAGGGAGACTTGGAAGTTATTGGTTTATAGGTGGTAAACTAAGCCTTACGCTTTAAGAGGATGTAGAAAGTATAAAGGTATTTCTACTAAAAGTGTGTTTCTACTCTAAGCCACAGAATAAGTCCCAAATGGGCCAGGCTGGATGATTTTTTAAGAAGTCTGAGAAACTGAGCAGGAATAAGCAAATACTGGTATATGGGTCCTACAATTTAATACAAGTTACATTAAAATTTTACAATGGGGAGTCTTAATGCTTTCTTAGAATATTCATGTCTCCCCAGTCATTTCTAAGCTAAAATATTCTTTTGAAGTACTCCATCAGTGTGGATACCTGGCATAGCTTGGGCCCTCAGGTAAACTGAATGAATGAATGTATAACATTCTGACTGGATTTAAAGATTTAACAATCCTAACTACTATTTAAGGTAGACAGCCTAAACAGAGACAAAAAAGAAAAAAAAAAAGAGACAACTAAGCAGAGTTTGAAAGGGTGCCGCTAGTCAAACATGTGACATGATAATAGGTTAAGATGTCCAGTATTTGCGAGGACCCTCTAAGAATGTATGGGCAGAGGTGGCTTTCAATTGAAGGATAGCATATCACAGAAAAGAACGGAGCACATTTTAAAGATCATCAAAATGATATTATATCATAGTGGTAGATTACATGCACATGGCAGACTTGTTGAAAGCTAATGTGTATATGAAACCAAATCGTTCTTCCCATAGCTTCTATTATATGTAGTGAAGACATCCCATTCAAAGCACTTTTCATTAGTTTTTCATGGGCAGGCAGGGGAGGAGGTTTTCAAAGTTAAAATGACCAGTAGAATTCTGCTTGCTGGCAATAAAAAAAAATGCCCCAGAAAATTAACAGTGATATGGATAATTTTATTTTTACTTTTAAATTCCGAAATTGGAATTACATAAAAGTATCCTTTTTCCCCCCTCAAAATAAATGGATAAAACAAGTTTTTGCAGATAGTTATGACAATGTGAATTAGAATAAGAAAAAAATGGTTAGAAACTGTGTTTTGAAGTGATGATTGGTTTTCTGACAATAGCAACACACTTAGATAAATATATAGTGGAATTTAAACATCCTTATTAATTTTTTATTTAAAAAAATCTAGTGTCGTTACCGTAACCAAAGTAACCAATAAAGCATATAAAGGGGAATGCACTCCACCTAAGGTCACACAATGATTCAGTGCCAGAATCAAGTGTTAAACACAGGTTTTATCGTCAGACCTCGGGGTTGTATTTGGATAAATCAGTCATATTCGTTTTTTTTCCTATTCCTCAGAAACTTTCCCTAACACTAAGATTAAAAACACACTTGCCTTGCTAAAAACAAATGATGGATGATGAAATGGTCGTATTTTTTAAAATGCTTAAAGAAAGTAATAAAATTTTTAAAACTCTTGAACTTAATCAAAATAAAATCTGGCCAAATTATTTTTCTCTGTAATAAGCTATTTTATTTTTTAGAAGTGTTCAGTATAAAGAAACATCTACCTATTAAAATAATCTGCCAGGAAATCCTTAATTGTTAAGCAATAAATAGCTATCTTAGTATTAAAAAAAATCTTCTCTGCAATAAAATTATTACTATGATGTTATTTTTCTATGTAACCACAAAATCTGTCTTTTAAGTAATTTCGGTATCTCCTCCCACATGAAAATACCGCACTGCTGCTTCTGCTTTTTGCCTGTTCTGCCGTGCACATTCTCTCACCTCATTTAATCAGGAATATTACGTTCATCTACAGTACACAGATGTTCTCATTTAGATGTACCTGGCCTATGGCTTGCAGTCACATGGTTAAATACATTTGGTGTAATTTACACCAAATGCTACTCTTACTTAATTAAAATAATTTATTTCAAATAAATATTTTAAGATTTCATCTAGTAGACTGAAATACAACTTTTCAAAACAAATCAGATATGTGCACATATGTAAACACATGTATTTAGAGGGTGCATTTTTAAGTAGTGTGGTAAAGGAAGACTTCACCCAAGCCTTCCTATTGTATAGAAGAATCAACTGAGGTTCAGAACGACTGATACAGTGATTAAGTGACATGCTTGAGGTCATACAGCTCTTTAGGAAAAAAGCTGGACTTAGAATCAGTTTGCCTGCTCCTTGGCCCTAAATCCTTTCCACACTTAATTGAGGGAGCTGTCTGGGCTGCGCAAGGAGGTGAAGACAGATGAAAATGGTCTGTCTGGATGACAGCTAGGTAGTTCAGTTGACTGGAGGAGAAAGCACGTAGGAGGAAAGCATCTGAAGTCAGAGAGAATTAGTTAGGCTAGGGCCATATTATGAAAGTTCTCAGTTGTCAGGATAATGAGTTCGCCATTGTTCTAGGCAGGGGCAAGATATGATTAAAGTGATGTATCAGATAGTCAGAAGGAGGAGAAGGAACTCATCATCAGGAATTATAATCCCAAATTCTGTCACCCACCCATTGACATTGATATGACCAGGGCAGAAATCCTGATTCTCATATTTCATGACACTAGAAAACTGATAAAAGAGAAAAAAAAAAACCCAAAAAACTAGTGTTCTCTATTATTAGAGTTCTCTAAGAAGGTGACTGAAGAACAAATTGGATTCCAGAGCCAGAAATGACAAAACATTATGTTGGGTGTGGATAAATGGTGACTGCATATTCCACCTCATATCTGAATACAGTGGCTTGTAAACTAGTTGTTTTTATATATGCACTGAAGATTTTTTTCTCCAGTAAAGGGAAAGCGATCTGTTTGGAAGCCTTCACATAAAGAGACATAATTTACCCTTTCTTGACAGAGGACAAGGGCTTACCAGTGAAGATGAGTCAGCAATGAAGAGTTCTTACTAGAAAGGCAAGTAGGATGCTCTGTCAATTTCAGGTTGATGGACACGTTTTAGACCCTCCCTGAGCTACACAATTGGAGACAGTAAAAAAAGGAATGTGCCATAAAAATTCAGGATTTAACTATAAGGTCTATGATACAAGCCAAGATGGCATTATTTTTTTTTTCTATAGAAAAGTTAAATCTGGGAATGTGTTTTAATATTGTTATTTCTATTCTGTGTAGAGTATATATTACTGTTCTGTAGCACATCAAAAAACTGTTATGGAATATTATACACATCAACAGACAGCAAAACTGTGTTTACTACTCTGACACTGAAAAATATGTACCAGTAAAATAAACATCCCAAAGTTATTATTCACTACGCTCTCCATTCTTCACAATTCTTTGCTATTCATTATTCTCATATTCACTAGAATTCATCAATACGGACCTCTAAAAATATATATATATAATATATATAATGTAGGTAATAATTTCTAAATGATTCCATAATAATTTGATTTTCAATACTATATATAATGCCCTATTAGAATTCTATAATCAAATATATACATACACAAAGTAGTCTTTTTCTTCAGCCTGATGTAATAGAGTAAAATAAGCCTCCATTCTGCACTTTGTGAGTTTTGATTTTTTTTATCAAAACCATAAAATTATTATCTTAGCATAGGTTCATTACATTTAAAATAACACACAATATGATTTTTTTTTTTTACAAGATCTCTTTAAAGTAAATCACGAAGTTAATGGTTTTTGTTTTCAGTATTTCAAAGTTTCCAAATTAAATTCTACTTTTTCCAGGAGTTTTAAAACCTGGTATAACACGTAAAATAAATTTTCAAGCAGCTTACTATGCATAGACTGCTTTTAAAAATTCAAAACAGCCGGATAGCAAATGTCATTTCATTCATAGTTACAAAATGCAAACTCCAAGTGTTTTATCCTAATGAATAAATGAGTTTGTCCTTTATGTATAAAATATAGTTTGTATTCGTTGCACAAGTTTTTAATAATAGATGAATTTTAGGTTTGCTCCAACGTATTCAATAAGTGTGATTAATTTGGTTTTTCAAAAATGCAAACTAGACATTACTATATTACTTTGCAAAATGCACAGCTTGCAACATTATTGTCTCAGTGGGATCTTAAATTGAATTGCAAAATATGTCTTATTTCCAGTTTGATTTATGTAAGCGATAGCAGTGGATAATGCCCCTTTTGAAGTTTCACTGCTTTGTGTGAACAAACAACACAAACCTAAAATCCATGCTGCTATAGTTTATTAAATCCCAAAGCAAACTTTCTGATTATCCAGCGCTCAATGGCAAAGAAAACTTATGGAGGGACTCAGAATGCCACTGTTTTCAATGAAACAACTTTTTTTGCAGTTTCCTATTATGACAGATTATATAACACATTTTTTGACATTTTCTGTGATTTGTATTATGATATTTCAAGTAATTACCAAATCATGTTTTTCTCTGAAAAAGCTTTCCCGTGCCCTGAGAATTAATCTATGATACCATTTAACTTGGCTTTTTGAAGTAAATATCACCAGATAAAAGCCAGCTGGATCTTAATAGTAGGATACTTGAATGAATGTATTAGTGTTTGAAAAAGAGAGTACAAATCTTCTAAAAAGATTAATTTCCATAAAAACTATAGCTCCCAGATCTACAAAAGAATAAATTCAAAAACATAATAAACTCTCAGAAAGAAAGGTAGATTAAAGTAAAAGCTGTAGCACCTTGTTACTGCAGCTGTTGTATAGCAATGATTCTGTATCAATTACGTTTGGTTGGCCCTGTAGGGCTCTTCAAAGCTTTGTGTGAAAAGCCTGAATGTGGAATACATGTGACACCGTAAGTAATAACTTCAGCGATTAATTCTGATGCAATACCACTTTCATTCTGATCTTACTCTCAATATTTACAGTTTGAGAGAAGCTACAAAGGTTCCGATGGGAATATATGAATTCACCAAGGATACTTTTATTTCCTCCTTCATTTATTAAAAATGTGGATATGAATTTTTCTTTGTCATGAAAATATTGCAGCTTTATCACACAACATAGTTGCTGACATCATCATGTAAAAAGACCTGAGTTGGCCAATGGACTTTATTTTCAATATCCTGTTTCAAAACATGTCCTCTAAAAAAGGCCTTGAGTTCTGTTCACACAAATTTTCTATTTTTTGTTTGTATAATTACTAATAAAAATCAAGTTTCACCATGCACATGTTCTTGTGGAGGTAAAATGTATCTTCAGTTTTGAATGACTTTGAAAGAGTCTTATGTTGTTATTATTCTGAAGACAAAATCAGAAGCAAATGTGGAGATTAATTAATTTCTAAACTTTTACTAAATCCTAGAAAAATGTACATCTACTTAAAGGAATTAAAATGAAAATTATACTGATATTAGATAATTTCAAAGGCAACAAAAGACATAGTAAAAAAGGAAATAAATATGAAAATAGTCATTATTTCGATTCCAAAGTCATTTCATTATAAGAAATAATGCAAAATCATGAACAAATAAGAGGAACTGCTTTTCCAACAGGAAAAGGAAAATCAGCTAAATGAGATTAGTAAGGCATTTTATCAATCACATTTTCACCATAATTTTAACATGTGGAGTTAAACAGATTGCTGATTTCCCCGACCACCTCCTTTTCTTTTCTTTTTTTTTTTAACTGTACACTGTCAACACCAACCCCAGAAAAAAACATACCCTAGCAATTGTATACGATCATTTAAACTAATCAAGTTGTTTAAGTATAGAGGAGATGTTTAACTATTAAGTCAATCTCTGTCATAATGAAGACTTAAAAGACTTATTGCCATTATTAGCAAAATATCACTCCCTAGGAAATGCTATAGAGTGTTTACAGGGGCGAGGGAGGGATAAAAATGAAAGGTTGCCTTCTCTGTGTTCATATTAACTACAAAATGATTATGACAATTTTTAATAGTAACTCAAGATTTTCTGTATCATACTACTTCAAGAAGGCTGCTTTTAGTTAAAACATAAAAATGGCAGTTACAAGGTTTCTGCAAACGTAACTGCCATTCCATTAAGGAAATGGTGCAGCAAACAGTAAATAGTGGTCTCAAGGGAAATGTAAGTATTGATTTTATTACTGTGTTGGTTGGTTTGTATTTGCAATTGTCAACTCTAATTTTGGACGATGCTTTAAGTATCTTTAAAACTACTTAAGGAAAGGACAAATATGAATGAGAAAATATTGATAATTATTGTTTCTGTAGATTTAAATATTATGGGAGATGAATTCTTTTCAGCTTTCAACAGCCTTGTATTATAAAAATAAGAAATTTTATTTTGTTATACATAGCAAATGAATGACCAAATCATTTTCATTAATCAATTATCTACTCCTTTTGCCCACTATCAATCACTACTTGACTCTAGGAATGAAGTTAATCACTATGGAAAGTGTAAACATGGTTACACAGTTCCTTAATTTAGTCTGGAAATTCAGCTTTGGACTGATTCACTGACGCTGAGGTTTTGATTCACCTAGAAAACCTGAAATGACTATGAAACTAATGATAAATTGAGAACTTTCATCATATCCAAGGAAACTTTAACTCATAGCCTCATTAAGTATAAAAGCATCAAATGCTGAAAAAAATAACACAATTTGCCAAGTGGATATAATTAATATGTTTTATATTATCGACATTATCTTCATCATCGATTTCCTCTTTACAGTTCAGTAAATGACATTTGCACATTTATGTTGAAGTTATAATTAAGCACACAGATCATTTTCTTAAACCATGCCAGAGAGCAACTCTGTTTAATATGTAAATTTTCAACTATACCTACAGGGCTGTAAATATACTCAGTGTTAAACTTCTACAATTAACTAAAAGAAGTGTTTATGCAACACATAAATTTCAGAAATGTCCTCTATGGAAATCTAAAGAGGTGCAAATTAATGTAAAGAAAACATTACGGCTTCTCTTCAGATTAAAAAACATAAAGTATTCTTGGGTTCACAAGTCACAGAGTATGCTATAAATATCTCATATCAAAAAAAGAAAGGAAAAATATTGTAACTACACACACAGACCAAAAAAACAACAACAAAACAGAAACTTCAATATCACTAAATGCCAAGTCCCTAATGTCATGAATCTACAAAGAGTTTCAAAGGAAAACAATTCTCTAAGTTTTAACATAAAGTCATACTGACATTGTTTTGAAATATATAGAGAGGAGAAAGGTCTTAAGAAAATTGTCCTTAGTTGCCCTCAGGTCTGCTCCGACTCATGGCGACCTTAAGTATAACAGAATGCAATGTTTCCTGCTCCTGCTCTGTTTTCATGGTTGTCAGTACGTTTGAGCCAACTGTTGCTGCTATTGTGTCAATTTATCTCACTGGGGGTTTCTCTGGTTTTCACTGACCCTCAACTTTACCAAACATGATGTCTTTTTCTAGCAATTGGTCTTTCCTGATGACGTGTCCAAAGTAAGCAAGATGAAGTCTCCCCATCCGCACTTCTAAGGATCATTTACTTAATGAAATAAATCCGTGCTTTGACTAACATTACGGGGATTCTTTGTGCATAACGCAATATACATAATGCAATATGTGTTTACTGAACTGAATTTCTCAGTTCCCAAGAATTAAAATCAGATGGACAAATATAAAAACTGATCTTTTGTGTGGTACAACAGGCTTGAATCTTAGCTCTGTTATTTACTCATTGTTGAGAAAGAAAGTCCTGAGAAGTATTTTTTCATATTCACTTTGGAATTCCCTGTAGACTAGAAAGCCTTGCAGAGACCACCCTCCCTAAATATTAGTTGAATGAATAGATGCACAGAAAAAATTAAACAAAAATACCTGAGAAGATTAAATTTTTATCTACAAGAATGGGGAAAGATAAAATTGGAGACTAACATTAATCATTTTAAAATAAACAGATATCGTGAAAATCATTTCTTTCATCTTTACTGTGAACCGTTCAACCATCCTTGCTTTGCCATGTTTAAGCCTCCCAAGTACTTCATTTACAAGCGCTTCATTCTCACTCACTACCACCACTGACTATAAGGATTTCTAAAGAAAGGAGTAAAACTACTATAAATAGACATAGATTAATATAGATACTAAAAAGCAAGGGTCTCGTTTATAATATATGTCTTTATATAGCAGCGTTTCTTAAACATACTGGTCTCAGGACCTCTTTACACACATGGGTTAAAACTATATATGGTATTAGAAATGAACATTGAGAGTTTCATAAAATATTTATTTATTAATTTAAATATATCTCTAAACCCATTGTACATTAACATAAATAACTTTTTTTATGAAAAACAAATGAGTCACTGTTTTACACTTTTGTAAAACTCTTTAGTGTCTGGCTTAAGAGAAGTCATTTGGACTTTCATAGCCTCTTCTGCATTCAATCTGTTGTGATGTCATACATCTGAGGAACTTCACTGTATACTCATGGGATGATGAGAGGTTTTTTTAAGCAAATAAAGTCTTAGTATTATTACGAAAAAAAGTTTGATGTCCTGTACTCCCTGAAAGTGTCTTGGGAACCCTTCCCTCTGTGGGTTCCAGGACCACGCTTTGAAAATCACTGCTATATCTGATAGCATTTAAGGACATCTGGTAAATTTTAGGACATTCTGGTTATGTATTAATTTAGTAAATCAAATACTACCCTAATATGTCTGCAGAAACTAAGAACAAAATTAGGAAAGTTGCTCTTACTTTTCTTACAGAAAACTCATTTTCTTGCCAATAATTGAACTAAAAAAAGGTGTCAATAACAAAGAGAACTATTTTTCTCCAGACTTAAATTTACGTCACAAGGACTAGCTTGTTATTAGTCATTGTGAGGTGGCAGGCAAAGTATAAAATTGGTTAAAGTTAAATGTGGTTTTCAATAGTGCCTTTGAAGTCTTAAGCAAATTACATAAAGGCTCTGCACCTCAAGTGTCCCATCTGAAAAATAGGGACAACAGGATAACGCCTATTTGCAAAGCAAGCAGAGGATTAAGGGAGATGATGTACATGGAGCATTAAGCTTTTTTTTTTAAGTTACTATCAAGTCATCTCCAACTCGTGTCGACCCCATGTGTGTCAGAACAGAACTGCTCCGTAGGGTTTCAAGGTTGTGACCTTTCAGAAGCAGATCACCAGGTCTGTCTTCTGAGGCACATCTGGGTGGTTTCCAACCACCAACCTTTCAGCTAATAGTAAAGCACTTAACCATTTGCACCACCCAGGAACACCATAACAAATCTCAGACTTCTGGAAAGCAGATTTCAAAGGAAGCAGAAAAATAATAAAAACATCATATGTGTAAAAGGGTACACAATTTGAAATGGATAAGTTCTAAAAATGCAAGTAGAAGCAGGTTATTCCAATTTTAAGAAAAAGAATGCAATATTCCTTCAATAAGTCCCTGAAGTTCCTTAAAGATAAAGCCTCCGTCTTTAGTCTCTGCATCCACTAGACCTCTCACAGTGCATGGTACAGAATAGGTGTTTGGTGAACAGGCATTCCAAATGAAGGCAATAGTATTATAAATAACAGTTATGTGGTGCTTTGGCGTTTAGAAAGACATCAATAGAATTTAACAACAAATGCAATTGCTTGGGAGCTGCTTTAGAGTTCAGAATTTTAGAAGAAAGAATAAAAGGTTGCACACATCACCGTGGAATGGAAGGAAAAATTTGTAGGGGCTTTTAAATATAATGTCAGACTGGCTAAAACCAGGAATTAAGCTGAAAAAATGTAAAGAACTTTGTGGGTTTATTTTTATTATTTTTAGGTTAACAAGAAAGAGGAGGAATGCTGCTTTAGGGAGGATGGTATAAATGTTCAAACCAATATTTTCTGTCTACCTGTCTAACCATGCAGAGATCATAATGCACTAGGAAAATCATTTTTTTGGTTGTCTAGATTCTAAACAATTAATCAAATCTCTTATCTTTTAATATTTTATGATCATCTGAAAGCTTTCATAAACCAATGGCTCTAAATTATCTTTATTATATCAGTGATTGAAAGAATAGATGCCAACCCATTTCCAGATGATTTGGTTAATATGTTTTAATTGGTAAATGAAAACCACACATTCCGGATGATCAATAATATTCCCAGTGGCATTTTTATTTCTGTCAAAATTTCATCTCTAGGTTCCCAGATGTATTCAAAGCAAGCATGAAAATTTAATTTTTAGACTGCAAAATGTCAAATGAATGTTACCCATTTTAAAATTCAAGAAACTGCTGTTGAGTGGGAATATATAGAAGAAAAAAAAAATATCAAGATTATGTATGCTTTGAGCCAAAAGTATTCATAATCTTTAACTAAGAGATTTTAAAGGTTAGTAATAATGGCACACTCTTATTTTTTATAATCATTTCCCATAGTGAAGTAAAATACCTTAAATGACTACTAATAACTATGAAGCAGAATAAAGGAGTGGAATTTAGGTTTGTGTTAAATTTTACTAACACACATATTTTTTGAAAATTTAAAATTCTAAATGTAGAAAAATAATAAGATAAAACTTTTAAATCCTAAGAAAAATAAAATCTGGGGCATTTCAGTTAATTACTTGATTACTGTAAATGTAGGCCGGCCGACATTATTTTCAGTGAAAACCTATGTTGACCCTTCTTAGGGATTAAAGACAATAGCATATTATGAACGAATATAAAATGTACCTTTTTATAACTCTTTTCGTACATTAAGTGAAGTCCAATAGATAAAGGTATATAAACATCAAACATATTTTTAAACATCGGGTTTTAAAATAAATATTCTGTTTCATTATAAACACCCTAATAAGGACACTTTTAGAGAGTCTTGGACTCCTACCTGTAAAAATGTTAGAAGGGTATTTTGAAAAGACAAAATAGATTATTAAAACTACATACTTTAACTAATAGATCTAGGAAAATATCATTGATTCTTGTTTTAACAAAAGTTATTTAATTTACAAATATTAATTCTGAGAATGAATTTTTTTTTATAACTGTATGCTCACAGATTTAGAGAGATATAACATAACTACCTACTAAGGAAACACTATTTTGCTTTTATAGATATTTTATTGCATCAATGGAAATTTCTCTATCTTTCTGTGGGTAAACTCATAAGCTATAACATAAAAATTACTATCAACAATGTAGACCAGCCATAAAATTCAATTAAAAATCCCTACATTTTAAGCAGTAATAGTAACATAATGTGTAAACATGGGCTGAAGTGATGTGGAGCTCCTAGAGCACATCACATTTAGAAAATAAATGTTTTAACTGCTTCATCCTCACTTCCTTGGTGCAAAGAATTTTGAAGGCTTTTTTTTCCCCTTGGATCTTACTGGAAAAGTTAGTGCTTTCCTTACGTATTAACTGAGATGCTCATAGTTTTTCTTAGTTATATTTGTTTAGCAATATTATTTTTTATATGTTTTGTAACCCAACATATATATCTCTTGTTAATTCGTTATTTCAACAAACATTTATTGCATGCACTGTTCCAGATGCTAGGAATAAAGCAATGGACAAATTGTACAACAAAGTTCTGGGCCCCGACATTTTAACAAACATATAGTAGGTAAATTACATGACATGTCAGAATGTGATAAGCGCTATAGAGAGAAATAAGCAGGAAAGGAGGAGTGGGAGTTTTTATGGAACAAGGAGGCAGGATGTAATTTAAAATAGGGTTGTTGATATAAACCTTAATGAGAAGGCGATGTTTGAAGGAGATGAGAGAACAAGATTTAGGGATCTCTGGGGGTATAGAGTTGCTATGAGTTGGAATCGACTCAATAGCATTGAGTTTGATTTTGGTTTAGGGGAAGAGGATGCCAAATAGAGGTAAGAGCAGTGCAAATGCCCTGAGGCAGCAGCATTTCTGAGATATTTATGAAATTGCAGGTAGGTAGAGGTGAGTGAGTGAGGGTGACAGTGGGAGGAGAGGTAGTCAGAATGGAAAGGAAGTAGAATCCAGATCTTGCTGAGGACTGTAGAATATCTGAAGGACTTTTATTATTTTACTCCAAATTAAACGGGAAGATTTGGGAAGGTTATGGGCAGAGGAGTGGCCTGATCTGACATACATGTTAACAGGACTACTCTTGCTGCTCTAAGTGGGGAGGAAGGAAGCACTGAATTGGGTTAGGAGACCCTCACGATGATCCAGGCAAGAGATGAGACTGAAAGTGGGAAATGGATGGATCTGCAGCAACATTATACGTGGGTATAAGGGAGGTAGAAATCAAAGATGTCTCCCAGGTTTGGGGCTTGCACAGTTGAATAGGAAAAATGAAGTTACCAATAACTGGCATGGGGAAGACAGAGGGACAAGCAGGTTTGGAGTAAGACCAGGAATTATTTTTAGAGATTTTAAATTTGAGATGCCCCAAACTGAGTTCCTGGTCAAGTAATAATTATAAGAAGAAAAGACACTGACATTGAAATACGGGTTTTGACATTTCTGGAATAACTAAAAAGAGTAAGTGCTCAATAAATGTTAGGTGCTATTATCACCAGAGTCCCTGAGTGGTGCAAAAAGTTAAGGAGCTCATCTGCTACCTAAAGGTTGAAGGATCAAGTCCACCCAGAGGTGCCAATGAAGAAAGGCCTGGTGATCTACTTCCAAAAAATCAGCCATGAAAACTACGGAGCACAGGTATGCTTTGACACAAAAGTGGTCGCCCTGAGTCAGAATCGACTCAGTGGCAACTGGTATTAACACCATAAGTAGAATTTTTTTTTTTTTTGAAAGAGAAGACAGGAATAAGATTAAAAGGAAAGAGAAATAAAATTACTTGAACACCTTCTAGTATCAGGCACTAGCTATAATTTTGTTTGATAGTGCCATAGACACTGGGTAATTGAAAAGGTCTAAAACTAGAAACTTGATATGAATACTTTGATAAATTCTACTGTTTAAAATTTACTGATGTTTCCTTGTCTATTCTATAAATTGCTTTTTTGTTGTTAAAAACTTATATAAACAACCACTGATTTACAAACGGTGTACATCATAAATTTTCCCCTAAAATAATGTTCAGTTGGGTCATGATTAAGTTGCCAGTCCCCCAAAGCCTATTTAAACCATAATGTATTTGAAAAATTATATTTGTAGCCCTGCTTCAACTGGAAGTAAGTCATTCATCACATATTTAAAATAGAAAATCTATTTTAATAGTTCTACTTCCAACTCAGCAAAGAATCTCCCTCAGCAGTAGTGAAAATTATGTGGGAAAAATACTCTTGAGCTCCCCAAAATTTGCTAATTTTCCATATTTGTAAAAGTAAAATCATTTTAGTACAAATTTGCCTCAGGTTCTCTTATATATTATTCATTCTAAAATCAGGGTTAGCTATCATCCTTTGAAAGTGGCTTAGTGTTCTGCTTGCTTATATTTGGATCAATCTCTTTTTTATGTCAGGATACAGCTCAAAAAATATCATTTTCCTGAACTACAACTCTCTATTATTAAAAACTAAAGATAAAATAAGTCAAAACCTGACAAAATTATTATAATTTTAAGCTTCATGCTGATGATACAAATAAAGAGACATATAAGCATTCATTTCAGAAATGTGGTTTAACAGGATGATGGAATTGTACTATTCACATATTTAAAACAACCTAACACTACTTCAGACAAAATTGCTGAAATTCTCTGACCCACAAATTAGAGGCTAGCGAGGAACTAAATCAAATGAATTAGAAGCAAAATTTCATTAAATGTAATGTTAAATCGGGCATTAAAGAGATTTATGAACTAGACAACCTGAATGGCAGAAATGCTGTTAGACAATTCCTGGGCTTTCAGGGGTGAAAAATGCCAGGCTTTTCCTCTTCTGAATGAAAACAACAGACTGAAGTTTTGTGTCCCTTCTATTCACGTACCATCTTTAGAGTTTTAAAGAAGACTTCCCCAAGGCCATTTGCACTTCTTAAACTGGAATGGTAGAGCAGGAAAGGTGAATTAAGACACATCTGTCCATGTGTGTATTATTTTGTATGCACCTAAATAAAATTGACCTCGACTTCCCTGAATGATACACCTCCTTAGTTTCTGTATTTATATTATTTTGAATCATAACTAATATTAAACGTTTTATTTGTGTGCATATAACAGAAACAACTTTTAGTTTTTCTGTATCTCTTCTTCATATACACAACTCATTTATGTGTGTGTGCATATATATGTTTATATTATATATAAATGCATATACATATACCCTCCCCCCCAAAAAAAAATCAAACTCGTTGCCATTGAGTCTTTTATGACTCACGGTGACCCTATGTGCTATATGGTAGAACTGAGCTCTTTAGGGTTTCTTGGCTGTAAACTTTATGGAAACAGAATGCCAGGCCTTTCTTATGTGCCACCACTGGGTGGGTTCAGACCACCAACCTTTTGGTTAGTAGCCAATTGCAGATTGCTTGCACCACCAAGGGACACTATACACAGACCAAAAAAATCAGACCCATTGCCGTTGAGTCAATTGCGACCCATAGCGACCCTATAGGACAGAGTAGAACTGCCCCATAGGGATTCCAAGGAACAGCTGGTGGATTTGAACTGCCGACCTTCTGGTTCACAGCCCGACACTTAACCACTGGACCACCAGGGTTTCCATCTATTGCCTAATTAGTGCCACCAGGTCTCTAAACACACAGCCATAAATAAGAAAATTCAGAGTTCTAATATCTAATGTGGGAATGTGTTTGAAAAATAAATAGAGTATCTGAGGTGACAAAGCAGAATAATACATTAACCATAATTTCCATTCTTAGTATCAAATCATGGTCACTGGCTTTAGGAATAAGAATCAAAAAAAATCATAGGGCAATATCTCAATGTCTTAATCAGTTATCAGAAGAATTATGGTTGTTTATGCATTTGTCACCAAATATAATAAAACCAAAAGATTCAGACATTCTTGATCACCATGACCAATGGGAATTTTGAGATCAAATATATGGATTCAAATCCTTCTTTGTACTAGCTTGGCCATATCAATATTCTTTACCTTTGGAGTCTCAGTTCCTTTTCTTCAAAATACTGCAAAGTATATGCAAAAGTTATTATTTTCATTGAGAAATACTGGCCACATAAGGAAACTCACTGGTTAAGTTTTTTCAAACTACACGTACCAATCCTAAATATTTAATTTGGAGCCCTGGTGGTGCAGCGGTTAAGAGATGGTCTGCTAATCAAAACGTCGGCAATTCAAATCCACCAGCCACTCCTTGAAACCCTATAGGGCAGTTCTACTCTGCCCTGTAGGATAGCTATGAGCCAGAAGTGACTCAACTGCAACAAGTTTGGTTTTTTGGTTTTATATTTAGTTTGATAAAGCCTTTCCATGAGATTTTTATTTGCCTGCACTGATAATTAAACAAACAAAAAAAAAAACTCAAATCCATTGCCATTGAGTCAATTCCGACTCATAGTGACCCTACAGGACAGAGTAGAACTGCCCAGTAGAGTTTCCAAGGAGTGGCTGGTAGATTCGAACTGCCAACCTTTTGGTTAGCAGCCAAGCTCTTAACCACTGTGCCACCAGGGCTCCATACTTATAATTAGGAAGCCACAGAATGAGGATCCAGAAATCCATGTCATGTAGAAAGTAGCTAGGAAAGGAGCAGAGTAAAAGTCAAGGGTCCACTATAGCTGTCTTCAAATACTTGCAGAACTCTTAAATTCTGAATGGTCACTGCATATAATTCACATAGGCACTTTGAACAAAGCTACCCACAGATGGAATGGTGGAACAGACATTAGATAACTAGTAGTATTCAAGTTGATATTGACAAAAACATATAGAGGTGCCTCAAATCATGAAAAGTTAGTTAAGAGTTTAATGGTTTTCAAAACTTGCTTTACATTGGAAACACCTGGAACTTAAAAAAAAAAAAAACACCCTATCCTTCGACTCAAGGAGCCCTGGTGACACAATGGTTAAGCAAGCACTCGACTGCTAACCAAAAGGTCGTAGACTCGAACCCACCGGCTCTCTGTGGGATGAAAGATCTGGCCATCTACCCCTGTAAAGATTACAGTCTAGGAAACTCTATACAGCAATTCTACTCTGCCCTGTAGGGTTGCTATGAGTCAGAATCGACTCGCTGGCACACAATGGCCCTTTGACTCACTTTGGACATGTCATCAGTGAAGACCAATTGTTAGAAAAGCAAATCAGGTTGGTAGAGGGTCAGCAAAACCAAAGGAAACCCTCAATGAGATGGACTGACACAACAAGTGCAACAATGGACTCCAAACTCAAACAAATTCAAAACAAATACACCAGTGATGATGAAGATGGTGCAGGACTGGGCATAAGGTCGTCATAAGTCAGAATCAACTCGGTGGCAATGAACAACAACAATCCTCGGAAATTATTATTTCATTGGTGTAAATTCTAGACATTGGTATTTTTTTTTTACAGCTCCCCAGAAGATTCTAATGTGCAATTTTTTTTTTTTCCAATTAGTATTGAAAACCCTGAATTAGAGGAATCATATTGTCACTTTTGGCTCAGGTTCCAAGAAAAATTCAATTTAAATAGTCATATATGTGCCAAAGAAGGAATTACTTCATAATCTATCCAGAAAGAAAGTCAAAGAATTAATAGACAAATAGCATAATGTTATCTTATGTCACTTTTCTTATGGACATGGTTTATTTACATGTGTCCCTGACCCTCTGAACATCTTACCTGCCTAAAGCAAGCTGCACAAGAACTTCTAGAGTCTACAGGGACAGTGTTAAAGCTCACAGACATTATCAGAGTGATTAAAATATTTAAGTTGCTATCTGTGTGAAGGAAACACTGGTGACATTGTGGTTAAGAGTTCAGCTGCTAACCAAAAGGTTGGCAGTTTGAATTCACCAGGTGCTCCTTGGAAGCCCTACGGGGCAGTTCTACTCCGTCCTATAGTGTCGCTATGAGTCAGAATTGACTCAATGGCAATGGGTTTGTTTTGTTTTGTTTTCCTCAAAAGGAAAACATATATTGGGATATAGGTTTACTGTTTATGTAATTATCTTTTAAACTGTCCTTCAACACCCAAAACCCATGTCCTTCAGCATAATAGTATACGTAATAATTTTTGACTAACTTTGTTTTGCTTTCTGAATTTTATTTTTATTTGTCTTGTAACTGTTTTTAGTTGATGTGTGAGTTTTATGCTTCAGCTATAAAGTGGAGCTGGAAATATGTTTTGATACTTTCCCCTGTTTTGTGCTATTGGATGGATACCTGGAAGAACAGAATCTCCACCCATCTTTTTTTATAAAAGAAAAAAAAAAAGAGCATCATTACTTTATTTTCAAAACTTCTGAGGAGCTTTCCTGACAGAAGTTAAGTAAGTGCCAAGTTAGTACTTTATTTACCATTCAAAATATTTTATGGTTTATAGACTAAAACTAAAAGAGGAGGAAAATTACATTTCACACCCATGAAGCTAGCCATGTAATCACTAACCACATAGCATACTTTAAAAAATTGCATAGTAAATTATGTTGTTGGATCTGTACAATTGGATCTTTTATATATTTTGTGTATATGATGTAATGTTGTTTTACATAAATTGTATAATGCTAAACAATGAGATACTATTGAGCTAGGATATTTCATAGAGTGAAAAGTCACAAATTTAAAGTGAACATAATATGATCAGACTATTACTGACTCATGCAAGCATATTGACTATTGGTTAATTGGAGACATGGTGAAATCTGATTATCAGGCTATAGAAATCTGACTAGCTGGCTTGGCAGAGTTAACTTGATTCTGTGAAGTGGTACTATCAAAGAAACTGTGCTTTACAATCTGAGAAACTTCGTGCGAAACCTCCTATATCTCTTCAACATTTCCTATAATAATTAAGTTTTGTTTTGTGTATGCAAGCATGCACATTTTGTAAAGTGTTTTTTAAATAAATATAAAACAAACTACATCATTGCCAGTCTCTAAACTATTTGGCCAAGTAAGAAACATTGTTAAAAGAAAAATCTGTGTGTGTTTTCTTTAATTCGAAAGAACATATCTAATTTTAACTACCCCCTTTTTTTCTTAATAATGAGTTGACCTTCTGTTCTCCTTATCCCTTTTTTATCAAAGCCATCTACACCCACTTTGCCTTCTGTTTCTCTAATCTGCAATTATTTATGTTTTCTTCATGCTGCTTTGTCCGCCATGGGAGCAAAATTGTATTTGGTGAAATATAGAGCTAATTATACCATGAACCCAGCAACAAAAAGACAGAGCAGATGTTACTTCAGGCGTGCTAGAAGTCCTCATGCTTAATGTGCATATAGTAAAACACTGAGCGGAGTCGTCAAAAACAATATCTAATCAAGGCAGTTTTAGACATGCAAATCTTTTTAACACCAGTGTTAAATGGAGAAATGCTGTCAATAATATTTCTAGTACTCACCATGTGCTTGCCAGAATAATTATATTAGGTAGTGATTTCTAATTAATATAATAAATGTGTGAGTCCACATTGTTACTATCCCAGGGGGGAGAATCTAGGGAGGTAGAAATAGAAATCATATGCTGTGAGTTAATAACACAACACACAATGTTATCATTGAGAATGTGTTTCCATGAAGCCAAAATAAGCTGTCTGAATATTTTTAAGTTAACAAAGCCTATTTTATTCAATTATATTATTTCTATTTTATTCACAGTGAGCCATTTGAATTATCTATTTAATTGGGTTTTGAATTGATAGAAGTTTAGATCAGTTTCTCTTTGTCCAACTTAGCAATATACTTTCATTAATGAGTTGATTTCATTATGTTTTTTAATATGTATGTACATACATAGTGTCATTATCGTGGCGCAACTGTACTTTTTTTTTGCAAAAACTGAAAATGTTTTTGACATACTGCATTTAAATCAGTAGTACTTATCATGAAGAAACCAATTTCCCTCCATTGTGGCATGTATACAAACGGTAAATTACTCCAGGTGAAATACAAAAAGCTTATCATGCTGTGTAGTGACTAAACACAATTCCAGCTACACTAGTTTGAAGTCACTGTAAGAGGGCAGTATTTTAATGACATACTTTCCACTGAAAGAAGTGTGCCTACACCACAGGGTGTAAAGCCCCTTCAGAGATCTAAAATTTAGTGGGCTCGACACACCAAGCCTCCCTCCCGGTGAGTGTTAAATGTGTGTGCATCGAGTAACTGGACTGTGTATCACTTCCAATGTTTATTTTAGGAATATAAAGTACCTCTCTGCAGAGCTGTGATAGTCTAGCTAAAGAATTCCATCGTATGAAGAAGTATAAAATTTTGTTCTCTTTTCTGTATTATATGCAAAGTATAAAATTTAAAAAAAAAAAAATAGAGTCTGGGTTACAAAAATAATTTTAAAACATTATATGTTGGCCAGAGTTTTAAATGAGATAAATGTTCTAACAGCTAATATTTCATACAAATGACTGATTGAGAGAAATATTTATTTTTATGTTGGAAAAATTGCACTATTTCAAAATTTATGCTTTAATTAAACTAGATGATCTATGTGACTTTATACACACAAATATATATAAATATGTAAATATGTTCAATGTAAATTATGAACATCACAAGTTACTGTTCCTCTATTATGAAGGAGATGAAGGCCTATTTGTATTGTCAAAGACAAAGTGAGATTAACTTTGATAAAATTTAAACTTCCATCAATGCTGAATGTAACTATTGAGAAGACTTGCCTAGCTATTCTCTCCTTGTTTATGCTATTATGTCAGATTGTTAGGGAGATGATGTGATACCGTCACAAAAATTGTCTGATCTAAGGAATATATTTTTCAAAACTCTACATCTAAAGTTTAAAGTTACCATATGGAATGAGCAGTAAAATACAATATAAAATCATTTCATGTAATTTAACAATCTTAGTGATTATTGGTGTTTTCAAAAACTTTTTTCTAATGAGTTAATTTATTTGTCTTCTTTTAAAAATTTAAAAACCTAAATTCATAGTTAAAGTAAAAATACTAAGTTAATCAAAAAGCATCAAATCAAGTAATTATTAAAATTCTTAAAGACAAATACAAACAAAGAAAGTAAATCCTTCAACTCCATATGGGATTTAAATCTTGACTAACTACTGATTCTATTTTCAGATAAATTTGATAGTCCACAGGCCAAACAGAACCATTGCAGATGGAATACTACTGCAACACTACCAAAGCTGTCATACATTTTCTCAGAAGAATGGAATGAGGCCAAACTATTAAACACTACTTTGGAAAAGTGAAATTTCCAGTGTTTCTGGCTTTATGGTTTCCAAATATTTAGGTCTTTCTAGGAATTTAGACTAATCAAAGCAATATAACCCAAAAATAAAACATATTTTGACTGAGCCCAATTTTTTTAAATTTTTTTATTTTTCCTGATACAAAAACTTATACATACATTGTTATGTGACTCTAATTGCTCTCCCCATACAGTGACAGCACACTCCTCCTTTCCACTGCTGATTCCCCATGTCCATTCAACCAGCTCCTAACCCTCTCTGCCTTCCCATCTCACCTCCAGACAGAAGCTGCCCGTTTAGTCTCCTGAATCTACTTGAGCTAAGAAGCACACTCCTCATGAGTATCACTTTATGTCCCACAGTCCAGTCCAATCCCTGTCTGAAGAAGAGTTGGCCTTGGAAAT
Organism: Dugong dugon; assembly: GCA_030035585.1. Classification (NCBI taxonomy): domain Eukaryota; kingdom Metazoa; phylum Chordata; class Mammalia; order Sirenia; family Dugongidae; genus Dugong; species Dugong dugon. Next base: position 35,901,461 of record CM057477.1, on the reverse strand, counting down.
TGTTTTAGTTCTGAGCTGATAGAGAATCCAGGGGCCATGCTTTCCGGGGTACCTCCAGTCTCAAGTCAGACCACTAAGTCTGGTCTTCTTACTAGAATTTGAGTTCTACACCCCACCTTTCTCCTGCTCCATCCGGGACTCTTTGTTCCCTGTCAGGGTGGTCCTCGGTGGTAGCTGGGCACCATCCAGTGCTTCTGGTCTCAGGCTGATGAAGTCCCTGGTTTATGTGGTCCTTTCTGTGAGCCCAATTCTTGGTATCAAAGCAAGTAAAAGTAAGCTTAACCAGTAGATAATCAGAGTAAGGCTTTATTACACCTTGGAGAACCCAGATGTCAAAAGGTAATAGTGGTATCTTGGGTGAAGGGTGAGACAGTACACAATACAGGGGAAACTAGCACAACTTGTACAAGGAAAGGTCATGGAAGCCCCATAGACACATCCAAACTCCCTGAGGGGCTGAATTGCTGGGCGGAGGGCTGTGGGGACCATGGTCTCGGGGAACATCTAGCTCAATTGGCATAACACAGTTTATAAAGACAATGTTCTACATTCTATCTTGGGGAGTAGTGTCTGCGGTCTTAAAAGCTTGTGAGCGGCCATCTAAGATACTCCACTGGTCTCATCCCTTTGGGAGTAAGGTAGAATGAAGAGAACAGGATACAAGGAGAAGATTAGTCCGAAGGACTAATGGTCCACAGCTACCAAGGCCTCCACCAGACTGAGTCCAGTACAGCTAGATGGTGCCCGGCTACCACCACTGACTGCTCTGACCAGGATCACAACAGAGGGTTCTGGACAGAGCTGGAGAAGGATGTAGAACATAATTCTAACTCACAAAAAAAAGACCAGATTTACTGGCCTAAAGGAGTCTGGAGAAACCCTGAGAGTATGGCCCCCAGACACCTTTTTAGCTCAGTGGTGAAGTTATCTCCGAGGTTCACCGTTCAGCCAGGGAGTGGACAGCCCCATAAAACCAAATGGGACTAATGAGGTACAGGAGTCCAGTGACAAGGGCCAGAAGGCAGAAGGGGACAAGGAAGCTGGTGACAGGGAACCCAAGGTTGAGTAAGGATATTGCTGATGTGTTGTGAGATTGTTAACATGTGTAGTAACTGTTAAATGAAAAACTATTTTGTTCTGTAAGCCTTCATCTTAAGTGAGAATAGCAGCACAATTGGAAGAGCGCAGTCAATGTCACTGAACTGTGCATGCAGAAATTTTTGAAATGGTGTATCTCTGGCTATGTGTATTTTCACCAAAAAAAAAGGTTGAGAAGTTAGAGGGTTGACATGTTGTGGGGTTGTTAACCAATGTCATAAAACAATATGTGTACTACTGTTTCATGAGAAACTATTTGTTCTGTCAGCCTTCACCTGAAGTACAATAAAAGAAGAAAGAAAAAAAAAGGTAATAGAGTTATTCACTCATCTGGCTCCTCCTACATCAAATCTCTATCTTATCACCTCCAGAATCATATCCTGCTAATGAGTCAAAACAAGAGGACTTTCAAAGGAACTATTCTGCCTACTCATATTTTAATCAAAACAGCAAATAGATTCATTTCTCTTGGTCTTATTTGTTGTTTGTTTGTTTTTCATCTACAACTTGGTCTATAAATGTGTATGGGTATGAAGTATTTTTGCAAAATGCTGTGAATTCCAGTACCAGTACAGATGTAGCTCACTTTAAGCAAATGCATTATATTAAAATGTTTCCTAAGTGGACTGTTTTAAAATATGATTAGATAAGACTCTTGATTTATATGACACATTTTTGGAATAATCTATAAAGTTCATTATGATTTTATATTAAAATAAACTAATGTTTTGCATATTTAATATATTTAGTCCACTGGATCAATAATTATATTTTAAAGACATCAAACTGCTACTACTCCACCATATTCCTCTTATTGGGGATAAATCCCTGACTTTAGTCTATACAACTATTTTAATGCAAGATGATGTTCATTTTTTAAAGAAACAAATAAAATAACAGAATGTGATTCTTAATACTAAAAGAAATATTTGAGTAAGGTTTACTTCTATTTCTGAAATCACAAGATCAGTAAAAAATATTTTAAAAGTCAAAGGATGAAAATATTTCATCTCATAGAACAAGACACCAAGTTTTAATAAAATAAATATCAAAAATATAGTTATTGAATTTTATCACATTTAATATTGAACATATTAAATGTGATAAAATAATGCTTGGTAGTATGACTATTAAGGAATTAATTCCTTTCCATATAATAAAACATAGATTCATGTAAAAATCTTTTTTCAGTGAATGTTTTCCCACTAAAAAGCAGTCTCACAATAAATTAATAAATAGCTTATGTATGGTGTAAAAAATGAAAGTTTGATTCTTCTTGTTTACCAACTTTAAGTTATATTTTTATTAATGAAAAAACGAAGTATGATGTCCCTTCTCTTTCCCCACTCAAAGAGTAAAAACGATGAATTTACAACCATAGAGAAGGAAAGAAGTATGACAAATTGTCTCCCATGTTCTCACTCTGATTAAAAGTGATTCTTGAACATTTCTGATGAAGACAAAATATGACATACCAAACTGAATAATAACTAACACTCTATAGGGACTGCACATGACTGCATTGTCTCTGGTAGTACTTTGCAGCTGTTCTGTGCTGGACGGGTAGAAATAACCCACCTACCAGAGAATTTGCAATATCATGACCACAATGAGCAATACTGGTGTTCCTCCAAGTCGTCATTCACTTCTTTTGTCGGTTTACTTGGGTGCTAACTATTTTTCTGCTAGTATCAAAATAAATATCGTAGTAGATGACTAAATCAGCAGTAATGTTTAATACATATTTTATGATACTTATTATTCACATATCGAATACTTACATAAAGTGTGGTGCTAAATGCAACCAATAGTTTGTTCAAGACGCCCATTTTAAAACTCTGGTTTATCATATTTCTTACATGGTAAGAACTGATTCTTACTAAATCAAAACTGCCAATGAAATAAATTCACCTTTACAAAAAATATTAGTAAATGTTATTCTTTAACTTATTTTCAAGAAATAAGAAATCAAAAATAAAAGTAATTTCAAGAATTGGATTGGAGAGTCTAAAATAGAAGTTATTAAAATGATTTCTGATATGACAGATATGAAAAACCTTCTTGGTAGTTTGAATACAAAGGTATCAAGAGGTAGAATGAGTGTTGAATTTATGTTGTGGAAAATTGGTCCCAAGTTGGTTTTCCACTTCATCAGAAAGCACTTTTGTCTTGTATGCAAACAGTTAATGAAGCATACCAACACTGAATTTTTAACTAGTGTGAGAAATACTTCATCTTTTTTCCTCTTTTTCTTTCCTGAAGTTTCAAAGCTAACATAGTGAGCTTGACCTTACATTTCAGAATCCCAATTCAATTTTTCAGGTACAATGAATGAACAATGTAACTATGCACGGTTTAAATATTTTTAGTGTTATTTATGAATCAGTCTGCAGTGAAAGGTAGCAAAAGATGCATTAATTCTGCTGTACAATAATAAATGCATGATGAGAGCGATCCAGTCATTACATTTTCATCGAGCAGCCTACCTTTAGTTTGTGTATTCTGAAGCAGTGAGTCTTTTGATTTGGTTTTTAAAGCCTCTGGCAGGTGGCAAAATTTTGTTCCAACAACACTCATGTGATTGGGAACAAAAGAATTCTTTCAAGAGGCTTGTGGCGTTACCTTTATACCATTTTCAAAGAAAATGGGATGATAATTTCTCTCATATTAAAGTTAAAATAAACATAAGGGGCAGGAAAAATTATACACTATAGCAAATAATTGCACTAAAAAAAAGAGCCTTTTCATAGATTTATTCAGACTATACTTTATACTTGTAATAACAAAGTGTTCACCTGCATAACTTTTTCACAATATGATAATCTAATACTTACTTTGCATTTCTACTATTTGATGTTAAAAACTCCCATTTTAAATTCAAGTGTACAGGATATTATTATTTTGTATAAAACATTACACCTTATATGCCATGATCTTAATATAAGAGAGTAGGTTATACACCTAATAAGCCATGCAATTCTGAAATTGTTTTTCAAAGTGTCTCAGATAAATGCATTTCTGATATCAGTGTTACTTGGAAAAAATGAAAGTCTGCAAAAAAATACTGCATTAAAATAGGCTTCCTTTAATAGTCAGCTTTAACTTCAGTGTTCACCAAATATGAATAGGACTCATCTCTTAGAATTTTGATTATTGGCATCCTACTTCTACCAAAAAACTACTTTTGATTAAAATGATTGCTAGTTTATGGTAAAGTTATTTTATTAAGCACATACAAAGACTTTGATCAACAATAGCAAATATGTTTCTATTCAGGGCTGGTGCCCTGTGGAGAATAATTAAACCATGTTAAATAGTAAGATACCAAAACAAAACAAAAAATCAAACAAAAATCAGAGTGCATGATAGATGTGCCATTTCCAAAGGACCAGGAATCACAAAAAAATTAAATTTAAAAAAAAAAAAACTTTAATCAAGAAATTTTGAAAATTATCTTATTTTTTTCTCATTTTATGAATGAAGGCTCTAATGTCCAGAACTATTAAGTGATGAGTATTACCTTATCATCATGACTCTATCATGACTTCCAGATTAATGGACAAAAATTACATTATAAATTAGAAATAACAGTGATATAATTGTAATAGATATTACAGCTTATTTTATGGGCTAGATAGATATCCTCATGAATTTACCCTTAAGAGAGAGAACACTGATTGATAAGTGGCTCACTTGTAAGTGACTTTTATAGGCACATGAGGAATTTTTTTTTCTTGTCTGAACTGTATAATTTGATGATAACATGCACGTATATTAAAATCATCAAGTTGTGAAAAGATGAACCATTTCATTTAAGAAAGTAGCATTAATAATAATACCTAGCATTTAGATAAATCAGTTTTAAAAAGACATTCATACCCATTAAAGTTTATTTCTCCATCAAACTCTAACAAGATATCATTATATCCATTTTACGTAAGAGAACATGGATGGGTGGACTTGGCTAGGAACACAAAGTAGTAAGCAACAGAGCTGGGATGCAAACTCAGACTCTGACTTTACTAGACTATAATGCCTCCCAGATGACGCTTTCACTCCAAATTAGACTGTTAGATGGCATTTTATTAAGTTATGTGTCACTTGCCATACGGCTACTGGAAACTTCTTAATAATGAACTTTATTCTCTAATCCTCAAATCTAAATAAAGCATGAAAATATTCATTTAAAAAGGCCTCATATACATTCAATAGTAAATGATATTCCAAATAAAAAAACATTTTACTATGCTGTACCTATTCACTTACAATTTAAGTAAAAACTAAGTTATTCTAGAATCAATAGGGATAAGGGAAATACATGTGCTTCAGCATGCCAAATTAATTTTCTCTGTTAGAAAAATAACTACGTAGTTGTCTGTGCCAAGGTGAGAAAAGGAAACTTTGCAACTGTTAGATGCACAGTCCTCAATGAATTTACTGAGCATATGCCATGGAAATACTGGCCTAGTTTGAGCACATAAAGTTGACACTATTTGCCTGTATGAAGACATTGTGTAGCTGAGGAAGATCTGTTACAGGTGCTCTGATCCACATGAATTTGGACAAAGTTGTATGACCTGAGTTTTTTGTTTTGCTTTGAAAGGAGAAAAGTAGTAACCATTTCCTTAAAGAAAGCAGCATTTTATAATAAAGACTGTAAGCAACAACACTGTACTAAAATAAAGCTGATTCCCAACAACTAATATGTATGATATGTGAAATAACATGAACTAGATTATTATGTGCCCAGTTCTTGGAAACAATGGAGACTAAAAAAAAAATCAAAGAAGGGTTCACATCATCCGTATCTGTAGTACAGCTACTTGTCTTTCCCTTTTTGTCACCATTTATTTTAATGGTATTTAGTATAATATCCACATATATGTGTGTGTGCATATCTCACTGATAATCTAATACTTATTTTGCATTTCTCCTACTTGATATTAAAAATTCCCATTTTAAATTCAAGTATACAGGATCATTATTATTTTGTATAAAACATTACACCTTATATGCCATGATCTTAATTTAAGAGAGTAGGTTGTACATCTAATAAGCCATATAATTCTGAAATTGTTTTTCAAAGTGTCTCAAATAAATGCATTTCTGATACATATCTCACAATGATATACAGGCATAGATATATCTCAATATTTTTTGTTTTGTTTTGTTTTTTGGTGCTGTGTGCATACTATAAATAAGGACACTTGTGCCTTGAGTTACACTGAAGTATGAATGAAACAGACATATGAGATTAACTATTTTTTCTAGCAAACGCAATTAGGTAGTAAACAGAAGTCTTAAGAAATTGGCTTTTTATCTTGATAAATGCAGCAAATATATACATTAAAAACCCATTTTTTATATAACGTAGTAAAAAAGGGAGAACTCTCATTTTACTAAAAGATATTTCCAGACACCCTCAGAAAACATCATATTTAAGGGAGAAATAACACATACATTCTCCATAAGAATCAAAGGCAGGCAATGTACGATCGATATTCAGCTTTGTTCTCAAAATCTTGGCCAATTTATTAAGATAAGATACAAATAAGAGGTAATAAAATAAGAGGCAAAACTACCCTGATAGGAGTGAAAAATTGTTTTTACTTGCAGTTGATATGATTCTCTCCCCTTTCCAAGTTGAAAAGATGAAGTTTTTACAGCATAATGGTTAGGATTCTGTAAACTATTTTAATCACTAAGTAGAATTAGAATGAGAAGTTGACAGTGAGGCAGGGATATATGTACGTTTTATAAAGGCTTATAAAAATTACATCTTAAATGATTTTTTACTTTACAGGACAACAGCATGCTATTGTCCCGAATATGAAAATGAAGATGGTCATGAACTACTGACTATTTCATTCAATGCCATGTTTATATACCTTCATCCAGAAGTTAATCAGGATGTGGAGAAAACTTTTTGTGTTTTGTTTTGTTTTTTACTTGGCTTCAAACTGGTTCAAACTAGTTCAGTCATGGCCGACAAAGCAAAACTGGAATAGACCCAAATTTTTAAATGTGGGGTGAATCGGAACCATAACTGGAATGGGAAAGATCAGGGGTTGAAGCCCTGGAAGGGGAGACTCAGAAGAGGCGTAGTGAGCCCTTTCAGGAGTCTGATGCAGAAGACTGGATGATTGGCAGCACTGTGGAGAGCAACACACATTCAAAATAGCATGGCTGGCTGCCATCTTTGAGTGGGGCACCATTCTTTCTGACTCTGCTCAAAATCTGAGGGGTAAGAGATTTGGTTGCTATGAATCACGTAAGCTGTCCTTGTTTTCTAAGAAGATTAAGTTTCTAGTAAGGCTTTGATGTGCAATTTTTCTCATTCTGTTTATCATTCTGGTTCACCCAAATTTTAAAAATTCGAGTCTGTTCCAGTGTTGCTTCCTCAGCCATGACTGAACCGGAAAGAACAGGTATGAAGCCCTGGTTTTTTAGTACGTTAATAGCATTGTATATGAGAACAAACTACAAAGCATCTCATAGTTGCCGAACATGAATCTTAAAGAGAAAGTACCCATATAAGATACAGAAACGTATATATACATGTACATATCTGCATATATATGTGTGCATGTGTATATATATGTACATATATACATATATATGCATGCCTTGTTGAAAATTCAATATATTAATATAAGACAAAGGTTATAGTTGATAAATAAATATAATTTTGCAAGAACCTTCCATATTTGAATATTTTACATTGATTAGAAATATTATCAGGTGTTGTTCGTTTGACAGACACCTTCAGTTAGGCTTGGTGGTTAGGATATGAATATTCTACTTCTTTAATAACACGTAGTAAACAAGGAGCATACATCTTTTTAAAAGCTCTTTCAAATGTCTGCAGAAATTCTGATGCTAAACCTACCCAGATAAAAACACATCAAGAAATGTCTTTGTGCAGGAAAAACTTTGAAGAAGTTTTTAATTTCTGAAATACTTAATAAGGCTAATGTGCTTTTTCAATCATTTGTTTAATGTAAAATAGGAGTGAAATCTAACGTGACAACCACTCTTGCCTCTCGCTCTGACATCTAATCCCCTACACACAAAGCAACTCACACTTAGAATGAGATTATGATGCAATGATCTCGTGTGAATGTTGCATTATGGCTCAGGCAGTGCAATAAGCGCTCCCTTGGCACTTGTGCTTATATCAATTTGAATCTCCCTGGTAGCTCAGTTTGATTTATGACATATTTCAGACTTTTTCTTCATCAAGAGAGAACACTGTTAAGTTCATCAGAGTTTTGCAACTAAGATAAAGGAGGAAAAGGAGAGCACTTCAAGTAAACAGGAATTTGTGGTTTGTTATGATTTTAGCCTCTAAAACTGAATTGGTTGCAAAATAATCTTTGACAGTTTTATTCAATGTCATCCTGGTACTGAATAGAAAAACCAATTGTGTTTATTAGGGAATCATCCATGGGCTTATTCAGCCCTCTATTCACATGCAAAAGGTCTATTTGAAGAACTAGTGTTAAGGTTTAAGTGTTAATAGCAGAATAGACCTTCAGCAGGGATCAGTATAAAACTCTGCTGTTTATCTTTTTGAAACTTCTGTTCTGGCAAACAGGTGGGTTCTTATACCTGCGGTATTTTATTTCTGCATGCACAGCTGTGTTAGAAAATGCTTGATTTTATGAACCACATGCCAGAGTTAGCAATATTCTTATAATGGACAGGAAAAAGCAAATCGTATTGCTTCATTTATTTTTCCTATACCAGCAAAGTAAATTCTCAGATTTAATATTACATGCTTTCTTCATAGTCAACTTTTGTAATATAAGCAGCGATTTCACCAGAAATACGGGCAATGGCATAAATTCATCCCTAAATTCACATGCAAAATAAAACACTGCTGATGAAAGCTTTTTTTTTCTTGCCTCTCTTTTATTATTATTCATAAAACTCCCCAGGTATGCATGGTGCTTTATAGAGCATATAAAAAGACAAGGTCCCTGCCACAAAGAGTTTATAGTATAATCCAAAGAACAGACCATGTAAAAGAGCACAGATACAGAAAATATGTATTATTTGGGGGCAATCATATGAGGATGGATAAAAAATAGATACTAAACAAGGAAACAGAGTCACAAAAGATACTTTAGTTGTAGTTTTTAAGGAAATTTGTTGGGCAAGGGTAAAACAATTGAAAGCGATAAACAATAAAGTTGATAGCAGACAAACTGAAATTTCATTTTTAAATTCCTCACAGTCTTATGAACTACGTCCAGAGAAATCTAAATGTTTTCATATATTCTGCTCCTGAGTTGCAACAGTTATATCCTACCTTCCATCTCCACGACATGGAGGTTGATTTGAGTGTTTTAGAAGTCACATATACTTAAGTTGCAATGCATTATATAACCACAGAATTACATAAATTGAAGAGAGTTTTTAATTTGGAACTCTACAATTAACCAAACTTAGGAAAGTAAAATACATAAGTTTACACTATTTTTTCAAGACCACTGAGGTAGGTATTGGTATAGCTAAATTGGAACCAAAGTTCCTGGTTTCTAATTCAATGTTTTTTTGTTAAAAAAAAAGAATGTACCATTTTTCCCTTCTTTAATAGCCTGGAATAAACACTAGAATGGGAGTTCAAACACTGGCCCCTGCTCTGTGACACTACCTTAAAAGTCACATAATGTCAGGCAAGAAATTATCTCTGCTGAGATTCAATTTACTCATCTGTAAAATGGAAATGCCAATAATATTAACATTTTATGTCTCAGATTAAATGAAAAGCAGAAGTGAATGGGAACATACCATTCCACAAAAAAAAAAAAAAAAAAAAAAAAATGAGTATAAAACCCTTACACACTAAGCCTTGGGATGCTGACGTTGAACAACCTGCAGCTTGAACCCATCTTTGAAATGAAGGAGAGCACTCAATTTGGTGAGAATATAGAGGAAAGCAAGAGCTGGCAGTAAGACACATAACGTCTAAGAAGGTATTCCGGCCTAACTGAGCGCTCGTTCATTAAATAGTTGAACCACTGTGTCCTAGCAGAACACTCCAATGTACCCAGGCCAGCCCTGCCCTCAGCGAGCTGATGCTCTCGTGGAGGAGGTCAATTATGAAGCAAGCAGACTTGTAAATAAGGTATTATAAATTGTGCAAAGTGCTACAGAAAAAAAGAGGTGGTATAAAATGCAACAGGGGTGAGAGTATAGCTGGAGAACAATTTCAATTCAGCCCTCAGGGAAGGACATTTAAGCTGAGACTGGAGGATGAGCAGGAGTTAGGGAAGCCAGGAGCAAAGGGAGGAGAGTTCCAGTGCACAGTTTTTAAGAGGGCTAAGGGTAAAGAGGAATGTATTTTATTTGAGAAACTAAAGAAAAGCCAGCGTAACAAGCAAAGCGAACAGGGGCAGAGTAACCCAGATGAGCTTTCAGATGGAGGATGGGGTGTATTCCATATTATGCAGGATCTTTCAGGCCATGTTAAGGAAGTTGAATTTTATTCTAAGTGCCATGAAAGGCCATTGAATGCTTTTAAAAAGGCAAACCCCATGAATTGATTCAGGATTGACCATCATGGCTGTGACTGGTATAAGGAGAGAGGATGATAAAAGACAAAAGGTGAAGGTGACAAGACTGGTTGGGGTTGTTGCTGTGGCCCAGGTGGGAGGTTCTGATAACCTGAGTTAGCACACTGGCGGCAAATACAGTGGATAGAAGGGTATGTTGCTGTATGCCATCAAGCCGATTCCGACTCATAGCGACCCTATAGGACAGAGTAGAACTGCCCTTACAGGATTTCCTAGACTATAAGCTTTAGGGGAGTAGATTGCCAGGTCTTTTCTGCTGAGAAGCAGTTGGTGGGTTCAAACAGCCAACCTTTCAGTTAGCAGCCAAGGACTTAAGCATTGTGCCACCAGGGCTACTGGATGGAGAGAAGGGTATGAACCCTAAATGTAGTCTGGAGGAAGAATAAAGAGACATAGTGATCTATTACACACGACGGTACATTCAAGACAGGTGAAGAGGGGCATTTCAAGAATGATTGCCAATTTTCTAGACTGAGCATCTGGGTTAAAAAAAAAAAAAAAGTTGCTATGTGCTGAGATTGAGGAAGACTGGCTAAAGTCAGAGTTTATTTCTGGGGCATAAAACTGTATTTATTTACAATTCATTTTGCCTAAAATGATACTAAAATTCTTGTGATGAATTTTTAAATGGAAAGAAGTGATCTAAATCATTTAGTGGGGAGGGTAATGCAATTAACACTATGGATAGAATTTAATTATTGGATTGCATTCATCAGAATGAAAACTAGGAGAATCCATTGGTTTTGTCAATCCAGAGCTCACGGTAAGTGACTTGCTTTAAATAACATATTAATTCAATATGAGCAGTTTCTTCAAGAGCAGTTTCAAGAGGATGGATGTGGGAATGAGTGATATAGAAACTATTTGAGAAACAGCTTCATTTGGTATAATGCCCAAGAAGTGATATACGAAGGAAAAACAAACAAAAAACCTAGCTAGTATTCAGTTGGATCCCTGGGTAGTACAAACAGTTAAGCCAAAAGGTTAGCAGTCAAGGTCCATATAGAGGCTTCTCAGGAGACAGGCCTTGCGACCTGCTTCCAAAAGGTAGCAGCCTTGAAAACCCTACAAAGCACTTCCACTTGGCACACATGGGGTCATCATGAGTACTCACTGATTCGACCGCAACAACTACAAAGTCTTCAGTTATTATTTACCACAGATCTGATCTTAGTAATAGATATTAAGGTATCTATAAGAACTAATAAATATTAACATATCTATAAGAACTACAAAAGTGCCACAATTGTAACAAAATCCTTTCAGTACAGAAGAAATCATTTGGATCTATTAGTTACTAAAAAGGAAGTAACTAAGTCTTTTGAAGATAATGTATAATTCACACAACCATTTGTTTCTAGCTAAAATCACTAACATAAATTATAAAAATAAATGTGAAAATTTCTATACCTAATCTCAGGAAATTATCTAAAATGATATTTTAACATTGTCCCTTATTTATGATAAACTTAAAGAAACTGTAAAACCATGAAACCATGTCCCCTATTGATCTGCCTACATGTATAGTCGAAACATCGATTTTAAAATATTAAATAAAACATAAATTCCATTTAACAGCTTCCTACTTCTTTTCAATTCATAAGTATAGAAATAATATAAGCCATTTTTGCACGTTATTTTATCTATCAATAGTAATTAACACAGTCTTAATCTGGCTAATGTTAATGACCACTGTTCTTCCATAAATCCCAGTTAAACCAAGCTTATTAACGGCTAATTAAAGGAAGTCTTATGTGCGCTGAATAAAGTAATGTCTGTTTTTAGAGTTGGAGTATGTATTTTGTCTGAGAACACAAAATGGGACGAAACTTTCCAATTAAAAAGTTTATGGGCTGATTATTGATTTCTAAAAAAATATGCAAATGAAATAACAGACACCTTCTTTCTTCTTCCCAGGTGTTTGTGCTGTTTAAAAGTAGAGCAGTGTAATAAAAATTTGGTTGCATTATTTCCTGAGCATGGTACAAGAGTCAGTCTACATTAAACAACGGAACTCTCTTTGGAAGAAATACTTCATCAGGATCAACTAGTGAAGTGCAGAATGTTGAGGGTGTGTAAAGGAACAAACATTATGTATAGTTTCAAACTATTGCTGACACGCTGGGAGTACCGGAGAAACTCAGCTTTTTTAGAAGCTGTGTATGTGTAAGCAGAGCTCTGGCTGACCAGTGGTTAAGCGCTTGGCTACTAACTGAAAGGTCGGTGGTTCAAACCCACCCATTAGCTCCTTGGGAGGAAGATGTGGCAGTCTGCTTCCTTAAAGATTTACAGCCTTGGAAACCCTATGGGGCAGCTCTACTCTTTCCTATAGGGTTGCTATGAGTTGGAATTGACTCAGTGGCAATGGTTAGTTTAAATACCAGTAAATCTGGAACCCAAGAGCAATTAAAATTCAAAGAGGAAGCTATATATATGTGTGTGTGAGTGTGTGTATGTCATTTGAGAATATGGATGATTAAATGTTTGTTTCTAATATAGCTTTGGGGTTCAAATTCTGAGGAAAAAAATGTGAATCTGATGTTGCTTTTCCTTCAAGGCACTATGAGGTGGGATCGACTCAACAGCAACAGGTTTTACATATGAGGAAACTGAGACATAGAGGGATTAAGTGGGGTGCCGAAAATGACATAACAGTAGTAAAGGACATGCTTTATACCCAAGCAATCAAGACACCAGATTTTGTGCTCCTAACGTTTAACCACTTTGGCACTTCTTCTCAGTTTTCACTGACATGTTCACATTCTCATCCAATTCTCATATTCATTCCATCCCTCTGGTCCTTCCACCTTCACAAAGAGTCCTTCAGAGAGAGAACAGATATTATAAAGAGTTCTAACAAAGTTTGGTGGAGTCTGAGGGTTAAGAGAAAAAAAATGTTTCAGTACATTAGTGGAAAGCTGAAGGCATGAAGATTAGGTACATGTGAATCTTTGAAATTCAGGTCCAATGTGACTGCACTGACAGACTGTGGCTATAAGAAATGGATTCTTAGGGTTGACATTTCAATGCATTATGTGCAGGGATATTTAATTCATTCATTTGCTTTCTTTTATTCTAAATCAGGAAAGAATAAGGAACTGGGTTCCGCATAATCAAGTAGACAGACATATATATACGTAGATAGTTAGACAGACAGACACACACACATATATATGTATATATATATCTATATACATATAAACCTATTGCCTTTGAGTTGATTCCGACTCATAGTGACCCTATAGGACAGAGTAGAACTGCCCCACAGGGTTTCCAAGGCTGTAATCTTTATGGAAACAGACTCCCACATCTTTCTCCCGTGGAGTGGCTGGTGGATTTGAACTGCCAACCTATTGGTTAGCAGCCAAGCACTTTAACCACTGTGCCAACAGGGCTCCATATATACATACATACATACATATATATACATATATATATATATATATATATATATACACACACACACACACACACGTATTTGTTGTTGTTCGTAGGTACCATCAAATCAGTTCTGAGTCATAGTGTCCCTATGTACAACAGAACGAAACGCTGCGGTCCTGCACCATTCTCACAATCATTGCTATGTTTGAGCTCATTGTTGCAGACACTGTGTCAATCCATCTCCCTGAGGGTCTTCCTCTGTTCTGCTGGCACTCTATTGTACTAAGCATGATGTCCTCCAGGGACTTGTCCTCCTGATAATTCTGTCCAAATTATTAAAAAAAGAAAAAAAAAAACTCATTGCCGTCGGGTTGATTCTGACTCATAGCGACCCTGTAGGACAGAGTAGAACTGCCCCATACGGTTTCCAAGAAGCACCTGGTGGATTTGAACTGCCGACCTTTTGGTTAGCAGCCGTAGCTCTTAACCACTATGCCACCAGAGTTTCCAAATTAAGTGAAATGAAGTCTAGCCATCCTCGCTCCTAAGGAGCTTTCTGGCTGTACTTCCAAGACAAAATTTGTTTGTTCTCCCAGTAATCCATGGTATACTAGATATTCTTCACCAACACCATAATTCAAAGGTGTCAATTCTCCTTCAGTCTTCCTTATTCATTATCTAGCTTTCGCATGCATATGAAGCAGTTGAAAATACCATGGCTTGGGTCAGATGCACCTTAGTCTTCAAGGTGACATCTTTGCTTTTCAACACTTAAAAGAGGTCTTTTGCGGTAGATTTACCAGTGCAGTACATCATTTGATTTCTTGACTGCTGCTTTCATGGGCATTAATTGTGGATCCAAGTAAAACGAAATCCTTGACAATTTCAATCTTTTCTCCATTTATCATGATGTTGCTTATTGGCCCAATTGTGAGGATTTTTGTTTTCTTGATGTTGAGGTGCAACCTATACTGAAGGCGGTAGTCTTTCATCTTCAACAGTAAGTACTTCAAGTCCTGTTTGCTTTCAGGAAGCAAAGTTGTGTCATTTGCATATCACAGGTTGTTAATGAGTCTTCCTCCAATCCAGATGCTGCATTCTTCTTCATGTTACCCAGCTTCTCGATTATTTGCTCAGCATACAGACTAAGTAAGTATTGTGAAAGGATACAGACTTGACACACACTTTTCCTGATTTTAATCCATGCAATTAGAAGCCAAGCACTTCAATCACTGTGCCATCAGGGATATATACATATATACACACACTTGTTTCCATCAAGTCTATTCTGACTCATAGTGACCCATATCTACCCTATATTGAGTACCGCTGCCCCATAGCGTTTCCAAGGAGCGGCTGGTGGATTTAAACTGCCAACCATTTGGTTAACAGGTGAGCTCTTAACCACTGTGCCGCCAGGGCTCCATATATATGTTGTTGTGCAATGGTGGTGTAGTGGTTAAGCACTTGGCAGTAAAGCTGCTAACCAAAAGGTCATCAGTTCAAACCCACCAGGAGAAAGATGTAGCAGTCGGCTTCCATAAAGATTAAAAACAACAACAAAAATCAAACCCATTGCCGTCAAGTCGATTCCAACTCATAGCAACCCTATAAGACAGAGCAGAACTGCTCTATAGGGTTTCTAAGGAGTGACTGGTGGATTTGAATTGCCAACCTTTTGGTTAGCAGCTGAGCTCTTAATCACTGCGCCACCAGGGCTCCTCCGTAAAGACTACAGCCTTGGAAATCCTATGGGGCAGTTCTACTCTGTCCTATAGACTCACTATGAGTCAGTATTTTCTTGACGGCAATAGGTTAGTGTAGGTGTCAGTAAATCTAGAACCCAAGGGCAGGCAAAATTCAAAGAGGAAGCTATATGTATATATACATACATGGAACCCTAGTGGTGCAGTGGTTAAGAGCTTGGCTGCTAACCAAAGGGTCAGCAGTTCAAATCCACCAGCCGCTCCTTGGAAACCCTGTGGGACAGTTCTACTCTGTCCTATAGGGTGGCTCTGAGTCAGAATCGACTCGACGGCAACAACTATATATATGTATTTGTGTATCATTAGAGAATATAGATGACATTTAAATGTTTGTTTCTAATATAGTTTTGGGGTTCAAATTTGGATAAAAAATGTGGATTTGGTGTTGTGGGACAATATTTTTACAAAAATCTCTTTCTCAGAACCAGCTTGCATTGAACAACAGATTGTTTTTGACAAACTAGGTAATATTATCTGGTTGATGACTTCTTTACCTATTTTTATCAATTTATATCTCTTTTATTCATTGTTTTTGTCACCTTTATTTCTCAACATCAGAGATTTATACCCAACTAATCGGAATTCCTGGCTATTGACTAAATGTAATACTGCCTGCACTGCATGAGTTTATGATACGGAAATTTCAAACCACAAATCACTCCAGACTCCTGGGGGATAAGTACATGTTATACAATTACTCCACAGTCTTCATCTCAAAAAGAAATGCTTACAAATAAATGACTCATTCAGGCTGATCATACTTGAAAACATCACCATACTTTGCTGAATCACATCTGAGAAAAATCACACAGAATAGCCAAATACCTCAAAGAGTAAAATAGTTACAAAGTTTCTAACTGCTCCATGACTTAGTTTCAAAGGATTACACACTGCCAAATTACTATTAAAAATTAGAGATCTAAATAAAATGTGTATGTTCCTTTTCTTTGTAGATTTATCTCGTCATTCATAGGATGGAAGTTCGGCACTATAGAGAGAAGACAGTACCAGCAACATTTTCAATCATGGGGGTTATACATTTAAAAGCAGTCAATAAAAAAAACAACAGGAACTGACAAACAACTAGTCAATGGAATCATTTTTCCTGAAATATTTAGCAGTACCCTTTTAAAGTAATTGCTTGTGGTCAATGTTACTTATATTTTGGTCTTCTCACTTGTTAAAACAGAATGAACGCTCCATGCATTAATTTTTTAGCTGTCTGAGGAAGTTTTTCACACCTGCAATCAACCATAAGGTAGGCTATAATTTTAACATATTTAAAACTCATCTTTCATCAGCTTTACCAAACGAAGTTTTGAAAGCCAACAGCTACACAGATAGACACACAGAGAGAGAGAATTTGGAAAACTATAAAAGATATATTCTTGCTCATCCATAGCTGCCTTGTTAAGAATCTTTCCCTCATAAACGAAGGAAAAAACACTTCTTATTATGAAGTGATCATTTTTGAGAATTTATGTCTTTAAAAAAAAAAAGATGTGTGAGAAGATTGAATATCAACATGGATTAAACCAAGTATTGGACACCTCTTTCTTAGTTGATGGGAGAACTCAGAAACTGCTGAGTTATGCTTTGTGGCAAACATTTTGGAATGTTGCCAAGGCTGTTATAAAACATTTCTGAGCTCACTTTTCCAGAGAACTCTTTTAAAAATCAATTGGAAGTGAAAGTCTCTCAATGTAGGAGTTTTAAAATGTCAAGCCTGTATTACTTTTTTCCTTGTTGTGCATCAATGGCAATATTTCAAAACCTGTATTTTAAATTGATTACATTCTATAATTAAGCTATTAAAGGGAATGGAATGTACAAGTGGTCTAAAATTCACACCACAGCATAATCGATTTTTTAACATAAAATAAAAGTCGGTTGGGTAAAAAACGGATGGCAAAGGGAGAAAATATGAAGTAAGAAGGAAGTATAAACGGCTGGTCAGGTTTTATTTTGAAAGCATACTCAAGTATATTTACTGATTAAAAAAATATTTTTTAACACTACAGGTCAACAAGTTAAAATTATAAATGCTTCATTTATGAATCCTGAATCAGGATTTTTAGAAAGTATTCTATGGACAATGATAGAGAATCAATTATGAAGTCTGAATTTATAAAACAGTGAGCTACTCAAAAACTTACTATAAGTAAAATTAGAGCATATTTATTTATAAAATGTATGAGTGTAAATGAATACCTTACATGCATATATGTTTGCATATATATACATACACAATTAAATTTTTTTTATTAAAAGGGGATATTGCTAAACCTTTTAAAAGTAGTACCGCCAACTTTTCATGCACTAGGATTAACCTAACTTCATGTTATATATACAATTATGCTACATAAAACTATATATTTTCAGAAAAAATAAGATTAAAATCTAACTGTGAAAAGTGCTCTCCCTTACTCAACAAATAAGCCACAAATTTACTGTAAGAAGGGAAGGATTAAAATTCCTCATGTATGTGTAACAAACACTTATTAATTGGTTTGTCCTTTCAAGTTGTGTTTATCTCTTCATTTCCATCACGTTTCAAAGGTCACTCAGTTCCATTTATAAATCCAGTATGCCATAGATTAGTAAAAGCAAAAAGCAACAACTAAATGAGTATATCATCATGCAATCACACATCTCACAATTCATTTATCCAATTAATAAAAAATACCGTCAACTGCTTATTGGTGAATTTTTTCAAAGCATCAAAAATGGTTCATGTCAAGATAACTTAATCATCAACAGTTACATTTGACATTATACCAGATATAGAGAAACAGTGAATTATACCTCAGTGGAAAAGCAGTCAAAGAAATATTTCCACATTTTCCAAAATAAAATAAGAAAATAAATACATTTAGTAAATTAAGTTTATACTTGTTATAAATCAATCAGAGATTAATTTATAGAAATATAGGGGCACAATTTGTGTATGTGTGTGTGTGAGAGAGAGAAAGAGACATCTAGCTATTTAATCGTAAGGTCACATATTACCTAGAAAAGGAATCTAAAATAGTGAAATTGGCACCATAATTTATTAATAGAAATAAGAAATTTTATAATCTTGATTCTCATTTTATTATATTTATTTTAAAAGAGTCTAGAATATGACCTGTTCTCTTGATACAGGCACAGATTTGGACAGTGGTAAGTATATGAAAGAACAAGGAGAAATAAATACATGCTTGTGGGTATTGAAACTGGCACTACTAGGAGTCTGAGAATTAAGTTGCTAAAGGAAATCATTTATAAAACAATTGGACTGCCTAGATAAGATCGGTATTTTTTTAACTTTTATATTTTTAAAGAAAACAAACACTGAACTTATATTGTCTGATAGACCCATTGTTTTTTCCTATCTCTATTATAGATATCTGTTTCCTGAAATATTAGAAGGTTATAGAATCCTAAAGCAGAATCAAGAATGTTCCCAATGTCACAGGGTTTTGAATAGCCTTCAATCAGTCAGATGTCACAGTACCTGAGTATAAACTATTAGGAACCAATATATATTAAATATAATTATATCACTTTAGTATTTGCTTATTAATTCATGCATAATTATATAATTGATGTATATCTGTGTGTAGTGTGGATGTTTGGAACAAAGATATCCTTCTAAATTAATTACACAGTCTGAAAAGATTTTAAGCAAAAATACAATTATTAAATGTTGTATGAAGATGATGAAGTCTTCTTTCCCTGGATATCTTGAAACTTAATATATAAAATTGAGATTTTTCCAAAGATCCTAATCTATGTTGTTATACAGGTGGAATTACTGATTTTTTTAAATTTCTTTTTGAAAAATTTTGTGTTATATAAACATGATCATATATTTGAAAACTTTTCTGACAGTTCCTGAAATGTTGTGATTTTATATGAACCCAACTGACTAAAAGAAGTATATTCCGTAACACATGCATAGCATTGATAAAAATGCAGTATTTGCATTTTCTTGTGAATTATTTTAATTTTAAAACGTGTGTGTGACATATATATATACACATCACACAAATATAACTGGATACATATAAACACACACACACACACATCCATCCATCCTCTCTTTGTTCCTATTTGTTCCTATGCAGATTATTACTCCAGCCCACATATGACCCCAAGGAAGTAAGTGCACTTCTTGGCTGAACAATTTATCAACAGCTTGAAGTGACAGGAATAGTGATTCAATCCTGCAACCCCACATATCAGATGTAGGCCACATTCTTCAGTCTGCAGAACCAGAAAGGGAAAAAGTCCCTGTCGCATTTGCCCTTTCATAGAGATGGAAATATTATTAGAAAGGACATAAACAGACTAATTAAATCACAGCAGTATGGCTGGGATGACAGCTGGTACAGCGTGTGACTGAGAAGATCCATATCTGTGAGCAGGAGGTACTTCACTTCCAATCCATTCCCTATTAGGTGCTTTCAAGCTTGCTGTGCAGACATTAAATAATAACATATCATTTCCAAGACTAAAATGATGTAAAGAAATAAAAAAAGGCTTTCTAACCAAGAAATCTTTTGTGCAAGAGGGAAAAAAAAAAAATCATTTACCACTCAGTTCTGCTTTTGAGATAAAGATGTAATAATGCCATTACCTTTCATCAGCAGGATCCTTGAAAATCAACACTCTTTGCTTATCATGCTGTGAAATACAAACAGAGCTAAAGGCATGGTCTGCAAGGCACTGCTGCAGCGATATTAACTAACAGATCTGCCCTTTGTGAAGGAAACCGTATCCGTTTCATTAGTGCAGACTCTAATTCAAAACTGTTGAAAATGAACTGCACATACTGTTTTAATAACAACATTCCTAATCATTATCAAACTGGTAATTCTCTCAGCACTGAATGTAAGGGTCTGTGTTTCCATTATGACCTGCTGTTAAAGAAAACCATATTTTAATCCTCCTTTCTTTCCTATCTTACAAATAATCCAATTTTTTCTTTTTTTGGTGTCCATCAAGAGCACACACAGCTATGTATGCCACATTATTTCATCTTAACCCAATGGACACCTTTAGGCACTTACGTCAACTACTGTGTTATTTACTTATTACGGTTTAGTTATACTATTTTATATTCAATTTAACATGCCATGATTCATACAAAATCGGTTTGTACAATTTTGGAATATTTGGAGAACAATCACACTTATGCAAATGTGAAACACTAGGTCTGGTGACAAGTGCATTGGGCTCAGAGTCACAAACTTTTGATGGGTGTGCTCACTCCACGCTCACAGCAGTGTGGGACTGTGAACATCCCAGTGACACTTCAAAGAATGCATTTCCTACTATGAGATCATCATGAGATATCTGAAAATATGTATTACCAAACATTAGATTTTACAAAATATACAGTTGAAGATTTCTTCTAATCAAACAGCATCATAAAAATGTAAAACAAATAAAATAATGGAAGATCATGTTAATGAATAAAATCAGAGCTGTCTGATCTGAATAAGGATTGAATATGGCTCCGGGTTATTTTATACTGAAATGTTGGTTCCCGCTATATTTTATTTTTCATAGTTCATATAAGCATTATGGTATCTTGATGCTGGGTAATAATGATCATTTGCAGACCTTTCCTTGATGAAAACTGTATTTCCAGGACTGCCACAGACGCCCTCCATCTCTCAGAATGTGATGGCCCCCACCATATAAAACATCCAGTTGAGTATGCCTTACATTTTCTTATGTCTTATGATCATACAAAATATAAACTTAGAGTCAAATAAAATTATTTAACTTATATATCTGAATGATATGCTTGAGTTAGTAGACTTACTTCATTTTCCAGTCATTACATATAAAACATCCAGTTGAGTATGCCTTACATTTTCTTATGTCTTATGATCGTACAAAATATAAACTTAGAGTCAAATAAAATTATTTAACTTATATATCTGAGTTATATGCTTGAATTATTAGACTTACTTCATTTTCCAGTCATTAGTTGCAATAAATAATATTGAAGCCAAAACAAAAATGCTAGGTTAGTATTTGCTAATTATGTTTTACAATTCCCCATATAAATAAAAAAAAGCTTCATGGAAATGGAACTAACACCACCTAAAAATGAAAATATCCCCTGCATTCTTGTTTATCTATACCATAGGAATGCACTTAATAATTCAAATAGGAAACTCTAATAGGTTTTATTAACATATAGACATTGATTTAGTAGTATTGATTCAAATTTTTTTAAATGAAAAAAGTTAATATAAAAACATATTTTTCCATATATAGTCACATTATGATCACTATTGTCTTTATTCTTTTTACATAACCAATGAAGGTCAAAAACTGTTTTATAAGAGAAAACGCAAAATGATGCCATCCATTTTCTAGAAGATCATGAAAAAGAGCCTAATAAAATGTGCAGTTATTAACACATTCACATGTCATTTTAAGATAATCTAATTATAAGCTATATTAATTTTTTTAAATACAAATAATTCTTCCACAAAAACATAACAGTGTTAACTCTTGTCCAACAACCTCCAAACTGTAATGAAATGCATTTATAGAATATAAGTATAAAATTTCATATGATCTTTTTTTTATATTCAAAATAAATATTTTCTATTCTTAATGGCTGCACAGTATGTAAAATGATGTATTACACTGACGATGTCTTGTCTTTGGACACTTATCATGTTTTTTGTTTTAGAAAGTGCTGTACAAAATACCTTCTTGCCTTTGATTTTCTATTGAGGTTTCACAAATCAAAGAGTTTTACAGACAAAAGGGAAGTTGGGCATCAAGCTCCTTATTATTAAATAAGAAAGCTGAGAGGTTGAGATTATCTAAGTAGCTATTTACTTCACTACATTATTACCAGAATCTAAATCCTCTGACTTACATTTTGCTTTTTCTTCCCCCACTTCTGTTTTTGGATATATCTGGAAGGACTGTTTTTGATTACACTCCTAGATGTTCAAATTTTAGACAATGATTTTGTGTTAATTTTGTATTAAGTTACCTATTTAATCCTTAGAACTTCACACTTGGCCACCTCACTTAAAATGTTTAATAAAGGAAAAATGCCATAAATACTAAATATTTACAAATGCATTAAAATTTATGAAGGAGTAGATCGCTACTTCTTGTTTTCTTGGGTTTTTTGTTTGTTTTTTAATGTTGGCGTAAACAACTTCGTGTGAAATGTCAGATTGTAAAGACATCTTTGGCATATGGGGTAATGTTAACCATCTGGGCTATTCACAATTGATTGAATTACTAACCATGGCAGTTCCTACACTTTTAGGAGATGCTATGTGGTCTTCCATTAAAGTTTCACTAATGTGACATTTGTGAAAAGGTTTCTGTTTGGACATACTTTCCTGACCATATGTAAAGCCACAGAGAGCAAAAGCATGAATTATAAGTGTTTATGTATAAATTGACAGCTATAGGTTCTAAAATATTTCTCTTCTTTCACGTGTCAGAATCTTTTTGGCCTTTTAAGGTTGTCTTGTATGTTTCCATGTTTACAAGCCTCTGGCTGTTAATATGGTTAAATTTTACTCATCCGACAGGAAGAAGGACCTTAAAATCATTGTTCGGCAGAGAAACATTAAGAAAGTTTAAAAAAAAAAAAAAAACCTTCCCACATTTAATCTGTTAAACAATGGCAAATTTCTTAGGAATCAGTGATACTGTAATTGAACTAGAGACATTTTTAGAGCAAGCTTGCTTTGGCTTTTTCACCCTCCGATTTGGAATCTACTCACAGTACTGCCAGCTTAACCAAAAAGGATTAACTCTCATATCCAACTGAGAACACAGATAATTCTCAGTAATTGGTAAAAAATGAAGATGAATGGGGCTGAGAGATAAGGAGCAATTAGCTCATCAGCAGTTACAGCTGTGCACTCAATCCGGCTCCATCTCTTGAGTCTCGGCCCCTTTTAAAGAACCTAAGCAGAATAAGCGTAGGACACCCCCTCCCCCCCAAAATTGCTATACCTGCCCATCATTTCTCTACTCTTCCATTTTATTTCCTTACTATACAAAGACACCTGTCATAGCATGCTATGTAAATTACTACCTCTCTCAGGACCTATGTCTAAAGCCAATCTTCTTTTAAACTTTTTTTATAACAGAAACCAAATGACTACTGTAGACACTCTTAAATTCCCTGTCAATCGTTTCATTATAGCAGCATCATCTGTTTGAAAATATAAGCAATTCCCTCATCTAATTATAGGAAGGATTTGAGGTTCATTAACATTGCCAAGGCAGAGAATCCAAAGTGTAACTGCACGGCTCTGCTCGGTGGCCTGCCTGTGTTCTCAGTTTCCTTTTATTTGCTTTCTCAAGGTCTCCAAGACTTTTTCCCGAAATCATAAAACTAATTTTTCCTTCCAAAGAGACATGTGTGTTTGAAGCACGGAAATGACTCCAGTATAAACTATTCTATTTCTGCAAGAATGGTTTTAAAAACAACAACAACAACAACAAAAGATAAGGAGATGGTCAGCCGGAAAAGAGAATTTTATCTCCGTATCTGTCTGGCTGTTTCGTTTGTTTATTTGTTCATCTGTTTTGTTTTCTTGGTTGGTGGACAGGAGAAGGAAGGCGTAAGGAATACAACTGCAGAACATAGTCATTTATTCCAAACTCAGGTTCTAATTTTTACTCGAAATTCCTACATCCTTTCTAACTATAGTAAGGTTGAGAAAATGGAAAAAATCATACATTTGGGACACGTGCAAGGGGCTCAACTTGTAGATCACTGTATCAGTGCACTCTTGCCCATGTCCCTCAGTGCTCAGAAAGAGAAAATCCTAAAGTCTTTAAGATTACTTCACTTCCTTCAAGAAATAACAGCAGTTAGGGGATTATGACTACAGTTTAAACAATGAGATTTTCTTGGGACATCTGTTTTAAGATCACATTTTGAATAGATATGAACTCATTTCCTACTAAGCAAGCAATCTACTATTGTTGATAGCTGTTTACCAGTTCTGTGAGTCAGATATTAGCTAGTGGCAAAGGTCCTCTGAAATCCTCTGAGTATTCTTTAAACTGTGTACATAATGTTTTCCTTAAATAAAATGTTAAGAGAAGTAAAAATGCTGTCTTTTCCTGCCTCTTGGTAAATTATAGTCCACAAATTCTTGCACTTGGGAATACTATTTAATGCATTTATCTTTAAAGAGTTATTTCCTTTGTTGTCATTAGTTAAGGGACAAGACATTAGGTTTAGCAAGTATTTAAACAACACTGAAACTATTAAGAGAGTCTCACTAAATCAATATTTACGTAGCATTTAAATACTAGAAGTAAAATTCAGTTTCCTTTATTTAGATTAAATCAATTGTGATTGATTTAGTATCCTCAAAAATGTGTACAATGCAAAAAAAAATTTTTTTAAATGTGTACAATGCCAAAAAAAAAAGATAAGCAGATAAAAACACACCTATAGATATCACTGAATTGACCTTGGGTTCACTGGTTTCCAATTCAACTTTTCCAATATCCCAGTCCCAATTTCCAGGCAGTGTTTTTTAAACTGGTTATGTAGATCAGTCCTTAAAGCAAAAAAATAGCAATTTATCTGGGCTGTATGTTGTGGATAGTGTTGCCACTAAAAAGAATCCAGGACATTTTTCCTTCTTATCTGCAGTGTAGCTCATATCAGCCAACCTGTCACAAGATAGTACTTGATATAAACAAGAGATCGCAAAGACATCTCAGTAATCAATATCAGGATGGCTACAGTATGGAAACCCCAACCAGTGAATATCATTTGTCTCAGCATCTATTTCTTTGGCCAAATGAAGCATTAATTCAAATCATAAATCTATGGTGATTTAAATCTGGGAATGAGCACCTGCCTGTTTAATGATTTATTTTGTACATTTCAGTAAGCAGGAGATTTGTCCATATGAACTGACAGGTCACCTTCAGATGCCAGAAGCAGACTGTTTATCACCATGTAGACTAGCATCTCATCTTAGCAAGTAAATATTAAACTAAAAGAATCCAATTGATTGCGGATGAGGGAGAATGGCGACACGGCCATATATTTTACTCAGCGTGCTGATGCCTCACTCGGATCTATCCTAAGGTCCTCATGTCTTCCTAAAATGATCGTTCTGTTGGAGAGATGTGAGCTCAAGGTGACCGTGTAAAATTGGGATATAAAATAATTATTTGTCAGTGTCAGAGGTTGCTTTAAACACCACTTTCTGGCTAATTTTTTATGATTCATATTACAAACTGGGGTCAGCTATAATAAAATAATCCCTCACCTCACCAAGCCAAATCAAAACAAACAAGCAAAAGCAAAATCTATTTTCTGGTGCCATAAAGGTTTATTTACAACCAAGGCAAAAACAGTGTTCCTAAAAGGGAAAGCCTTAACTGTTTAGCAGGACTTGTGAGCTAGATGTGTACCGGAGCCTTGAATTGACTTCGAAACATGGCTGGATGTGGGCAAGGCTGAGAAGTAATAATATTTCATTTAAGGAGCACCTCTCTGAGGGTTTTCACTACTTCAAAGAGCCAGTTGATAGATTCATGAGAGCAGTAAGCTTGTATTCTGAAATATAGGTCTCTGAGATTCTTGGGATTCCTCACAGAATTCAGACGCTTCAAGACCATTTTCCTGAGCCCCTGGACCTCACTGGTGCTCCTGAAGGACCTAGCTCATCCTGTGAGGATTGTATGCTGATATAGTCATCTCATCCATCCACTGTAGGCCCTTGAGTACAGGAACTGTATTATGACTTTGATTGTGTTCCTAGAAGGAGCTAAATCAAATGTACAACAAAATCCAAATGGAGCAACAGCTGCTCCCAAATTCCCTCAAAGGCCTGCAGCTTGATAAAGAAGATTTCACAGAAAGACAAGAAAACGGAAGAGAAAAACAGTTGGTGGCAGTGAAAAGAGGAGAAAGGTAATTTTCAGGAGGGCAAGTTTGGAGAAATAATAGTAGCAGCAAAACAACTAGCCTTACTGGTGACCAACAATATGATAGCAGATACTGTGATAAATAGTGTCGTAAACACTTGACAAATATGTTCTTTAATTCTCATGATGTAGATACTATTACTTATGCTATTTTACAGATGTGGAAACTGAAGCACAGAAACCTTCATAACTTTCCAAAGTCATGGAGCAAGAAATCGTTGAACATTTAACAAGTGGCAGGCATCACCCTCAGATCCAAAGAAGACTGAGGCCGTATAAAGCAACTGCTCAGTTCAACAACTGCACTGATCTATGCAAGCTCACTCCCCACTCCAAGCTTTGCCCTGTATCTTCCACAACCTACCCTATCCTTATCCCAAACTCCTTTTCCCTGATCTCTAGATAAAGGTGTCGGCAGGGGTGGTGCTCAGAAATGATAATAAACTGTAAATTCTTAAAGGACAGCAGCATGTGGGAATAGAATGAAAATAACAACAATAATGTTGTTTTCCCAAATCAGCTACAGTTATCCAACATAAACGATCTATATGCCTTAAAGGTTAGCTATAGCACCGATGTTAAGAGTCTCAAAATACTAAGATCCCTCTAGGAAAATTTACACCAGTTTCTGCTCTTGGTTCAAACTGGTGTGTACAGCAGATGACAAAACTGAAAAGCAGTACAAACTACCAGTTAAATCCTTTAAAAGAAGAAAAATGTTTTCTTCCAACTAAAACACAAAAGAAAATTCAAATTGCTTCTCTTTTAAGTCATTATAATAGACCCGTACTGAAATAACTAAGGTAAGCTGGCATTTGGTCAGTCGGAAAATATCATTCTATGACATTAAATGTTAAATAGATGCCAGTGTTTAACTCTAAGCCATGTTCTCCTTGTCTTATGCCTGTTCATCTCCTCAAGGCCAACTTCTGTTCAGCTCGTCAGGCAAATTCAAACAGAGGCACCATGCTTTAACACACCAAAATCCATTGCCATCCAGTCCATTCTGACTCAGAGCAACCCTACAGGACAGAGTAGAACTGCCCCATAGGGCTTTCAAGGAGTGGCTGGTGGATTTGAACTGCCAACCTTTTGGTTAGCAGCCAAGTTCTTAACCATTGCACCACCTGGGCTCCCTATAGTTGGCTTTAAATGTTATTAAGCTGCCTATTTTAAGGACCCTCTCAACACAGTACCATCAAGAAGAGTTGCCTTAAAAGCCTACTCTTCTAAAATTATTTTCAAAAATTCCAGATTTTGTTTTGGAATGATAACTATAATTTATGATGGCTAATCAGTTGCTTTTAAAAGTGTCCAATTTTGCCCTGTTTTATAGACCAAACTAAATAAAATGCTGGTATTCTAAAATAATGTGTACTTAGTAGTTCTAAAAACAGAATTATAATTCCTTCATTTTAGTTCAACATTGTTTTAACTTTTCAAAGTCTAAATTTACGTGTGCAAGCTGTGACCTAAGCAATCCGTTGCCCTCCTTGTCTTTCCACTAGCAGCCCTGAAAAAGCAAGCATTGACGCTTCCCATAGGCCGTTGCGGATTTCAGAGCCATCTCTCTTGGCTCTCTTCCACCACATTTCTTCCTTTTAAGAATTGTCACCACCTTGCTTGTAACCTACTCTCAAATCAAATCTATTCCTGCCAAGTCCTTTCCTATTTCCCTTATGTAATTCTGCTGAAAAGTTCAATTTGTCCCCTTTTTTACATTAGAAGGTGACTTTTTGCATCACTGGAAAAGCGGTACTTTGCATTTTGTGTATATCTTTCAAAATTTCTTTTTAATCTAGTGTATTCTTCCAGGGAACTGTTGTGAAAATGATTTCTAAAATCCATAGCATTCTTTTCTGTACTCTTAACTATATGTTGACAGACTGAAAGAAGAAAGAGGGTGATTATCTTAAATAACCCGTTACGATGCTGCATGAGAAAATGAATTAATTGAACCGCCATGAATTACCATGTCCCTCATGCACATGTCTTGGATATAGTATCTTGTTGTGCATTTCTTTCACTATCCAAATATCTTTTGTCAAATTATATTTTAAGCATAGCTTCTACACTTTAAAGGGAAGCAATACAGCGGAACTGCAGAATAAAATGTTTTACCACACCAACGCACAGATGCCAAAGAGTTCATCAATAAAAAAAATTAAGCAACGTTTCAAGTTGTGTTTGATCTTTAAAAAGTTGCTCAGATAAATAGTCTACAAAGATAAAACTGTGCCTTTTGGTTTAACAGGGAGTGTTAACGTTTCATCTCTCTCCCTCTGTATCTCAGGAAAGAAAAAAAGTCAAGAGAATTTATGGACGTATTGTTAAAAAGAGAGATTGGTAATATTGGGCTTGGAAATAATTAATCATTGACATAATTCTTATTACTGGTAACACATAAAAGGATATGTTTATATGTTTAGTTATAATCATAGTGGATTTATTAAGTTGATAACAAATGCATTAAGAAAGAAAAAGATAATTTTTAGTAAATATTTCTTGTCACCTTACCAATAATTATTTTTTGAAATTCTGATTATTAAACCTTTTCATTATGAAAGATACTTATAGTGATACTTATAGTACAAGCTGCAGACATGAGGTTGATCCTATCATGAAAATAATGTTGCTGATTGTGTATTTAGACTGTGTGTTGTTGGAGGTGAAGTGGCTTCTTCAAAACAGATGCTGTTTTCCAAGCTAAAAGTACAGACCTCTTGAGTGGGTGGGTCAGTAGTTTTGCTCTGGAAAAGAAAGTAATTTGGTGGCAAAATGATTATCTTAACTTTCAGTGAACACAAAACTTACCGACACTTGAATTCATGTCTCCATTCTCAGAATCTGCTCCGTGTTGGTTATTACTAGCATGATAGTTGCTCATAGCTTCTAACTTGATTTTTTTCACCTTCATTGCTTCGGCAATGGCTGCATTGGTAGCAGCGGCGGCAGCTGCAGCTGCTGCTGTCAGACCTTAAAAAGAATAAATTAAAAATTAAGTAATTCAAATTCTGATTTTTCATGCAATAGTTCATGCGTTTTATATAACACACATACAAACATATACTCGAGTATCTAATTCCTATATGCAACACTCTGATAACATGTATTCATTCCCAATACATGAAATCCAATGAAATAATACTGATACAATGGAGAGACCGTTCTCTAAACTCCCATATTAAACATTTGCAGAAACACAATTCATACGTAGAAGGATAGTGGTAGAAATGCAGCCAGCATTATGTCTCAAAGAAATCCATCTGAACATGTCATTCCCTGCTTAAACTCCTCTACAGTTGCTTAAAAGGGGTGAAGAATGGGGTCTGAATTTAGCTTAATCCACAAGGTCTTTCACTAACTGGTGTAAACCTACCTCATTGTAAATCATCCAGTTTCCTCCACCTTATGCCATACTCCAGCTATGCTGATCATGCCACTATTACCCATCCACGCCCTGCCTCTGCAAGCCTCAGCTTTTGCACATGCAATTCCCTTTGTCTGGAATGTCCTTGCACTGTGACTCACTTTCCTGTCTTCCCATCCTCCAGCAAAATCCTACTCATGTTTAGGAGTCTTATCCCCCCAGTTGGTTCCATGTCCTGTCTCCTTCCGCTTGACCATGTTTATACTTCAATTATAACATATGACATACTGCACTCTAAGTGCCTCTTTGCACATCAGATTTTCTCACTGGATTGTAAACTACTCAAGGTGGAGACCATGTGCCGTTAAACAACTTGGTATCCCCTGTGTTCAAGGTGCTCAAGAAAAATAAAATAATAATAGCTAACCCCTTGCTTCTACTTACTAAATATTAAGTACTGTTTTAAGACACACACACACATACACATATATATGTCTTAAATATATATGTATTTAATATATGTATACATATATGTATAAAGTAGTTTAATCTTCTTTATAGTCTTATGTGACTGTAAACACCATTATCCTTACTTCATGAATAAGGAAAACAAGGCACAGGATGGAAATCTAGGCATTCTAATTCCAGAGTTTATGCTTTTAACTGCTTTACCATGACGTTCATCCTGAACAGTTCATCTCAGTTCATCTAGAGATCAGGAGATAGGGGTGATATGAGATTAGAAGTAGAATCTGAGACCAGATCACAGAAGATCAGAATGCTAAGGCCATGCTATTTTAACTTTACTGATAGGCTATAGATAACCACAAAGATTTCTGAGCAGGAAAGTGCTTTGTCTTCCTTAAATACATGAACTTTTACCAAGTCCATTCACTATACCCTGGTATCCCTCCTCGGCAAAATGACAAGACACTGGGATATAATGATCTCTCCGAATTCTAAAATGTTAACATTCTATGAGAGGATATGTTATTTCCACACCCCTGCTCCATACTCTTTTGTAATGGCTGCTTCAGTGTTTCTGACTACCGTGTTCCAGCCCTGTTTAAATTTATCTCTGTGACTTATTTCCACTCCCAGCTGGTGGATTAGAGACTGAACACCTCTCTCCTCCTCTTCCTCCCCACTAATCATCACTTCTAGTTACTACAGCAAATAAGTTACAGCCTGAACAATTATAAGGAAGTCTTTTTCCTTAAGAACCTTGGCTCTTTTTTAAGGGGTTAGGAGCAGACCTTATCTTTCCTTTAGATCAGACGAAAGAGGCTCTGACGACTTTCACCTCAGAGCAACAAGTCTCTCAGACTGGATCTTTGTAGGAAAAACCGATAACCACCCCTAAAAAGGCACTGACCTAAACTCAAAGAATCTGTCTGGGTCTGTTCTGAGCACTCACTGCCTTTTAAGTCCCAACTTGAACAGATTCTCTCATCTTCCTATGATTGAATTTTCTCCCCAGTTACTCATTTCCTTTAAAGATGTGTCTGAACATTTTCTTTCCTGTTCTCTTAAAACTCTCTTTGTGTCCAAGCAAATCTCTCTTCCTCAATTTTGTTATGTCATAAATGTGAACATCCCACTTGGTCCTTTGTTTGGTTGCCTGGTGTCCCACCTCCAATTTATGACACTTCTAGGATCTTCACCTTTGATTTATGCTACAGGTAAATCTTGTTCCATAGTATTCAAATGAGAAAGATGAATCTATAACTTGAGATATAATTGTTATTATTAGATTTAAATCAAATTAAGTAGTATGAAATTTATCTATGTGTGACATGGGCTTGGACCCACCATTGAATCTCATTGATAATGGTTTCTTCATCTGTAAAACAGTTCTAACCACAAATGGTTAATCATAAGCATTAAATAAAATAAACTTATGAAGAACACCATATGATATTTAGTAAAAACTGGGCATGCATTGCATTCTACTTGCTCAGTAAGTAAGTCTAGCCCTATCTATGATTCCTGTAGGATATCTGTGGGTTGGCCAGAGTCACCTCAGCTAAAACAATCCTACTTACTCAGTAGCTGCAATACCCCCTTGACTTTTAAAAGTGTTTTCTTATAATTTAGATGATCTTATTTATGGTAGTCTTTTATTGTTCCATTTGACAGTTTTTCCCAGTTTTACCTTTGTAATACAGATTGCAAAAGATATATATGCACGTATGTTTGTGTGTGTGTATATATACACATATACACATACATATATAAACACACATACATATATATATCTTGTCCTTTCACTAGATGATAGATAGGTAGATAGATTAGATAGATAGATGATAGACAGACAGATAGATAGAACCGTGGGTGGTACAAACAATTAACACATTCAGCTACTAAGCAAAGGTTGGAGGTTTAAGTTGAGAGGCACCTCAGAAAAAACATCTGGCAATCTACTTTCAAAAAATCAGCCATTGAGATGAAACTGGA
The DNA here is from genome assembly GCA_030035585.1 of Dugong dugon. Lineage (NCBI taxonomy): Eukaryota > Metazoa > Chordata > Mammalia > Sirenia > Dugongidae > Dugong > Dugong dugon. The sequence goes on along the minus strand of CM057477.1, from coordinate 35,868,855 downwards.
GGACATTATGCTGAGTGAAATAAGTCAATCACAAAAGGACAAATATTGTATGAGACCTCTATTGTAAAAACTCATGAAAAAGTTCACACACAAAAAGTAACAATCTTTGTTGGTTACAAGGGATGCGAGGGGTGGCGGGGGAATACTAAATAGGCAATAGATAAGTGGTATCTTGGGTGAGGGTTAGACAGTACACAACACTGGGGAAACCAGCACAACTTGTACAAGGGAAGGTCATGGAAGCTCCATAGACACATCCAAACTCCCTGACGTACTGAATTGCTGGGTGAAGGGCTGTGGGGACCATGGTCTCAGCGAACATCTAGCTCAATTAGCATAACACAGTTTATAAAGACAATGTTCTACGTTCTACCTTGGTGAGTAGCGTCTGGGGTCTTAAAAGCCTGTGAGCAGCCATCTAAGATACTCCACTGGTCTCGCCCCTTCGGGAGCAAGGGAGAATGAAGAGAACAGGATACAAGGAAAAGATTAGTCCAAAGGACTAGTGGACCACAGCTACCAAGCCCTCCACCAAACTGAGTCCAGTACAGCTAGATGGTGCCCAACTGCCACCACTGACTGCTTTGACTGGGATTACAACAGAGGGTTCTGGACAGAGCTGGAGAACGATGTAGAACAAAATCCTAACACACAAAAAAGACCAGATTTACTGGACTGAAAGACTCTAGAGAAACCCCGAGAGTATGGCCCCCAGACACCCTTTTAGCTCAGTGGTGAAGTCACTTCCAAGGTTCACCGTTCAGCCGGGGATTGGACAGCCCCATAAAACAAAATGGGACTAATGAGGCACAGCAGTCCAAGGACAAGGACTAGAAGGCAGAAGGGGACAGGAAAGCTGGTGATAGGGAACCCAAGGTTGAGTAAGAACAGTGTTGACATGTAGTGGGATTGTTAACCATTGTCATAGGGCAACATGTGTACTAACTGTTTAATGAGAAACTATTTTGTTCTGTAAACCTTCATCTAAAGTGAGAATAGCAGCACAATTGGAAGAGTGTAGTCAGTGTCACTGAACTGTGAGTGTAGAAATTTTTGAAATGGTGTGTCTTTGGCTATGTATATTTTCACCAAAAAAAAAAAGAAGTCGAGAAGGGAAAGGGTTGACATGTCGTGGGGTTGTTATCCAATGTCATAACACAATATGTGTACCGACTGTTTAATGAGAAACTATTTGTTATGTAAACCTTGACCTAAAGTACAATTAAAAAAAAAAAAATCAGCCCTTGAAAACTCAGAGCACAGTTTCACTCTGACACATGGAATCAGGAAGACCTGCTCAGATTCCTGACTCTTCACTCTCCACCTGGAAAAGAGCTATTGACATTTCAAAAATCAGTTCAAGTCTCACTTCTTTTAAGCAGCTATACCTGACTTTACCAAGCCCAGCCCTCAAGTAGAGATAGTGATGCACAATGTTATGGATAGAATTGTGTCCCCCAAAAACATGTGTCAACTTGACTAGGCCATTATTCCCAGTATTTTGTGGTTGTCCACCATTATGTGATCTGATGTGATTTTCCTATGTGTTGTAAATCCTACCTTTATTAATGAGGAAGGATTAGAGGCAATTATGTTAATGAGGCAGAACTCAATCTACAAGATTATGTTGTGTTTTAAGTCAATCTCTTTCGAGATATAAAGGGAAGAAGAGAGCTGAGAGACAGGGGATCTCATACCACCAAGAAAAAGAGCCAGTAAAATAGTGCATCATTTGGACCTGGGGTCCCTGCACTGAGAAGTTCCTTGACCAGGGAAGATTAATGACAAGGACCTTCCCCTAGAACCAACAGAGAGAGAAAGCCTTCCCCTGGAGCTGGAACCCTGAATTATAACTTCTCCTCCTAGTCTGTGAGAAAATAAATTTCTCACTGTTAAAATCTTCCACTTGTGGTGTTTCTGTTATAGCAGCACTAGATAACTAAGACACACTTGCTTTGCTCTCATCAACTTTGCTGTACGAGACTTCGCCATCCCTAGCTGTGCATCAGAATCACCCATGGTGCTTTTAAATCATGCAGATAGCTGAGCCATAATAGCTGAGATTCTGCCTCAGTAGGTATGGGTATGGGTCCCTGCTTCGGTGGATTTCAGTGATCCATTGTTTATTCAAATGTGCAGTCTCAGTAGAGAAAAGTAGTCCTTTGAACTCTTAGTTGATATTTTTTTTGGGGGGGAGGGCACTACTAGGGAGTGGAGTCCTGGTGGTTCAGTGGTTAAGAGCTCAACTAACCAAAAGGTCAGCAGTTCAAATCCACCACCTGCTCCTTGGAAACCTTATGGGGCAGTTCTACTATGTCCTATAGGGTCACTATGAGTCGGAACTGACTCAACGGCAATGGGTTTTTTTTTTTTTTTTTTGGTACTAGGGGTAGGATTAAAGCTATCTCCTCTACCAAGTCTATAACAACAGAAGGACAGAAATACTTTCTTAGTGTATGTTTCCCAAACATTTATCACAATGTCTGGCACAAATTGTCACTGAATGAAAAGATGTCTCTCAAACTATTTACTCGCAGTTGTAGAAAAAATATGGTAATTATTTTGAGATTGTCAATGGAAGGTAATTTAAAACATTACTTTTATGTTACAGTAAATGTAAATACAGTATGACTAGCAAATCTCATTAATATAAAGCATGACTCTGAAAAGATGCAGCTTGCCTAAAGCTAGGAAGTATCACCAAGGATTCACCACCCCACCCACCCCCTGTATTCACTGCACCTCCTGATGGTCTTGCAATGGCCCTTTCCCATCCCCAAGGCAATTCTCAAATCCCCTTCAGTTTGCTATCTCTAGGAAGAAGTCCAAATGTATATGTTGTTCCCTACTGAAGTTGCATTAAAAAAAAAAAGAGTAATGAATTCACAAAGTATCTCTAGTCTTTGGTCTATACTTCCTAGTGAATACAAACTATAACAACATTTTCTTCTTAATTAAGAAATATCGTGTGTAAACACCAACAAACCTTAACATTTACCATACTTTTTTACTTCCCTTTGTAATCCTCTTATCATATCCCCCTTACCATAGTTCTTTTCTTCTTGCCTCACACCAGTTTTTATGCTACAACCTGCTTCAATATCCCACCTCGAAGTACCTTATACATACTGCGAAACTGCCATTGCTTTTAACTCTTCCAATCAAAACAACCCATTTTCCCCTCAAAACTAAGTAATTCAATGTTTCTCAAAAGGATAATCTGCATCAAATCCGACTGGAATGCATAGTAAAAATGGAGATTCTCTTCCCCATGGCCACAGCCACAGAATCAATTTTGGGGATGGACTGAGGAATCTGTTTTTACCTTACAACAGTTGATTATGATGCTCACTGCCCTCAGATTATTTGATGACAGTAATTTATAATAAAATGCATCTGCATCTTATAAGAAAAACTTTATTTCCAAAGTGGATCATCATTGCAGTGATTTTCAAATATGAATAAGCTTGAGAATGAGTAGGGAGCCTGTTAAAATACAAATTCAGACTGGACTGAGAAGTCAGAGTTTTGAGGCATACTGCTCTAGGGTAGAGTTTGTGAGAGTCTTCTTATGCGTTTTGCCTACTCTACCAGAAGCATAAAGGCCAGTCACGTAATGCAGCACTTCTTTACGTGACTGATGCAACCCTAGAATACATTTTTAACTCCAGGAACCCTTTCACGCATGCATCTATTTGGTATACACAGTAATTGTTATTTAAACAGTCTGGAGAATTAATGGAGTCCCTGGGTGGTGTAAAGGGTTAAGCACTCAGCTGCTAAATGAAAGGTTGGTGGTTCAAACCCACTGAGCTGTACCACAGAAGAAATGACTGGCAACCTGCTTCTCAAAGATCACAGTTGGAAAACTCTGTGGAGTGCGGTTCTACTCTGCAACAAATGGGGTCACAATGAGTCAGAACTGACTCGACAGAAACCAGTTTGGTTTTTGGGTAGTTAATCGCTCAGGTACTTTAATTGCTAAGTTTTTCACCAGTTTTTCTTCTCTCATTGGGATAAATAAAATATATAAGAATTCATTTTCACCAAAAAAAAAAAAGGTTGAGAAGTTAGAGGGTTGATATGTTGTGGGGTTGTTAACCAATGTCATAAAACAACATGTGTACTTCTGTTTCACGAGAAACTATTTGTTCTGTAAGCCTTCACCTGAAGTACAATAAAAAAAATTTAAAAAAAATTCATAATGTATAATAAAGAAATGAATGGATGAATAAATGACATTTTACACTAAGAAAAGATTAGCCCATAACTTTTACCTTGCTAAACTAACTTCCATATTCTCCAAAAAAAACTTATATTATCTTTATAACAGTAGGAAAATATGTACTGAACTGAGAAGTCACGTGTGTAATTTAATTTTAATTTAAAAGCTTCTAAATGCAATCTATTGTCAACCATGTGAAAGCTTTAGTGTGCACTTAAAATTAATTTTCCACTAATAGAAAGAATGAATTGAGAAATACTATGTATAAAAAAGGAGGTCCAGTGCTTTATTCATATCATAAAAAAGGATAAAAATTCATATATTCTGCACTCATAGCCCTTCAGTTCGCCCTCAGCGAAAGTATTGTACATAAACTTTCATTAATAGCTACTATGCAAAAATATTTAGTTTTTTTCTTTCCTATTTGACTTTCACAAACTCTATCGCTTGCAACTTAAAAGAACTGAATAGATTTTTACACAGAATTTAGAAACTCAGCTTGTCATATTATTGTCTGAATTATGATGCAAACTCATTGAAGTGGGCTCCTTCTGCTCTGTTCCTTCAGAGAAAATTCCACCCCACCCCCCCACCTCACATTAAATTGGCTATTGTTAAAGAATCCTTCTTTATCTTAGCTAATTGATTTCATTTTACTTTTGCTTTTCACTTTTTAATGCTCCACTAAAATCTTTCCCTGTTCCTATTGAATAAGTGACTGGCATGGGAGTTGCTAGCTATCTACACTTGTTATCCTGTAAGGAGGGAGCATAATACTGTTCTTGAAAACAGTGCTTTGGAGACCCATACATTTTGGACAACGTCTTCAAATTTATCTGGAACACAGTAGCAAGTTCTATAGTTTCCCATGCTTCAAAATTCTCTATTCAAAATTCACCTCTAAAAATAGGGATAACAATTTTGACCTCATGGCGTGTTGTGGGAATAAAGGTGAAAAAATGTATATAATAGCATAGGCACATATTAAGCCTTCTGAAAATGGTAGTGGATACTATCAAGTAACCCAAAATATCCATAATATCCCTATAGTTAGTTTTATGTATTTTGTGCATACCTTTGTTCCAAAACCAAAACCAAACCCTTTGCCATCAAGTAGATTCTGACTCATAAGGACCCTATAGGACAGAGTAGAACTGCCCCATAGGTTTTCCAAGGAGTGCCTTGTGGATTCGAACTGCTGACCTTTTGGTTAGCAGCTGTAGCTCTTAACCACTACACCACCAGGGTTTCCTACCTTGGTTCAGTTACTCACAAAAAATGCAAGTATGACAAAAACTACCCAAAAACATAGAGTGATTATTTAGCCATTTGAGAAACAGAGATCTAAAAACTATGATTCTATCAAATCATTTGAAATCACTGTCTACAATGATGAAATTTATCATAAAATCACTAAATCTCTACTCTTGCTATATTGATACAAAGTCTTCGCTATTTTAAATTCGATACTCTAAAACCAATTTATGGGTTTATCTTTCGGAAGGGAAGCAGGCATTGTTACCACTTTAGAGCCTGATTTCACTTTGCAAAGATGGTGTGTTTCTTGTGTTTTCAACTTCTATCAAAACAGCTTTAAATCCTTCAAATGTCATTGTACATCCTGATCATTCTCTTTCAAAAACAAAAAGTATCCCCATTCTATTTATTCCAAATAAACTAATATCCTTAGTTATAAATACTAGATTACAACTGTAGATTAAAAATATCAATAAAGGAGGCATAGTGCTGTCAAATTGTTTCTCTGATCTGTTTGTTTGCTCATTAGCTTGAAAGGTCCAGTCTTTGATCTTTGGTTTCAAAGACATCAAGATGACTTCCAAATGTCTGATATATTGTCTACTTTTACACTGCGTTCCATATAAAATGCCGTTCCCCAAGCCTAATGGTTAAATAAAATGGGTTATATGCAAGAGATAGTAATCACTCAAAGCTTCCCTATGATAGACTTTTATTAGTCTATGTTACTTTACCCATATTTAGAAAAAAACGGTTTTAAACATGCAGTAGATTATAGCCAATGGTAGTTATTACTAATACTCTGAAATTGATAAGTTATTTATGTCTGGCATTCTTCCTACTGATTATTCAGGGAGACAGGCGGCTTATAAATATCTCATCACTCCACCGTCACAGAAATTTCATTGACAGTGCACATGCACAGCTATTAGCAATATGAATCTAACCATTACAAGAAGGAGGAAAATCGAACATGTGGCATTAATACGCAGTCCTGGTTCCTAACCATCTGATAGGCAGATGGTGTGAAGCGGATTCTCCAGCTGAAATGAAGGGGCACATCATTTAAAACCTTGTTTGCATTCTAACCGATATCAGTGCCATATTGATATACATGATACATTATGGCAGTATTTGAACAATCTAGTTTGTTTCAGTCATAAATGTTTACAGCCTTGTTTTTTTAATCTTATGAGCATGTTCTGAAGAGTGTACTTTTAATTTATGAAACCTATTGTTTACTTCTGTTGAACTAGAAGATTAGTGGGAAGCAGGAATATTAAATTACTTCAACCAAAGTGTTATAACCAAGACAGATGAAGAAAGCAGGTTTTCTATTTTCAATAAAGGATTTTAGTGAAGGAATTTTAAAATTAGCCCAGACATTTTGTGCATTAAATACATTTATTCATTTAAACCTTCTAGCTTTTTTTCCCAAGTGGCATACAGAGAAACTCAATGCTTTACATAGTCATTCATTTAAAACTCTCACTGTGTGCAATTAATCTTGTCCAACAATTCAATTCACAAAGTAAAACATCAAAAGGCATAGTTCAATTCAACAGTCATTACTGTGAAGTAATCTTTCTGCTCCTGACAGTTCCTATAGACTCTTTGCAAAACTCTGTTGAAGGTGCATTGTAAGCACCATATGAGTTTGAATTACAACTCAATTGAAATCATTCCAAGTCTTAGAAGAACTCTTGGCTCAGTATAACAACTTGAAAACACCAGCACCTTTTCTTCACCCTGTTTTCTTCCTAGCCTTATTTAAATATCAGCTGTTTCAAAACTGACACTAATATTCACAGTTTATTTCTCGATATTTTCCATATAAACAAAAATTGTGATTGAAACATGCCTGGTTCCACTCTTGAATTATTAAATAACAGAAATGACAAGTAGCTAGAATAAGTAACTTAATTGCGATCAGGGTAGTCTGAAGATGTTGAGTGTGAATTTGTCTCTTAATGTCCATTAGACTGACTTTTCTTGCCCTTTGAAGCACATTTGTATTCTGCAGAGAAAAGGAAAATTGATCCTGGAGGCCATTAATGCAAACACTTCTTATACCAGTACTCAGTTTTTCAACGGATTAAATTAGATCCAAAATGTTTAAGTTAACAACAACAACAAAATCTCACTGATTTGGAGAAACACACAGTAAGAAACACCATTATAATATTGACAATGACTAATAAATGAAACTTACATGAAATTCAGCATTCTTATTCTGAATAGCTTAAACTCTCACTCCGCCAGAGTAAAGGTGGTAGGAGCAGCATGAAGCCAGAGACAGGGAACACCCTGGGGATGTCACTGGGTCATGTATAAATTACTGAGAAATTTCCACAAGAGTTTTGGAAAAGCCTAACCTCTGATCACTAACTCATAGAATCAAGCTGAAAGATCATCAATTAAATTTCTTAAATTACTATACTTGTTTCAAGGACATGGCTCACACAGTTGTGGAGGCTTTCAAGTCCCAAATTCACAGGTCAGGTGTCAGGCTGGAGGCTTCTCCTGACAGAAGGCTGCTGGCTCACGAGATTGTGGAAGCTGGTGAATTCCAAAATCTGCAGGTCAGACAGCAGGCTTCTGGCTCACATGCCAGGAACCAGAGGTCAGAGAATGATGAGTCAGATGCAGGATCGAGAGCCAGCACGCTTTGCCTGAACATCCACATATATGGGATGCAGACCACACCCCCAAGGAAACTTCCCCTTCAGCTGATTGGCTGTTCACATCATATCACAAAATGGAAGATGATTACATAATATCTGCCAAACTACTGAGAACTGTGGCTCAGCCAAGTTAACACATAACTTTAACTGTCACAGTTCACCCCTTGTCAACTTGGCACCTGTACACGTCTCCTTAAACCATACATAGTCTCTAAATAAAGACAACTGTAAAGTCATAATTGCACCTAACAGGATACAACTAACATGCGTACAACCAAAAATGCATTAGCCCCATTTACATCTTATGTTTTGGAATTTACATCTTATGTAATGGAATAAGGGAGAGAAGAAAACAAAGACATTTGCTATGTATACATACATATATATGCATACATACAAAACAAAGAAGAAATACTCAAAGTAATTACAGTCCCTGTTTCTGCGACTGGTCACGTGATCGTAGCTGACATTTAGAACTACCTTCTTCCATCACCCATTCCGTATTCCCTTTGCCCTCAGCAAGCACCTTAGCTGGTCCTGGTTCTTTTCTTCTCTTGGGGGACAACAGATGTAGCTCCTTTGGCCTGTTTCCTGCCTATAGAATTCCAAGAGGCAGTCAGCATTCTTTCCATTCACTCTTTCTCTGTCCCCTTCAGTATAAGCTGACAGATTTTATGGTTTGGTAGTTGGTTAGATCCATTCAAAAAACCCACTGTCATTGAGTCGATTTCAGTTCATAGCGACCCTGTAGGACAGAGGAGAACTGTCCTACAGGTTTTCCAAGACTGTAAATCTTTATGGAAGCAGACTGACACATCTTTCCCCCACAGAGTGGCAGCTGGGTTCAAATGCCGATCTTTTGGTTAGCAGCTGAGCTCTTTAATCACTGTGCCACCAGATCCATCAGTCACAGCCTTAATCTCTTTAATGAAAGATTGTGTAGCTACATCCTTGGTGAACATTCTAGGACACGTGTCCTTAGTTAGTGCAAAAGAATTTTCCAAATCATTAAGTTTTGTTTTCATCTTACACAGCTCATTTTTAAGTCCACCTCTTTCCTCTAGTATTTTACTATAAGCAGCAAGGAGAAACCACACAGCCCCTTTAAGATCTTGCTTAGAAATCTCCTCAGTCAAATACCAAAGTTCATCATTTACTAGTTCTACCTTCCACCAAACACTTGAACATAATTCAGACAAGTTCTTTGCCACTGCTTAAAAAGCATCACCTTTCCTCCACTGTTCAATCACATGTTCATTGTTTTCTTTTAAAGCCTCACCAGAAGGCTTTTAACGTCCACATTTCTAGCAACATTCTGTTGCTGGAGCCACATGTATTCTCTAAAATGATAGAGACTTTCTCCATAACACTCCTCACTTCCTTCTGAGCCCTTACCAGAATTGCCTTTGACGTCCATAATTCTACTAACAGTCTCTTCAAGGCAATCTAGGCCTTTATTATTAGGTACCTTAAAACTCTTCCAGCCTCCACCCATTACCCAATTCCAAAACCACTTCCACATTCTAGATATCTGTTACAGCAGCATCCTTACTTCTAGGTACGAGTTTTCTTAGGCTGGGTTCTCTAGAGGAGCAAAACTAGTGAGACGTGTATATAAATAACATACAGAGAGATTTATTTCAAGGAAACAGCTCATACAGTTGTGGAGGCTGGCGAGTATACCAAATGCATGGATCGGGCATCAGGCTGAAGGCATCTCCTGACTCACACGGTTGCAGGGGCTGACGAACCCCAAATCGGCCGGTCAGATGGCAGGCTACTGGTCTGTAAGTCTGTGGAAGCTGGCGAATCCCAAAATCTGCAGGTCAGGTAGGAGGCTGCTGAACTCATGTCCCAAGAACCAGAGGTCAAAGGAAGATGAATCAGATGCAGGATTTGGGAGCAAGCAAGCTTTGCCAGAACATCTGCATATGTTGCATGCAGGCCACACCCCCAAGGAAACTCCCCTTTCAACTGATTGGCTGCTCATATTAGATTACAAAATGGAGGATGATTACATGGAATCTGCCAAACCACTCAGAATCATGGCCTAACCAAGTTGACACATAACCTTAACCATCACACCATCTTCAGAAACAAATATTTCTAAACAACTATTTGGGGTCTAGAGATATACAACGTGGGTTGTAGAAAGACTTTAAGGAGCCTTGGTGGTGCTACGGTTAAGCACTTGGCTGCTAACCAAAAGGTTGGTGGTTTGTATCCACCCAATGGCTCTGTGGGTAAAAGACCTAATGATCTGCTTCCATAAAGATGAAAAAACCAAATGTATTGCCAGTGAGTCGAACTCATAGTGAGCGTATAGGACAGAGCAGAACTGCCCCATACAGTTTCCAAGGCTGTAAATCTTTACAGAAGCAGACTGCCACATCTTTCTCCCATTGAGCAGCTGGTAGGTTCTAATTGCTGACATTTCAGTTAGCAGCTGAGCGCTTAACCATTGTGCCACCAGCAATCCATATATACATATAAACCAAAACCCAAACCCATCGCCGTTGAGTCGATTCTAAACGTATCAGGGTGAGGATCTGGGCTGGGAACAATATACACTCATATTCATTGAGTAGCAATAAGAACAGAAGGACCAGTGGTTGAGGCAATGTATTCTTTGCTTCTTAGTCATTAGATTCTTGCATTTACATCAACATCTTATTTAATTTCTATAATCAGCCTACAAGGTAGGTATTTTTCTTTGTTTGGTTGCAATGGAAATGTGAATGGCAATATGCCAGTTGTAGTGCTTAGAAAAATACGTTTTTGGTTTCAGTTTTTTAAAGTTGGACCATGGGAAAGAACAATTCTATATAGAAAAACAAGCATTGCCATATGATAGGAGAGATTCAAAAGAAATAGGGATGAGGTCCACAGTATCAAGTGGTTTTCATCTCCTAAAGAGTTACAGGTTAAAGTACATGAATCCTTTGTCTTGACACAGCTTTTAATCATAGTCAAGGTACTTAATTATTTGAGTGTAACTTATATTTAATTGCTCAAGAAATAAATGCTAAGTATAAAACACTAGACTGCTTACCTAAAGATTGATGGTTCAAAGACACAAGGGAAAGATCAGTCCAAAGGACTAATGGACCGCAACTACCACAGCCTCTACCAGACTGAGTCCAGGACAACTAGATGTTACCTGGCAACCACCACTGACTGCTCTGACAAAGATCACCACAGATGGTCCTGGACAGAGCTGGAGAAAAATGGAGAATAAAATTCTAACTCACAAAAAAAAGACCAGACTTACTGACCTGACAGAGACCGGAGAAACCCCGAAAGTATGGCCCCTGGACACCCTTTTAGCTCAGTAATGAAGTCACTACTCAGGTTCACCCTTCAGCTGAAGATTAGACAGGCTCATAAAACAAAACAAGACTAAAGGAGCAAACCAGCCCCGGGGCAAAGACTAGAAGTCAGGAGGGGACAGGAAAGCTGGTAATAGGGAACCCAAGGTGGAGAACAGAGAGTGTTAACATGTGGTGGGGTTGTTAACCAGTGTCATAAAACAATATGTGTACTAACTGTTTAATGAGAAGCTAGTTTGTTCTGTAAACCTTCATCTAAAGTACAATTAAAAAAAAAAAGATTGATCGTTCAAACCTACCCAGTGGCTCCACAGAAGAAAAGACCTGGTGAACTGCTTCCACATAAACATTACAGCTAAGAAAATCCTATGGAACAGTTTTACTCTGTCACATGGGGTCTCCATGAGTCATAATCAACTCAAAGGCAATGAGTTTGGTTTGTTTGATTTAGGTATAAACTATTTACCTTTTGAGGTTTGATTAGTATATTTAACCCAGCTCACCTAGGAACAGAGTAGTGGGCATCAAGAAAAAAATCACCAATGGCTAATATTATATTATTCACTTGGATGGTATCATATTATTCACTTCTTTCTTTTGCTGGAAAAATCATTCCAGCAGAAAGAAACATTTTATTCATAACATGGCAAGAATGTGAGTCTTTGGTGTATTCTGATACAAGTTTTTATTTTAAAATAATAATCATGGTAAAGCTTCAATTTTTCTAACATCTTTTCATTGTAGAAGGTAAAGCTTCAATATTTCTAACATCTTTTCATTGTAGAAGCAAAGTCTAGTTATACTGATCCAATGGCTTCTTTTGACCTAATTTATGTTGCACTATGAAATTCTATTAAAAGAAACTAAATCACTGCAGTAGATTTTTTCACCTTAAATAATTTAAGCTAATTGAAAAAGAACCAAACCAAAACTAAAACACTTCTCTTATGCATTCAACTTCTGCATGTCAGTTAGTAATTTAAACAACTAGCTACTCACAGCAGCTTTGTGAGGAACACGGACCTGTACTATGTACACATCTCTCTACCTTCACTGAGCTGAGAATAGAAATAAATATCAAGTCTGAGTCTGCTAGTATGTGCATCTCTTCTGTAGTAATTAAAGCATTCCAATAAAAACATTTTCATTGACGGATTTGAGACTTTTCTCAATTTTCCCATCAGTTTTGAGAAGAACACATAGAAAAATGAAAGAAATACCTGGATATTTCACATCCAGTCATTTTTTTGCCAGTGAATTACATTTTGAATGTATTACACAACTGAAGCAGAACATTAAAAACATTTTCATTATCCACAAAGTTTACTACATCTTGATAATGAGAACCTGAACTCCTATGTGTTGGCTTAAAAATTAAAAACTCAATATTATTATTATATTTTATTATTGTCACTTTGCTCCCTGTTCTTAAGTTAAAGGTGTTAAATATTATTTTGATTTAAGCCATTTCCATGGTGGTACATAATGATATTCCAAATCATAATCTATTAATTACCCTATCATTACAGAATTCCATTTGTAAAATAAATGGTTATTTCTCTCATGTAATTATTTAATTTTATAATTTCTGCCTTTTGTAATACCTGGAATGTGTGGAATAATTACTTGTATGACAATCACGCAAAGAACTTTTTGCAATATTTTTGCTATACGTCTTTCTTAAGAGAATTAGAAAATTCAAACATAACTTCATCTTGGAAATAAAGCCTTTTGAAATACTGCTAAAGTGCATACTGAATAAAGACAACACACTTAAGCAGACTTTCCCCCTTTAAACAGCATTCATCTTTCCAAAAGCAATAGATTCTCAGTCCACACGGAGTCTGCTGCATTATTCATTTCATGTGCAACCTCATGCTGCACCATAAATTGTTACTTTATCTAATCAAAGGAGACTTAACTCTACAGAAGGTCAAAGGTTTAATTTTGTGAAGTATTATCTTACGCTATGAGTTTAACCGAAAAATAGAAGAAGAAAAACAGCCAAGAAACTGGTAATAAATGAACCTTTATTGCCTCAGGCATTGGCCTAGTTAATAAACTTTCATTGAAGGTTTCTTTCAACTGTTACGAACAATGAAAGGGGAAAAAAATCTTAAATTACAGCCATGTGTGACTTTTAAAGCAGTCATTCTTTTTTATCTCAACCTTCTTAGCTCAGGGAAAGGAGAAAAAGAAAAAAAAAAAAAAGACAAAGAGAGATTGTCTTCAATCTCTTAACCAAAAATGTATGTTTCTAAACAGATGAAAAAGTGCAGATAAACTTTTCTAAAAGCAGAGGTCAGCTTTGAGCAATATAAAAAATGCATTCTGTAGGTGTTGAATCTTACAAAACAAATCTCTTGCTCATGTAAAAGTACAAAAGAGTGAAGGAAGACATGTTGTCTTCTCCACATATCTAACTCTTAAATTTTAGTCTCCTGCTTAGCAAAGCATAGTGTCTTATAATCTCACCATTATTTCACACTGTCAATTGTAGTTTTAATATTAGATATATTGTAAATAAAATCTTATCTATGTACTATCTATCCGGCTCTAGTACAATAAAGCCTTCTACTGTCAGAAAAATAAACACTTAAAGTAGCAAAAGAATTCATTTTATTTACACGCAATTAAAATTTTTAAGAGGAACAAGTACATCTTAGTTGATACTCTCAACCAACAATGGTCTGTATGTAGTTTGCAATTCAGTAGTTTCAAGGGAAGAAAATGAATTGAGTTCCACTGAACTGAGGAACCGAGATCTCATTTTTTTCAGGAAACACTGTGTTGAGAATGAAAGTTATCATGGCCTCAAGTCTAACATCTTGATCTCCACATCACAGCATAAATAAGTTAGATCCTCCTGTCATCAACAGTGTTCACATAAACTGTCAGAAAGGGAAGAAGCAATGTTCTGCATCTTACGCTTAGATATTCTGAAACAGAAGGGGGGAGGGCTGGCTCTATGCTCCCAACTGGACCCACCTGACAGATTCCACCTACAAATCACAAACTTCTCAGCAGGACATCAAGTTTTCTTCCCTCCTGGCAGCATCTGGACAGAATTGGGGCTCTACTTTACTCTAGGGACATGTCCCAGGATGTGATCATGGCCACCTTTGAATTTGAACATGATAGCCATTTACACTGGCAGCACCAGGTGAAAGCAAGACCCGACTCCCTGCTAAGAATACACTCTTCACAGCTGGAAGGCTATGTATTCTAGTAGGGTCAAGGATGAAGCACACTTACACCAGCAGCTCTGCTTTGTTTCTGTATTTGCCAAGAATAGGAAGAGAGACCTCTCAGAAAAGGGAGAAAGACAGAGATTAAAGGGTATGCAACCCAAATTTTGAATGGAAAGTGATGTCAAATTCTATACATAGGATACTGAGTATAAAAACACAGGGATTCTAAAAACATAGTTAAACCTGAATATTGGAATCTGAAGCCAGTTGAGAAAATTAGGTTTCACTGATTAGTAGAGAGTTTTAGAGTCAAATGAGTAAGTTCTGATTTCATGTAAGACACCATCAAGAGTTACTTAAAGATTATAAGCAAAAACACTGCCAAAAGGACAATTGATAAACATTTTTGTCCTGCTTTATTTTTTGCCCTGCTCTATTTTCTTTGCAATTTTTGTACATGCTTATTACTAGGGAGCAAAAGAATGAAAATATTAATAAAAATGAAGAAATGTAAACTACTTTATACAAAAGAAACAGTGTTTTGAATGGCTACTTATATACATGTGCGGATAAATGATACAGAAAAGATGAGGATGGTCATGCTTTATAGTTTCTGTTTTTTCATTTACCATTATTTAAGACAGAAAGGCTGAGGCACATTTAGAAAGTGACCTCAAGGTCAGCAGAGTATTGGAGAGTAACAAAAACAGGTATCTCAAATCTCACTCTTTGTTCCATTAACCAAACTTTTATGGGTTTAGGAAAGCTGTGCATAGAGAGGATAAGAAAAAAGAAAGATCAAGGGAATTTAAAGGATTTATTAAAGTGCAGACGGTAACTCTGACTAGTGTTTTAACTAGAAAGACACAATTAATTAATTGTAACATTGTATAACCTAAAATGCTGAAAGAACTTGCCTGTGTCTGCAATGCAGCAATGTAGCAAAATACTTATAATCTTTCAACCACCAGTTTTTGTTGGTTTTTTAACCTAATCCACAGCTTGACATAGATCCTAGGGTAATGGAAGACAGTTCTTTGACTGATATAATATCTAAATATTGCTGCGCTAGCCTGGTGGCCTAATAGAAGTCTGTCTCTCTGAAACTCGGGAAATTCAAGTTTGGAAACAAACTCAGCCGCTGAGCTCTCAGGCTTGCAAGACCTTCAAGAAAAGCCTTTGAGACTACAGTACGTCCTTTCCCATTTAACAGGACCAAAAACAGAGAGAAAACTTCTGTAATAGCTTTTCTTCCGTGCAGTGACACAGTCAAAGCAAATCATTTTCTTCAGCCACTGAGAAGTTACTAATTATAGTACAGTGTTGATAATCACAAAGTCTAATATACATGATGAAGAAAAAAAAAAGCTAAAATTGACGTATGTGACCCATCCCCCAACTTTGTACATTTCAATATGAAACGTAAGCAATATCTACAAGTTTAATCATTGTTACAGAAAAAAATTGATCCATATATTTTGTCATTTTAGTCATGTGGACAATTTCAAAGTGTTCAAAAGCATATTAAGAATAACTAAAGTGTAATTGAAAAAAAAACAACTCTATACTTATTTTGTTTTATTCCATGTACCTCACTTTGCAATAATGACAGGAATGCTACCTTTGAATATTTAGTGAGAGAGGAATCATTTTTAGGTCTGCATTTGAAGTAATAAATACATTCTGATTAAACTTTGAACAATAATTGCAATGAAACCTATTCCATTGTGTATTTGTATAAATTTTAAAAAGTAAAGAACTCATGCTGTTACCATTTACCTATATCCAGTCATTTTGTAGAAACTTCTAGGCAAAAAGTAGACGAATAAAGAAAAACGGTGGCCTTTAAATACAGCTGAGGCTGTAGAAAAATTATGATTGCAAGTTTGGGTGTTATGATGTATAACATTTAAGTAATGAAAATGATTTTTTACTTAGTGTCTGTCATCTGACACTATCACATCACTTTATAAACATCTTAATAAAAATGATACTTGGATGACAACTGAAACAGTCTGAACACTGACACAAATGTGAAGCTTTGTCATATTTTATCATTACATTGGGAAGCTTGAGCTGCAAAGTTGGGAGCTTAAGCTAGAAAGCAGTAAGAAAATTTCTCAAATCACTGACATAAACAATAAAGAAAATATAGCAGCCTTTCTTCCTAAAGGAGACTCGAGGATCACCACCAAACCCAACCCACTGCCATCCAGTCGATTCCCACTCATTGCGACCCTACAAGACAGATTAGGGTTTCCAAGGCTGTAAGTCTCTACGGAAGCTGACTGCCACACCAGGGCTGGTTAAATCGGGGATCAATAATGTCTAGGATTCAGATTCTTTCCAACTTTTCTTTTTCTGCTATTTTCAAAGTGTTGGGAGATGCCTCCTGTCAGCAAATTGACTACAGCAATTCCAGTAATCCAAAAAAACGTGGCAGGGAGTTGTTTACTGTATATGTTTCTTTTTATCCCCAAAGAAATCATTCCCAAAGGACATCCAAAAGATTCCTCCTCCACAACATACTAGCCTAAATTGATCACCCAATCAGGTTCAACCCACACAGGCAATGGGAATGGGACTTCCATGATTCACACCTGGGATGGAACATATGGATGAGACTTCCAAAGCACATGACTGGAGGAAAAATGGTGGAAACCTAAATAAAATTAGAATTTTGTTTAAAAGGAATGGGGTGATAAGTGGCTACTGGGCAGCAACTACAATGCCTATGACAAAAGCTTACTGTGGTATATTGAAAAAGATAGCTAATAGCCTCAAACAGAAATAAGCACAATTACTTTGCTATTCGAACTCTCAATCTATCTTTAATATTTCCCATGCTTGTTCAACAGTTAACATGTCAGAGGATAATATCATTGCTTTTCTCAAGGAACTACTTTACTTCTCAATATGAACATCTTGGTCCTTGTACAGAAAAATTCCATACAATCGTAATAGTGACCTTGATTTTTATATTTAAAGGTACCAGGAACAGACACATAGGACTCAATTTGCTTTGAGTTTCCTTGTCCACCTCTAGCTGGAGATAGCTATAGAATATATAATAAGATCACATGCCTCAGAATATGTAATGAGATGGGATGCTTCATTTGATTGCCAGACAATCAAATACACACAAAACAACTACTGACGAATGTGGACACCAAGGAATTGGCTACTATATCAGATACACATTTAGAACATTTCCTGTGGCAGTGCAATGGCTAAGGCTGATGGTGACATTCCTCAGTTCATCGATACAGTGCTGGGACTATTTGCGTCCCATTCTCCCTTTCACTAGGATACAGACCAGTGTAGGAAAACCTGACAAAGAAACTATAGAGCTTAAGGGAGAAGAGAGAGAGTGAGAGAATAGAGGAAGTACAGCAGTAGCTTCAGAGTACACATGTTTATTTCCAAGTTAGTGCTGTTTGGTCTCTTTACTTCCATCTTTGACACTATCAACAGGAAGAAAGAGATTTTTAAAAGATTTAAAAAGTGACAGCAAAAGCAGACATATCATATGGGACAAAGAGTATGGACTTTGAAGTCTAGAATTTTAGTTACAATCTGTTCTCAGTCATTAGGCAGATGGCCTCTGCAAGATCTAATTTCTGTGAACCTCAGTTTACTTTTCCTTAGTTATAAAAATGAGGATCAGGTTGCCTGGGTCTCACAGGATTGGTGAGAACATGAAAGGAAAAAGAATATATGTAAGATGTGGTGCATAGATGTTCTGTAATGATAGTTTGCTTCCTTCCTTCATTTTGTTATCATATATCATAGCAGGCCCTTCCCTCACTTTTGTTGTACCAGTATCCCCACTACCCAGGGAGCAGCCACTATTTGGTCAATGCAGATGGCAGAGTTGGGGCCATGACATTGCTGCCATAAATCTGCTCCTTAAAACTTATTTCCCAGACTCAGTAATAGAACTTGGTAGGTATTTTGTTTTTCAAGTAGTTGAATGTAGTAAATGTTGAATGCATCAAATTTCAAAAATATATAAAATTTAGCTTCACAATTATTAACTAAGTGACCTTAGACAAGTCACTCAGCCACCCCAGAAATGGGGCTGATAAATATCTCCACGTTACAGTGGTTGTGGAAATTAAATGGAATACACAAAGAACGTCAACTGTGTGTGGCACAACATAAGTGCCTCATAAATGTAGGCAATTGTTATTGTCCTCTGGCATCGAAGGACACTAATACTCAAAATTCAACACCATACAGAAAAAATAATTTTAAGAAGACAGAAAATGAGATTTTAATTCATATTCTAATCTAAAGGAAAATAAAAAATATTCACAGAAACTCAGAGACTCCACAATCATTACACAAATACATCTTGACTCTAAAGATATTTTATTACAAGTAATTTATGTAACATGAGAAAAAGATGTAGAAGACTGCTTCCATAAAGAAGTACAGTCTTAGAAACCCTATTGGGCAGTTGTACTCGGTCCTATACGGTCACTATGAGTCAGAATCAGCTCAATGGCAGTGAGTTTGATTTTTTTGGTTTAATATATGTAAAGTCACATCCAAGAATGACACCCAGTTGCATGGGCTCAAGATACTTTAACAAAAATTCCGAAGAATAGGTTTGGATTTTAAACATGTGGTCACTAAATTATCAGATTCTGATATAAGAGTTGGTGCTGTCTTGGAAATCATGTTTTCTAACACCAGACTTGCATGAGTAGAAGCTAGACCCAAGCTAGAGTCCCTGTCTCTCTCCACTGGCAGGCTAAGCACTTTATAAAAAGCTACCCTCTACATAGGTTCTTTAAGCACATATTTGACTCCCTAAATATATTTTTTAATATGCTTACTGTTTATTCATATTGAGATATCCTGCAACGTTGAAGGATAAATAAAAGAAGCTCCAAATGGCAAATAATATCATAGCTCCCCCACCCCCTGCTGCCCAATAGTCCATAAGAAAAATACATCAATACATACCAAGTTCACATCAGCAATATTTCATCTATCACTGCATTGGTTTGTGGTCAATGACTAGTTTTGTTACACAGAAAATTTCTAGTTGCCAAATAATCTAGAATATAAGTACAACTTGGTATACTTAGCAGCAATTCACTAGGTTTTATATTATCTAAAAAAAGCATGCTTATTCTCAGAAAAATATATTTCCCATTTTCTTACATTGTTTGCTCTAAACAACAAGCTTCAAGCACACATATCCACAGACATCATTTACTGAATTGAAGTGAAAATATTTTACTCTCTAAGTGCTTTGATTAAAATTAAATAATAAGTGTATTATCCCATTAGATAAGAAGATACTTAGATTTTTCAGAGCACAGAGTAAATAAGCCTATTTTAACATATTCATATACTAGGATTAAGCCTACCTTTCACTCTACTTGATAATGGGAGAAAAAAATCAGCTTTTAAAACAGTAAATCACGGAATTGTAGAATTCTAAGAGGCTCTAAACTCTCTGTTCCTGAATTCTAATTATTATCACGGCATTCTGATAAAAGTTGACAACTACGTACGATCTTTCAGCATATACATTTATTCATATATCAACTAAAATTGACAGCACATCATCATAATAAACTTGTAAAAATTATTTGATATTAATAATTCTTATGACAAACTTTTTTAATTTAATCAAAGTTTTAAGAACCACTTGTAAGATATATGAAAGCAAAACTGGCTCTCACATTCATTTATGAAAAGTAATCATCATGGGTACAGCCACATTGGAAATCGATCTGGTACTTCCTTAAAAAGGTAGAAGTAGAAGTACCACACCATCCAGCAATCCTGCTCCTTGGGATATACCCTAGAGAAATAAGAGCCATCACACAAATAGATATACGCACACCCATGTTCATTGCAGCACTGTTCACAATAGCAAAAAGATGGAAACAACCTAGGTGCCCATCAACAGATGAATGGATAAACAAATTATGGTATATTCACACAATGGAATACTATGCAATGATAAAGAACAATGATGAATCCATGAAACATAACATGCCGGAATCTGGAAGGTATTATGCTGAGTGACTTTAGTCAGTTGCAAAAGGGCAAATACTGTATAAGATCACTATTGTAAGAACTCAGGAAAAGGTTTAAACACAGAAGAAAACATTCTTTGATGGTTCCGAGGGTGGGGAGGGAGGGAGTACTCACTAACTAAATAGTAGACAAGAATTATCTTAGGTGAAGGGAAGGAGAGCACACACTACATGGGAAGTCAGCACAACTGGATTAAACCAAAGCTGAGACATTTCCTCCTGAATACAACCAAACACTTAGAGGGACAGAGTAGCAGGGGTTGGCGTCTGGCGACCAAGGTTTCAGGGGACATCTAGGTCAACTGGCATAACACAGTTTTTTTAAGAAAATGTTCTGCATCCCACTTTGGTAAGTGGCGTTGGGGGTCTTAAAAGCTAGTGAGCAGCCATCTAACGTGCATCAATTGGTCCCAACCCACATGGAGTAAAAGAAAATGAAGAACACCATGGACACAAGGAAAAGTATTAGCCCAAGAGACAGAAAGGGCCATATAAACCAGAGACTGCATCAGCCTGAGACCAGAAGAACTAGATGGTGCCTGGCTACCACAATGACCACCCTGACAGGGAACACAACAGAGAGTACCTGATGAAGCAGGAGAAAAGTGGGGTGCAGAACTCAAATTCCAGTAAAATGATCAGACTTAATGGTTTGATTCAGACTGGAGGGAACCCAGAAGACATGGCCCCTGACTCTCTGTTAGGCCCAAACTAAAACCATTCCCGAGGCCAACTCTTCAGAAAAAGATTAGACTGGACTACGGGACATAAGACGATACTCATGAAGAATGTGCTTCTTAACTCAAGTAGATACATGAGACTAAATGGGCAGCTCTTGTCCAGAGGCAAGATGAGAAGGCAGAGAGGATTAGGAGCTGGTTGAATGGCCATGGGAAATCCAGGGTGGAAAGGAAGAGTGTGCTGTCACACTATAGGGAGAGCACCTAGGGTCACCAAACAATGTAAGTATAAATTTTTGTATGAGAGACTAACTTGAATTGTAAACTTTCACTTAAAGCACAACAATAAAAAGAAAGAAAGAGAGAAAAGTAATTATTACAAATGAAGTAAAATTCACTGGCAATTACTTAATCATCTTAGTACTTTTCATCATTAATAAAAACTTGCAAAGGTCATTCGAACTATTATATAACGTTAAATATTTATTCCTAAAAGAAATACATACTTTTGGTAATCAATGGAGGACACAACATGTATTCTCTATAGTAGAGAAGAAAAACAAAAAATACAATGACAACACAGACAACCAAAAATGAATTGATTTGATCGTAGAACTATCATCACAAGTCCTTTTGAAAGCCTCTGAGTAGGGTAGGACAGTGGGTATTTAGAGTTAAATATCAATCTTCAGAGATATTCAATTCAAATCATAACTCACTAAGCACCTACCATGTTTCAGAAACTAAAAAGGATAAAAAGATGGGTACGTGATCCCTGCCCCTAAAAGGTGAGCTCAACGAGGACACAGATTGTGCCTGTTTTGTTCATGGATACATTTTCAGCACTAAACAAATAGATACTAAATCTTTGAGAAAAGTTAGGATGAATGAAAAGAAGAAAGAAAGGAAGAAGGGACAGATGGAAGGAAGGAGGGACAGACAGAAGGAAGGAGGGACAGATGGAAGGAAGAAGGGACAGATGGAAGGAAGGAGGGACAGATGGAAGGAAGGAGGGACAGAAGGAAGGAAGGAGAGAGGGAAGAAAAGAAGGAAAGAGGGAGGGAAGGAAGGAGGAAAGGAGGGAGGGAAGAAGGAGACAAACTTACATTTTAGTTGGGAATACAGAGTGCACACAATCACCTATAACACAAAACAGAATGCTTATTTTATATTACAAGTACAGAGTGCTGCCATTATAACTCTGATATATAAAGATTAATTCAGGCTGGGGATCCAGGAAAGCTTCATGAAAGAGGCAGCAATTCAGATAACCATTGACACATAGGTAGAGATTTGGTTTGTAGGCACGAAGAAAAAATAATATTTCAAGGAAAAAAAAACCGGATGTGAACAATAAGGACAGGGTTTGGAAAATGCTGGACATACAAGGGGAATATAATGTTACAAAGAGTTAAGATGCATGGGATAGGAGAGAATGGTAGGGCATAAACCTGAAAAGGAATATTGGTGTTGAATCATAAATGTGCTTAAATGCCATAACAATAGCATTTCGTGCTGTGGGCAGAGGCCAGAAACATCAATGACATGTGAGAAGGGAAATGTTATGGTTTAGAGCAGTGCTGACCCCTAACCTCCCAGACATTCTTCCTAAACCGTGAATACTCCATCACAACCTGCTTTACTTACAGCCTTACCCATGAGACAAGGAGTCCCATAATTTTATTGTTTAAAATAGTTATATCTCCCAATACCTAATACAGTACTTGGAGCCCTGGTGATACAGTGGTTAAGAGCTCAGCTGCTAACCAAATGGTTGGCAGTTTGAATCCACCAGCCACTCCTTGGAAATCCTGTGGGGCAGTTCTGTTCTGTCCTGTAAGGCTACTATGAGTCAGAATTGACTCAAGGGCAATGGGTTAATATAGTGCTTGACACAATTAAATCAGCAGCTGCACAGAAGGAGCAATGTGGCAGTCCTCAATTCAGATCCTGAATGGATGACTTATTAGCTGGACTTCACTTCTCTGAGCCTCAATTCCATCATTTGTAAAATGGGTATAAAAATACCTACTCTTAGAGTTGTAGTGAGGATTTATTGTGGTAGACAGAATAACAGCCCCATCAAAAGATGTCAATGTCCTAATCTCAGAAATTGCAAATATGTTACCTTGCATGGCTAGAGGGACTTTGCTAATGTGATTAAATTAAGGATCATGAAAACCAAAAAAAAAAAAAAACAGACGTGAACAATAGGACAGGGTTTGGAATATGCTGGCCATACGAGGGGAATATAATGTTAAAGACTTAAGATGCATGGGATAGGAGAGAATGATAGGTTCTGATTTTGACTCATAGTGACCCAGAGTAGAACTGCCCCATAGGGTTTCCAAGGAGCGCCTGGTGGATTCGAACTGCCAACCTTTTGGTTAGCAGCCGAACTCTTAACCACTATGCCATCAGGGTTTCCTTCTGGATTATGTGGGTGGGCCCAATGTCTTACTGAATATTGTATTCCTAGTTCCCAACACTATTCCTGGTACACACTAAACCAAAACCAAACCTGTTTCTGTCGAGTTGACTCCAACTCATAGCGACCCTGTAGGACAGGGTAGAACTGCTTCTTAGTGTTTCCAAGGTGCAGCTAGTGGATTGGAACTGCCAGCCTTTTGGTTACTAGCCATAGCTCTCAACCACTGTGCTACCAGAGCTCCTAGTCACACTAGATATCCAATAAATGAATGAACCCTTGGTGAGCTATTCCCTGAGTTTTCTAGAAAAGCCTAGCAGTCTACTTCCAAAAATCAGCCAACAAAAATCCTATGGATCACTAAGGTCCAGTCCATAACCATTAATAAGGATGGTGCAGGACCAGGCAGAGTTTTGTTCCATTGTGCACAAGGTGCGCATGAGTAGGGGCCCAAATGGACGACAGCTAACAACAATAACTTCATTTTGGTTTTCTTTGGTAGATTAAGTTACTTTTTATG
The DNA here is from genome assembly GCA_030035585.1 of Dugong dugon. Classification (NCBI taxonomy): domain Eukaryota; kingdom Metazoa; phylum Chordata; class Mammalia; order Sirenia; family Dugongidae; genus Dugong; species Dugong dugon. Next base: position 35,844,479 of record CM057477.1, on the reverse strand, counting down.
TTTCATACCATATAGGGGCCTAACAAATGCACATGATCATAACGATTATAAAAGAGTTCATGTTTGGCCTTTAGAGCCACCAAGGCACTAGGCCATCTAAATGGAAAAGTAAGGCTATCTCCTCCTCATCTAGATGATAAGAAAGCAAATAATTTTTAATTGGCCAGTAGTTAAAATAGTGTGACATGACATGCTTCAAAGTTGTTATTAACAAGTTTTTTTTTTTCCTTTAATACACTATTTAGGGTTTAGGATACTCACCGCTGTCATTTCCTCTGATCTCAGAAGGCTATTCCACTTTATAAACACACTGCAAAGGCAGACGCTGCACTACCCAAGTCCCACAGGCTTTTGTGGTAATGGTTACACCTGACACCTGCAGTTATCACACCCGACAGGACCACTTTGCCTTCTTAAAGCTTTTCCTTATAGTCCTTTTCATTCCTGATATGCTTGAAATATTGGAACATTAAGGCTGCAAAAACAAAGCCTTAGGTTAAATATCTCTTTATATATATTTTTTTCTGTCTATTTATCTACTTGCCTAAACATACCAAGGGATCACTGCCTTGAAAAAGTAAACATTTTTCTGACGTATTTACTAACATTTGTTCTAAATGCTATTTCCTTACAGCTATAAAAAATATAACTGACAAATCCCATTGAGTTTTCTGAAAACATGAGAAGTATCACCATGTATAAAGTACTGTGTGGTCTAAACTATAGTAAGCACTATATTAATAATCATACCACATCTGTATTATATATATGTGCATATCATTATTATAGATAAGGAGATAATAGTATAAATTATACAGCTAGTAAAAGGGGCAGTAAGAATTCAAACTAGATTGGTCTAACTCCAAAATTCACACCCTTAACTACTGCACGCCAAATGGATCTCAAATAAACTGAAAGACTGACCTGAACTGTAACTGAATAGGCAAGCACATACAAATGTGTTTGAATTTAAGTTTGCACAGTAGCAAATGTTGAATTCATCTCAATCTCTAAATCTGAAATGAGCATAATCTAGCTATTAAGTCATAAAGTAACTCAAATACATAGAGAGTGGAGGTTTGGTAGACGGACTAAGAAAACAAAAATCATTCTTACGTAGCATAAAATGATAAAATGCTAATATGGTATAGAGAGGGGTAAAGAGTGAAGGAGACAGTCTTACAGGAAAAGCTGGAGTCTTATGTCCAGTTAAACAATGTCTCTTACTTTGCCATGGTGTACAGACATCAGATTCTTACTGGGTCCTTATGTCAGCAATTATCTTTCATGGAATGTAACCTACACCACAGCTTAGTCAACTTTGAAAAAAAGTTAAAGATGCGAAATGAAATTTTCCAGATTCCTCATTAATACAATGACAATTGAAAGCAACTTGCTTCACTTTCTGCAAGAAGCCATCAGTAATGGCTGTGATGATTACTGCCTTTGAACTTCTCAGCCCTCATTGCCTGCCCCACTCATTTGGCACATATATTATGATGCTATGCAATGTTACTATATTGTTGTTGTTATTACCACCGTTGTTAGCTGCCATCAAGTTGGCCCTTGACTCATGGCGACCTCATGCAAAACGGAACGAAACTCTGCCCAGTCCTACCTCATCCTCACAATTGGTTGCAGATCTGACCCTTGTGATCCACCTGGTTTATATCTGCTGATTTTCAGTAGATCACCAAGCCTTTCTTCCTAGTCCATCTTAGTCTGGAAGCTCCACTGAAACTTGTTCAGTGTCATAGCAACACCCAAGTCTACTCTGACAAAGGATAATGGCTATTCATTGAGGTGCATTGACTAGGAATCAAACTCGGGTCTCCCAGAATAGAAGGCAAAAATTCTACCACTGAATCACCAATGACCACAATTATATTATTGTTTCTATATTAATTTCTATTATATTGTATTAATATTATATTATTGCTATTAACTACCATATGAGTAAGATCTGTGTCCAAATGAGATCCTGATTCCTTGAACACAGACATAGAGATATCACTTGGTAAACCCTTCACGAAGGCATAGCAGGTAGACATTGATGGTATCTCTTAATATACACAGAAAGAGAAAAATGTTAGAAATGGCATTTAAATTCTTTAGTGTTCTGTAAAACAGCAGTCCTGAATAAGAATACTGTTTCATTCTTTTCTCTCTCTCTTTTATTTGCATTGAAACAAATTATAAACAAAGAAAACTTTGTCTATTAAATGTCACTCTGATCTAAATTAATCAGCCAAAGAAAGAGTCATTAAAGGGGAATTCTGGAAGAGTCACATCTTTATGAAACACACAATTAAAGAAGAAAAGTTTTTAAAAAGTAATTTTTAATTGGCCAATAATTAAGCCAGTGTGACACGACATGCTTCAAAGTTGTCATTAACAAGTTTTTTTTTCCCCTTTAATACAGTATTTAGGGTTTAGGATACTCACCGCTGTCAAGTCAATTCCGACTCACAGCAACCCTGTATGGCAGAGTAGAATTGCCCCTTGGGGTTTTCAAGGCTGTAAATCTTTCCGGAAGCAGACTGCCACATCCTTCTCCTGAGGAGCAGCTGGTGGGTTAGAACCGCAGACCGTTCAGTTAGCAGCCAAGTGCTTTAATCAGTGTGCCACTAGGGCTCAGGGATTTAGGATATTAACTTTATTTAGAAGCACGCTGCTCTTGCCTCTCTTCTTATTCGATTCAGTTCACTTCCATATTATCTTTGACGGATATTTGTAGACCACTTCGGGCCAGTTAGACTGTGACTTCGTATGGCCATACCATTCATTTTTTCATTCCTTCTGTTCATCAAGAAACTCTCTCAGCTTTTATTTTTCTTAATTTTATCACTGGTTTATAGCTTTTCTTCTGCCTAATGAACGGTGCAGCCAGTCAAAATTTCTAGTTGTCAGTACATAACTTAACCTTAGGAAATAGTTAACTGAGCTGCATTTTCAGGCCACCCTTCTAAGTCTAGCTTAAATCTTCTCTGTCTGGTTTATCTTACCCAAATTTTGAATACGTATTGTTGATTCTTCTCTAACTAATCTTGTTTCCTTATCTTTCAATTTTTTTCCTTTTATTATTTTCCTTCCAAAATATTGTTTTTAAATTATAAAATGTTAGCTTCCTTACACAAACTATGCCATTCTATCATTTTAATGATGGCAAATTAGCTTTCCCTAACAAAGTTCAGGAGTCCCTGAGTGGTGCAAATGGTGAATGTCATCAGCCACTCACCACAAAATTGGCCGTTTAAGTCCACTCAGAGGTGCCTCAGAAGAAAAGCCTGGTGATCTACTTCCAAAAACTTAGCCACTGAAAGCCTTATGGAGAACAATTCTACTCTAACATACATGAGGTTGCCGTGACTCAGTGGGAACTGTTTTTGTTTTTTAACAAAGTTCAAATGTCTTCCTATCTCCGAACATTTTTAGACAGTCCATCAGGACTTACTGGAATGATGATGAGTCTTCCAGATATCTAGGTTCAAATCTCGTCTCCACTACTTCCTAGCTATGGATCCTTGAATTAACCAACCTGACCAACCTAACACTCAGAGTCCTCATCTGAAAGTGGGGCTAACTGCATGCACAGAACAGTATTCTTGAGAGAAGTAAGTAAGAAATAGTATATGAAATGCCTTTAGTACAATGCCTTTCATGTAGCTAGCATTCATCAAGTGCCTCTCCTTTTTTTCCCCACAATTCCTCCCTTGATAATCATTTGACTTTATAGCACACATGTACACGCACATATATAGTACAACATGTTATGTATGCACCAAAACCTCAAAAGGATTAACATACAATTCTGCCTCATGAACTTAATTCAGTTTCAAAAGCACACTTATAAACTTCAATAATTCTGATCAAAGTCAATAAAAAGGCTGGATACTTAGACATGCAACCCTAAGGGTGGAAGAAAAAAAGACTAACTTCTATTTAATACTACTAAAATGAAAGTGTTTGATGGTTCAAAATAAATGTTTCTGAATCTTAACTCTAGGGTGCTTAAATATCTTGTATCTGTGATGTAAGTCACTGAAAGACATAATGTTTGAAAATGTTGTTTGATAATAATAATCATACTGATTTATCCTATCTAAGGAATAAAACCGGATTGCATTAATCAGTCTTTAGGATGTCACAATAGAATGTATTTATTGTTTTCCTTACATATTATGTATCATAGATTTCCTAGGACAGAGTTAAAATTGAATTAGAATTTGAATAATCAAAGTTCAGGACATATTTTTAAAATGTATATCAAGTCATAGTTACTTATTTTAATCTCCTTCCCTTGGTTGGAGCACGCTCATTGTATCTGAAATATTAGCAGGCAATATATTCTACACTAATTATTTAAATATCTAAAATATATGCATTGTATTCCAAAACCTGGAAGCTTTGTGAGTTGAGGAACTAAACGTCATGGCACATTTTCATTTTGCAAAGGACTAATGCCAATGAAGTGGTATACAGTTTCAAATATTTGAGGTTATCTAAAAATGTCTCTGTAAAACAAGCACACACAAACACACTTTCTTGGTAAGTGTGCACGTTTTTGGAGCCCCGGTGGTGCAGTGGTTAAAGATCTCGGCTGCTAATCAAAAGGTTGGCAGTTCGAATCCACCAGTCTCTCCTTGGAAATCCTATGGGGTGGCTCTACTCTGTCCTATAGGGTCACTATGAGTCAGAATCAACTCAATGGCAATGGGTTTTTGTTGTTGTTGTTGCACATTTTAATTAATTGTTGTTTTTTTTTTTTTTCTTTTTCATTCCAAACATGTATCTCCATTCTCTCTGTTTTTCTTTGGATAAAAATCTAAATATTAGTCCATTTTTTAAAAGAGAGTGTCAAAAATCTCGGGAAAGTTCATTTACACTTTTGAGGTTGTAAGCAATGCCTTTATCCCACAGTATTGAGAGTGTTAAAATGTTAAAACCAAATTTAAAAAATGAATTAGTTACTAACATTTGGTGTAATCAAAACTAGGAAACGAAGCATGGATTTAGAACTAGGCTTTATGGCAGAAATTACATGACTAATTCCAAAAAAGAAAGGGAGGGATGGAGGAAGGGAGGAAGGAACGAAAGAAGGAAGGAAGGAAGATCCTATATATCTCTTTTTAAAACTGGAATACAAAAAGTGGCATAATCATCATGTCTTTGACTGTTACTAGGGAGTGGCAGCTCACAAACCTACAAGCAGACATTGTTACATTAAAGTAATTCCAACGCTCTAATAGAAGGCTATTCATCTGCAATGGAAAGTTACTTGAATTTCACACTATAGAGCTGTTAGCGGTAAGTAATTATACAACTGTATTTCCAATGATGGTGTCCCATTGCTGTGCTTGTTCCTTTCCCAGTGGAAAATATCTTGTGAAGCAAAGAATGGCTAAGGGATTCAAGAGGAGGAAAACACATACCATAAAACATAATTAAAAATTGTGGAGGCTGCATATGACAAGAATAACCATAAAAAACAGATACAAACCAGCTGGCTGCTAACAACTTCTGAGTTATAAAAATCTTAAACCTGCTGTAAAGCACTCAATTCGATTTACATAACCACAGAGCTGACATTCCTTTTAGGCTCCTCTGTTGGGGATTATTTTGACATGTTTTAAGGCAGCATAAAAAGCAACTGTGAAAGGAAGACATGTATCATCTTACACAGGAATTCACTCCAGCCTTAAAACTGGACTTTCATACTCTAATCTGAAACTCTTTTCTTAAACTGGAAAATATCTTTAATGGACACTGGCTGTCTGATTTTATAGCATTATTCTCTGCATGCTCATATTTCTAATAGCATTGAAGGTTTCTGTTTGGTGTAATCAAAATTAGGAAACAAAGCATTGTTTCTGCGTGTGTGTTGTGTTGCGTCTGTTTGATTTCGTGGCATTACACATTTTCAAGCACAGTGGTACATATCCAAGGACTGTGGTCTGTAAGAAGGGAATAATATTTTGGTCAACCATGACTGAAACAACTATAATTTCTTGGGAACCTAATGATGCAGACAGCATTCTACAAAGCTAACATAGCTTGCTGTAGGGAATTAAAAACAAACAAAATAAAATAAAATCAATCGTACACTGAGTGAAATTTTGATGTATAAATGCTGGCAGCTGAAATTGCCCAGAGCACAAAATGAGTTCTGCCATTTGATAATTTCCTTAATTCACTATGTTGCTACATGCAGGGCATTTTATGCCTGACTTATATTTAATCCAGTCACCTGCATAATGTTAAGAGGGTCATAATTATATATAAGGATTTTGACCATATAGCATGTCAGTATTTCAGATCTAACATGAAAATATGTATATCCATTTGAGGTTCAGCCATTAAAATATTTTTAGTAATAATTTGACCTAGGGTTACAATAAATCACAAAACAATTCAGTTTTCACTAGGAGTAAGGTAAGCCAACGTATCAGAGTCATGAGGCAACAATGGCTTTTTAAATGAGAACAGTAGACAGAGCAGAAGCTTGAAGTGAGGAGTCAAATTTTCACTCTGCCATTTTCTAGGTGCCTGATCTTGAACAGCAAGCCTGCCTGAGTTCCAATTTCCTCACCTGTAAACTGGCATTTTATTATTTACCACAAAAAGTTGTTAGAAGATTAAATGATACAATGTATAAATACATGCCTATGAAATAAGTTAAGACTTTAAATGAACCTGTAAAACACATTTTCTGTATTTTATGCGTGGCTGTCATGGTTTGAATTATGTCCCCCCAAAAATGCATGTATCAATTTGGCTAGGCCATGATTCCTGGTACTGTGTGATTTTCCTGAATGTCGTAAACCTGCCTCTATGATGTTAATGAGGAGGATGGGTGGCAGTTGTGTTAGTATGGCAGGACCTGATCTACAAGACTGGATTGTGTCCTGAGGCAATCTCTTGAGATATAAAAGACAGAAGTGAGCAGTGAGACAGGGGGACATCATACCATCAAGAAAGCAGTGCTGTGAGCAGAGCGCGTCCTTTGGACCAGGGTCCCCATGCAGAGAAGCTCCTAGTCCGGGGGAACACTGAAGAGAAGAAGGCCGACAGAGGAGAAGGCTTCCCCTGGAGCTGACACCCTAAATTTGGACTTTTAGCCTACTTTGACTATGAGGAAATAAACTTCTCTTCATTAAAACCATCCACTCATGGTATTTCTGTTGTAGCAGCACTGGATAACTAAGACAGTGGCGTAAGGTGCTTTTTGTGATGTTAAGTTGCACTAGAGATAGGCAACACACTGAAAATGGGTAGACACTGAAGTTGAACACATAAGGTAGGTAGCCTTTGTAACAGTGCAGCTGGGGATTAAATAATAAGGGTTTGAGCAATGTTGGTGACATTAGGAATGGAATGAAAAAAAAAGTATATCAAAACAAAAATGTACATGATTTAGAAATATTAATAGCTGCCATCTACTGAACACTACCTCTGTGCCAGGAGCTTGTAGGCACAAACATGATCTCATTTGATCCTCTCATCCACTAAGATTCCAAGGCTAGATGACAAACAGAGTTAAATTCCATGTTCTTCAGTCTGTGTAATTATTTAAAGAAGAAATTACTGTTACCAAAAACAGATGAATCAGTTGAGATAAGAAATAAAAATGGGTTCGACTTCAGTTCAAGATGACAACAGGAAATTCAAGTGTAAATATCCAGTAACTAGTGATAGATATAAAATTATTTGGACAGTATTCTGGATAAAATGATAGTGATAATAAAATAGAATATAAGATCATTATAGAACAGAAGTGAAACAGGTTAAAAACAAAAGAATAAATTGAAAAATCTATATCAGGTTTTCCTAACTGTTAATTAGGAACTGTAACAATCATATTGCTTTAAAAACAATTTATAGGAATCAACTTGACGGCAATCGGTTTGGTTTTTTTGGTTTGGCATATATGTATAGTTCTTATCAGTGACCCATAAACAATTTTAGTTTTGTTATAATCATTATTTTGGTTTGACTAAATACAGAATGGAATTAATCACTGGAAAATGTCTTAGTATGCAGTAAAATGAATTACCTGGGCTCTTTTAAATTTAATTTACTAGGGAAAATACAATGGTTTTAATCTTTTGTAGCCTAGACCTGCCAAAGGACAAATTTAAATATCAGAAAAAAATAATGAAAATTATTTAAATTTGCCCTGGAATATTATAACATTTTCTGCACAATATGATAATTAATGGAATATTGCTCAATGTAGATAATTATAAGCACAAATAGAATAATTAATAAGTCTCAATACGATTTAATCAATTGTATACATTTCAGATTTCAAATGACTAATTCAATAATTATATCATTTCCATATAAACAGAAAAGTAATGTAAACTAGTGCTATCTGCTCAAATATGTGTTTCTAAAATAAAACACCAAGTGAAAAGTTTTATGGAAAAAATAACTCCTTGAAAGTAAATTTATATCTATTTCATAGGAATAGTGAAACTTGGAGCTGCTAATAATAGTAATAATAGGAAAACAATACCAAAACTTGTAAATTTACCCTCTCAGTGTAAATAAAATCCTCTACAACACACCTAGAAGACAGTAATCAAGACATTTCTATCAAAATTTTAGTGCAAGGTAGTCCACACAGTTTCTCAATAAGCTCGTTGCTAATATTTGGAACTTCTTGGTTTTTTTTTGAAGTATTTTACTGCCATGACTGACACACATTGGTTCAGCCATGTCTTTGGAATAATGGGGAATTAATCTCTACCCTCTGTTAAATATTCAAAGGCAGTGATCATGCCACTGTCCCTACAGTTTCATTTCTTCTCTAAAAATCTCCCCTTCCTTCAAACAATCTTAATGAAATAATTTCCAGATCTGATTACCCAATTTGAAAAAATTATTTTCTATCATGGCTCTTCAAGACATGATAACCATAAACAGACACAGTACAGCTTATGTAGTCTAAGCAAGTAAGCCTGCTACCAAAACAGTGCAATATATAGAGCTCATTAGCACCCAAATAATTTATTCAATTTAAAAGAGACTTAAGTGAATCACCATATCGGCAGCAGTACAGTAAGGTTTTATTCTCAGATATAAAAATTTCACTTAGTTTGAAAAGACCAAGCGCTATTGTTAAATGTGTCCAGGGTGAAATCAATTGGTGAATACATATTTTTCAAAAATTACGATCCAAAAATAATAAGCATAAATGGTCACAATACTGTTGATATTGTGTAAGCATGCAAGGATGTTGTGTAGGAATTTAGGAGACAGGCTTGACAGTCAGGATAACTTGGTGCTAGGCGAGAAAAATCAGGGACTGAATTTACTCATTTGTAAAACAGAAAACATAATAACTACCCAAAGATATAGTCTAAGGACTAAATGAGCTCAAATATGTAAAAGGACTTAACAAATGAAACATAAGAAATCCCAAAGTTGTTGTTGTGTGTGTGTCAAGTCGATTCCTACTCAAAACAACCCTACAAGACAGAGTAGAACTGCCCTCATAGGGTTTCTTAGGCTGTTATCTTTACAGAAAATAGTGAGGTCCTTCCTCCAATGGAGCAGCTGGTGAGTTCCAACCACCGACCTTCCAGTTTGCAGCTGAGCACTTAACCATCAGCACTACCAGGCCTCCTTATAAATCCCAACAGATGGTAACAATTACCAATGCTCTAAAAATCTGAAAGTTACACATTCATGAATTAGTCAGTAATTGCCTTGCATCTTCAGGAAATCACATGATGCTCTTTGTGAGCCATCAAAAAGCCTATTTTTATTGTTTCACATAAATTGCTAGCATTTTTTTTACATACTTGTATCATGCTAACACATTGTTGAATCAAATCATACTCATTTAAAGCCAATATCAAATGCCACTTTCCACCATAATGATACTGCTTTCCTTTAACCCCCATTTTCACTTCCTCTTTAGAAAAACTGTATAGTGCTTTTGTATAGCTCTCTCGTATTTACCATTTATTTTCTACCTTCAATAACTGTTTCTTAAGTGGCAGTGTCATTCATTTTTGTAACTCCTAAAGCTCATGAGAAATGTTTGTTGAATAAATTAATGACCATTTTTAAAGTGTACATTCCACCAGTGACTTTTGAAATAGTTATGAGTAGGTTTACGTGACAACAAATATCACAAATGTTCATTTCAGATTATTTGTAACTTAAAGATATTGCATGTAGCCCTTTGGACTCATCTTTCCCTTGTGTCTCTGGTCCAGAACAGCTAAATGGCGCCCGGTTACTACCACCGACTGCTCTGGCAGGGATCACAATAGAGGGTCCTGGACAGAGAGGGAGAAAAATGTAGAACAAAATTCAAACCCACAAAAGAAAGAAAAAAAAAGTCTTGCTAGTCTGACAGAGACTGGCGAAACCCAGAGAGTATGGCCCCTGGATACCTTTTAACTCAGTACTGACGTCACTCGTGAGGTTCTCCCTTTAGTCAAAGATTAGACTGGTTTATATGGCCAACAATAACACACGTGAGGAATGTGCTTCATAGCTCAATCCTGTATACGAGACTAATGGGCACACCAGCCCAAAAGCAAAGATGTGAAGGCAGGAAGGGACAGGAAGACTGGACAAATGGACACAAGGAACCTGGGGTGAAGAAGGGAAGAGTGTTGGCTCATCATGGTGCTGGCAACCGATGCCACAAAACGATTTGTGTCTTAACTGTTTAATGAGAAAATAATTTGCTCCATAAACTTTCACCTAAATCACAATTCAAAAAAAAGATACTGTATTTTATGACTATAAATCCCTTACTTATTTAAAAATGAGGTGTGTGTGTATAACTTTCCCAACTCAGAAAAAAATTTATCAGAAATAGAAGAAAAAAATTAAAATCAGAAACAGCAGACACAAATAATTCTTTCAAGAACACCAGTTAGTTATCTTTTGATACCCTGTTTCTCTAATCAGACTCTAACCAACTGCCATTGAGTCAACCTGACTCAGAGCAGCCCCACGTGTGTCAGAGTAGAACTATGCTCCATAGGGTTTTCAGTGGCAGATTTTTCAGAAGTAAATTGCCAGGTCTTTCTTCCAAGTTGCCTCTGTGTGGACTGGAATCATCAACTTTCCGTTAGAAGCTGAGTGCATTAACCATTGTCACAACCCAGGCACTCCAGTCAAGAACCTACATGTCCCTAATTAAGGGCCCAGGTTTGTAGCTTCCCAATTAGTAGACTCCTTAACTCTGCTAAGTTTTTAGAGTAAATCCAGGTAAGAAATAGAGATTCTGGAAACCTTAGTTTTCAATGTTTTAAAACCAATTCACTGTTCAATTACTCAGAGTTGATATGATTCACATGGCCATCTCAAATACGGCCATGTAGATTTCCAAACAGTTAAATATGTAAAATTTATTATTACTCACATATTTTTTTTCAAATTTAAAAATGACTTTTTGCCAACAGTACATTGAGGTTTTCTTCCCAGATGTAAAATCTTAGTTAGGTTGAAAATACCAAATGCTATTGTTAAAAAGTCTCCTGTGTGAAGTAGATTGGTGAATACACGTCAAAAAAAATCATGATCAAACTTGGCACTTTTGTTGACAGACTTTGTAGTGAGGCCAAAGGTGTAATTAGGCCAGAAAATTACTTTCTCACTACTAGAATTGTTCCCTTCAGGTCCTGAGTTATCAGTCCAGAAAATTTCATTAAACACTAAATTCACTTTAAGACAACTGTCAAAATTAAGCCGAGGTGAATCAAGTCAAGGTCCTAATATTCAAATCTCTCATCTGGATTTTGAGATTAAGTGCAAAATAAAAACCGCTATAGGATCATTTTTCTATCAAGACTAAACTTTCTGCGAATTTCAAGAGGAACAAATTCCTTTGAAAAGAGAATAAAACAGACTATATATAGAATTCAAAATCCCTAACAGTCATAACTGGCTGAAAAATTATATTTCCCTCTTCATTAAGATCTTGATATGAAAATGGTAAAAAGTCAAGTTCTCACAATTATTATAGATCCAATACAATAGGAGGGGAAAAGAATCTCAATAGCAGGTTCTGAGGATTGAGATGAAAGCGAGAATGATACTTATAATGGAACTGTGAATTTACCACATTTGTTTTAAATGTGCCCTGGTGGCATAATGGCTAAGAGCTCGGTTGCTAACCAAAAGGTCAGCAGTTCATAATCCACCAGCCGCTCCCTGGAAACCCTATCGGGGCAGTTTTACTCTGTCCTATTGGGTCGCTATGAGTCAGAATCGACTCGACGGCAATGAGTGTGGGTATAAGTTTTAAAATAATTGGGAGATGGTAATAGAGTATTTATGGATAACTAGTTCATTAATTTTTCGAAAAATCGCAAGGCTTAGGATATTCTGATACGTGTTTAGTAAATAGGTCAACAAGGACTAAGTGTTCATAAACGAAAAAAGGAAGTATATGTTACATAACATAATGAAGTTATGAGTAATGTTTTTCTATTTTCTGAAATGTTGCAATAATACTGTAACATGTTTACTCAACAAAACACTTCAGAATTTAGTATTTGAAACATAACTTCAACACTTTACCAATTATATCAAAAGTTTAGTTTAATGAAAAGTATTTTCTGTAATTCTCACAACCACAGAGCCAACACTGAATTGTCATTGGATGCCAATGGATATGTTACTTCAACCAGATAATAACCAGCTAGATGAATAAATAATAGCATGGAGATTTATTATTAATGGGGAATAGGGCAAATGAAGATGCACTAGAATGATTAATAAAAAGTAAGAAATTAATTTTTCAGTTATCCTGGATAAAATAGTATGCTTGGTTCTTACAGGTAACACTGTACTATGCTCAACCATCATAGTATTCATAATGTTCAGAAGTAACTCTAATAGCTTGAAACATCTGTCAGTCAGTTAGCACTACACTGGTTAGCAAACAAAGTGTAATGTAAAGAAAATAATGATGAGGATTAAAAGGTTGTGCCCAGAACCCTTAATAAAGTGATGGCCAAGTTAGAATTAATATCCAAACATAGTGCCTTATTAGGTAATTAAGGAAATAAAGTTGATCATAAATTTTGAAATACAATTTTTAACATTTCTCACACTATAGTCTTGCTGCTCCTTTACCAAGCCTCCAAATCATGGCACCGAACATCCCAACTCTTTAAAATATAACCATTTTTAATGAGTATTTAAGATTTCTACCAATATAAGCATATAAATGTAGTACTAAGAAGGAAATATTAAAATCTGGACTAGTGACTAGAATGTCTACAATATAAGAATTTCATTTATCTGTTGAATATATGAGGGTGTGCAGTGAAAAACTGGAGTGCTGTGTCTGTAAGTTAAGGAATACCAAGATTGCAGCAACACCAAAAGCTAGGAGACACTCATGGAATTGATTCTCCCTCAGAACCTCCAGAAAGAACCAACCCTGATGACACTTTGATTTCAGACTTCTGACTTCCAGAACTGTTACAGAATAAATTTCTGTTTCAAGTCACTGAGTTTGGGGTAATTTGTTGTGGCAGCCCAAGGGAACTAATATACATGAGAAATAAATGATATCATGTATTAACTATTAGCAAATTTCTTATAGTGCAGTAGTTACTCAATAAATGATTGCTTGCATACCTCCTTTATTTTAACCAATTAACTATATTGATCAATTAAATTATATTTAATTTAACAATGTTTGAACCAGGCACTGTGCTAGCAGCTAAAGTGGTGAAAAATATAAACATGTAGTGATTTCATCTATAAAAACAGTTGGCATCTTTCAGTGAAGTGTACATGCATTTGAATTTTTTTTTGCTGCTATCCATTGTATAACATGTATAGAAAAAGTCTTATAGTAAATAAATGTTAAAACTACAAGAATATCTGTAAAAGAGACAAGAAAGTAGTACCACATAGATAAACTCAAGCAACAGTTTTGAGCAGACGTCAAACTATCCACTTGTAAAAACATTCTTTTTTGCCTTTTACCTTTGAAATATGGCCATGGCTCTTCTAATCCACTTGATTAAGATTACAAATTTGAACTTTTTTTGTATTTTCTAAAAAGAAAAGTTCTCTTTGGTCGTAAGATTTCCAAGTATTTCACTCAAGAAATGTGCATTTCATTTAATAAATTCATGCTAAATTGTAGAGAAAATAAGAAATCAACTAAAAATGTAAAAATCATTAATAAAAAGATCACATAAAAATGTCAAAAGAATGAAGAATTGCACATGCTAATATGCCATTTAAGGAACACAAGTGAGACAAAGAAAAAAAAGGAAGTAGCTGCTGATGACAAATTCTAGGAACAGATTTTTCTTCATATAGAATAGGAACAAATATTTACTCATGAAAGACTAACTCATGATATTTTCCAAAATATTTTGTGAAGAGAAACTGGAGAAAAAACAGCAGCACACTCAGTTCATTACGCCACTAAGGTCTCACTTTAAATCTCTTTGATTCTTACAGATAACATGGACTTATAATGAAAGTCCTTGTCACATCTGTTTATTTATAATCCTGAAACTGAAGACATCAATGCCTAGGAGCTCCAGAAGCAATAGATTTCCTTGAATTCAGGCCAAGAACAACCACGGTCTAGGCAAAATTGGTGATGCACAGTGGACACATTCAAGAGAAAATGAAGATGACTGTGGAGATAGGTCACTATGAGTCAGAATTGACTTGACCACAATGGGTTTAACGGTGCAGACAATGAGGTGGTGAGTAATGGGAACACTGATCCTGACCATTCATACGATCGATTTAAAGAATGACAAAAAGACAAAAACTGTCCATTTCATGAAAATGACAAGATTGGTATTTTGGGCAAGTGCATATTTCTAAAATGTCTACCATCCAATAGTTCTCTCTCATCAATAGAGTAGTTTATTATAGATGATTGATACAGAGCTCACTGTAATTTCACAAATTCACAGAATATTATTATGCCATGAAATCCATGCTGAGAAAGCAATTGCCATTATAAATCAAAAAGACAACTCATATGGACAGGTCATATGGCAACAGGGTCTCCTCGGGATGATATCCTTAAATTCAATTTATTCAATAAATAACTTAAAGGTTAGGTAGGATGAGATGAATCTCATGTTCAAAAAACTTCAAAAATAGTGTTATATTGTAATATTAAGAGATTACTTTCCTTGGAATTTAGAGATACGTGCATTTGTATTCATTTGCATCAGTATGGTTCCAAGTAATTCTGCTTAAACATTTTCCCCATAATATAACTCCCTAAAATGATTTTGGAGCCCTGGTGGTGCAGTTGTTAACAGCTGCGGCTGCTAACCAGAAGGTTGGCAGTTCGAATCCATCAGCCGCTCCTTGGAAACGCTGTGGGGAAGTTCTACTCTGTCCTATAGAGTGATATGATAATCAACAATATAAAAGACATTGACTGTTTTACTAAATGAATGAAAGTATCCAAATAGAATGGCAGGTTTTGAAAATCTTCACAGCATTAAGTTTTCAGATTTAGAAAGTAGTTTTCAACCAGATGTTTTAATAGTAAAAACAATAACTCCAAAAACTTATTTGTAGCTTTTCTGGAGGGATTAAATATTTTTTTGTCTAACTTTAATATTGAATTTGAACATGGAATAATGTTTAAAGAGAATCTTGATGATACAGCATCGCATTTGTATCTTTAGCCTAAAATAATAACATTTTGCATAGCTCTTTACACTAAACAAAGAATGTTAGAGTAATCTTCTGTATTTCTTAAAAACCCAACACTGTTTCCTTAAGTTATATGCGAGCATCCTAGGAAGCAAGTACAAATCATTAGTAACTATATACTTAGAAAAATTGTCTTCCTACATATCAATGCAATTTTTAATGAAAACTAAGGGGAATGTATTTTATCTGAATAGAAGGATAGTCCATTAAAAGATTTGACAGAGAATGCATTTCAGTGAATTAAATATGAATCACAAGAAAATGGTTCTATATATTATGAGGATCAAAAAGTTATCATTGACATAGGAAGAGGACTGAACAGGAGAAAAATATTTTTGAGCTACTTAGAAGATATAAAACTAATTTAAAAAAATAAAAAGAAAAAACAACAAAGGAAATGATTTCAACCTGATGCTATAAATATGGGAGAATCCATCATTCCCAGGACCTATATGTTAAAAGAGAGGCATAAATAAATATATTCATATTCTATTTGGACAGGCAAAAGACTTGCTTTAAAAATCATCATCATAAACCTTAAAATCAAATGATGTATTACTATATAACACTTTGAAAAGCACTTTGTGACGCATTAGCTCATTCTGTTCTTTCCCAAATCCCATCAGGTAGGAAGTAAGGAAGATCTTATGATGGTGGTTTATAGATAATGAAGTAGATATTTCAGAAGGCACCTTGATGTAGGAAAATAACCAGTAAATTGTATTCAAAAACTTGAATTTGAAAATTGACTCCAACACATAATAGTGAAAGATTGGACAAGTCTCTTAGCATTTGTTTTCGTTACATAAAATCATATTTTAGGTACCAGTCCTTACATTGTGATGATTGAACAAGTGAGGCCAGACAGTGTTGCTGAAGATTCCATAGTTAGCAAGCGGTAAGAAAAAGAAGGAAGCCCAGGCCTTTCATTTCCATGTTTAGGGGCCATATAACTATATTGTTTTGTTTGAAAACAAATGTTCTCTTTAAGGGGAAGAGTCACAATCTGCTCATTGTACTATGAAATCAGCAAAGAAAAAAAGAATAAAATCCAGGGTGATCTTCCTTAAAAATAGGGCTTATGGCAACCTTAATTAAAGTGTGAAATGGGAAAAAAGAAGATCTTTAAAAAGTTTAGTCTACTGTATGTATCCTTAGCCACATATCAACAAGTGAACATGATAAAACCTCTCACATTAATTATACTGACTACTTCCTTAATGAACTGCAAAAGTGTTCGTGTAATCTGGTTCAATTTATTGAATTAGGTTACAGTTTTATCACTTTGAAAAAGAGCTTCATTGTTTACAGTATATGTCAATTTATTTCCAACAATTAAATAGCACAACATACAGCTGTAATCAATTGAAAGCACTCTCCATTTTTAAGATCTACTACCATTTGTAACGTGCATATTTCTGAAAGCAATATATGACAGTTTGAAAATATATTATAACAGTAGCAATGACATTTCATAGCCAGAAAGCTTATTTTTTCAACAAACACAGCAGTTTATAAAAAGAATTCATTGTCATTAAGTCCTGAAAAGTAAACATGAGAAAATCAAATTTAAGTGTTAGCTACCTCTATTAAGAATATCTATAGTGCACATTTATATGAATTTGAATAACTTGCCAAACTAAGACTTCTACACCTAAGCCATACATAAAAATAAAAGTTATCACTTCTATTTTAAAATCCTATGGAGTTGATCGGAGCATAGTAAGTCAGCAATGATAATGTCACTGGGATCAACCTGTTTAATAATAGTATTACTACTTTACCTTTGTCTTTCTTCATAGTTTACAAAGTGCTGCTATAAATCGTCTCATTTGACATTCCCAGTAACTAGGTGAGACAAATAATGTGGATGTAATAAATAGATAGTTTTTAGAGGTGAGGGAAATAAAGGATCAGAGAGTTTGGCTCAATTATTACACATTAAGAACTGATGTGGCTGAAAAATTTGATTTTCAGGAATTGACCCCTCACCTGGAAACTTTGCTTTTTAAATTGAAATGTTAAATTAAGGTAATTTTTAGTAAAGTTCAGGTTCTTTCATTTAAATCCTTTAAGCTTTTGTGTTTTTCTGATTATTTCTGATGTTTATGGGTTAAAATAATACAATTTTTTCCACCTCTAGTTCTAAATCCTAATAGAGCTATAAGCATTCCTTTATACTATATTCCATGATTGCCATTTTCTCCTATCTATTAATTTTACAGCTATGACCTCCTTCAGGGAGTACTCAAAATTAAAAGGATTTCGGGAAAGAAGAGCAGAGGAAATGAAAGAAGAAAAAGTATTTTAAAAATTCTTTCAGTTAGGAAAAAAAGTGTTTGTTAGCTTGCCACAGTCAGTTTTACCCATAAATTAATATTCTATTCTCTGAAAAACAGAGCAACAAGCTGTAGGATTGTCTACAAATATAAAGCATCTGTTTCAAAAGTAATTTTTAAAAACTGCAAAAGAATACTAGAATATAAAACCCTGAAGAACGGATACCCTTTAATGGGAAAGGCATCATGCTAAGCATGGGAGAATATAATTCAAAGTAAAATAAAACAAAATCATCAAATTTCATAACCAGAAGGGAACAAGATAGTGTTACCAAATCTACATACCTCCCAAGGCAAAATTACGCTCAAATTTCCTTAAACACAGTGATTACTAAGACAGAATGGATGTCTGAAGGTAAGGGAATGTGATAATTTGTTGTTGCTAACTATTACCCTTTTGTATACCATTTGCAATATAACTCTTAAAAATAAATTAAATATGAAAACTATGGCTAACAACTTTTCATCCCAGTTTCCTCTTGAACACTTCTGTCAGAAAGAAAGTTGTAGTTTTATAAGTAATATATTCTAATCTTAGATAGTTTTCCATGTAGCAAGACTTTCTTATGGAAGCCAATACATATCTCCTGGTAATTTCAGTCCATTTGTTAGATTCTTCTCCTCAGAAGAGCACAGTATGAAATCTACTCTATCATCTACTTTCAGACTATCTGTAAGTCCTCTTAAGACTAAATATTACCATCATTTCCAAATTCCTATCATCTAGACTATTCTCTTAATCCTCAACAGTTTGTCAATGGCCTACTAAATATGGTAGTGTCAGTAACTGAACATAATATTCCAAATGTCATTTGAAGTACAAAGTAAAATATTATTGTTGTTTACCCTTATCTGGACTTAATATTCCTATTCATTAAGCTGAGGTCACATTAGTACTTTCACTAGTTCTACCACACTGTTGGTTTATATGATTTGATAGCCAAATAAAATACTATGGTGTTTTTCGTGCAGAGTGTTTTCAACTCAGGTTTTATGTTTACTCATAGTTTGGCAGTACATGTTTTAGGAAATTAAATCCAAGGTCTTATTAATATCTCTATCTTTCTAGTTTTTGCCAATTTCTCTAGATATTTTTGGTCCTGTCAACCTCTTCAATTAGCAAATCCTACTTCTTCACAAAGAAGAGAGTAAAGTTGTGAACTTATTCCTAAAATACATGAAGGAAATATGTAGAAGTTACAACATGATATAACAAAATATTTGAATAATAAGCCTAGAATATATATCATTAAGTAAAGGAGTTGAAGCACTGAAGTTAGCCTCAGAGAAGAAAACCTATGAAAGACAGAGATAAGAGACTAAAAAGATCAGATTATTTATCTTGTTTTGCATGAGTTTTGTTCTAACAACATTTTTTAGGAATATTCAAAATATACCTATAGCAGAGTTGGTTTATTTCCCTGAGTTAACAGTATTTATGTTTCTCACATTTCTTGTTTACAGATGGAAGCAGGCTAGTAACAGCACCTCCTACTGGTCAAGAATTTGAAGGGAGTAATAAAAGACAATAGCATGACATAGTCAATAATCAAGGAGTTAGAACACTGTCTGAGAAGCTCACAAATAAATTGGTAATTCAGAAATCTCTAGCTAATCTCACAGCATCCAGTATCATAATCAGAAGTTGACTCTTACAATTTGATTTTCTTTTCTTAATGTAAATAAATCTTTTCTGTCAAAGGAAGCATTATATTGCTTAAAAAAGTAGTAAATAATGTACTATAATCAGCCAATTAAGGTTATTATCAACTTCATTACTGTAAATCTAGTGAGGGAGAAGTATAAGTAGATTGTAACTCTTCACACAATCCAATCTGGGCATATGAGACTACAGAATTCAATAGAAACTTAGAAGAGAAAAATAAATTAAGGCAGAAAGGACTGTAATTTTCTTCTAAATTAAGCAAATGAGAGGCCTGTCCAGAAGTCTAGTAGTATGTGGTTATTTAATTAAATCTAAAAATAACAGATCTTTGCTCTGAGAGCTTAGAAAAAACGATTTTTATGAATTTCTATGCTGGTAACAGACTCAGGAAAGTGATTTGTCTGAAGTACACAATTACATTACACATTACATATAACTATACATGTAAATTACATATAAAAAAGTAGATAAATTTATTATGTATTTCCTCATACTAAAAACTGTATTTGCATTTAGTTAAATTATGAGCTATATTTATGCATATATGT
Organism: Dugong dugon; assembly: GCA_030035585.1. Taxonomy (NCBI): domain Eukaryota; kingdom Metazoa; phylum Chordata; class Mammalia; order Sirenia; family Dugongidae; genus Dugong; species Dugong dugon. The sequence goes on along the minus strand of CM057477.1, from coordinate 35,824,236 downwards.
ATTAAATTCTGTATCTAGATACTGTGGGTACAATGAGAATTCTAATCCTTGAAAAGTACATAATATAGTGAATTTAGACTTTTGCTGTGTGTGTAAAGTACTTTTATTGCTATATGAACATCACAGAAATAGTTTTAAAATATCTGTGCATGTGCATTTTATACATAAGACATGCACACATATGAGAAGAATTTTAAGGACTAATATGTTCTATGTTGCCATTTTATCCTTGTAAATATTGCTTCTCTACGGCATCAACTTAGAGATATAAATACCATCAGAGACCAAAATATTTAAATTTACCCATCATAACCCATAAAAATCAAAGAAGCAAGGCCTTCCATTTATTTAGTATACCTCTATCAGATTCTAGAATCTGAATCTTTAATCTAGAGTCTAACAGTGCTTAGACAGGATTTTAGAAACTGCATTATAGCACCAATGTTTCCATTTGTAATTCTAAGGCTTAGTTCCTCTCAGAACTCCTTTGTTGTTGTTGTTATTAGGTGCCATAGAGTCACTTCTGACTCATAGGAACTGTATGTACAACAGAATGAAACACTGCCCAGTCCTGTGCCATCCTTACGATTGTTGCTATGTTTGAGCCCATTGTTGCAGCCACCATGTCACTCTATCCATTGAGGGTCTTCTTCTTTTCCACTGACCTTGTACTTTACCAAGTATGATGTCCTTCTCCAGGGACTGGTACCTCCTGACAACATGTCCAAAGTACATGAGACGAAGTCTCACTATCCTCACTTCTAAGGAGCATTCTGTCTGTACTTCTTCCAAGACAGATTTGTTCATTCTTCTGGTAGTCCATGGCACATTCAATATCCTTCACCAACACCATAATTCAAAGGTATCAATTCTTCTTTGGTCTTCCTTATTCATTGTCGAGCTTCCGCATACATGCGAGGTGATTGAAAACACCATTGCTTAGGTCAGGCACACTTTAGTCCTCAAAGTGACATCTTTGCTTTTTAACACTTTTAGGAGGTCCTTGGCAGAAGATCTGCCCAGTGAACTATGTCCTTTGATTTCCTGACTGCTGCTTCCATGGGAGTTGACTGTGCATCCAAGTAAAATGAAATCCTTGACAACTTCAATATTTTCTCCATTTACCATGATGTTGCTTATTGGTCCACTGGTGAGGATTTTTGTTTTCTTTGTGTTCAGCTGTAATCCACACTGAAGGCCCTAGTCTTTCATCTTTATCATGTCAGTAAGTGCTTCAAGTCCTTTTCACTTTCAGCAAGCAAGGTTGTGTCATCTGCATATCGCAGGTTGTTAATGAGCCTTCCTCTTATAGTCCAGTTTCTTGGATTATTTGCTCAGCAAACAGACTGAATAAGTATGGTGAAAGGATACAACCCTGATGCACACCTTTCCTGATTTTAATTCATGCAGTATCCCCTTGTTCTGTTTGAAGGACTGCCTATTGGTCTGTGTACAGGTTCCTCATGACCACAATTAAGTGTTCTGGAATTTCCATTCTTCACAAAGTTATTCATAATTTATTATGATCCACAGAGTCAAATGCCTTTGGATAATCAATAGAACACAGGCAAACACCTTTCTAGTATTCTCTGCTTTCATCCAAGATCTATCAGACATCAGCAATGATATCCCTCATTCCACGTCCTCGTCTGAATCTGGCTTGAATTTCTGGCAGTTCCCTGTTGGTGTACTGTTGCAATTGTTTTTTAATAATCTTCAGCAAAGTTTTACTTGTATGTGATACTAATGATATTGTTTGATAATTTCCACATTCTGTTGGATCACCTTTCTTTGGAATAGACACAAATATGGATCTCTTTCAGTCGGTTGGCCAGGTAGCTGGCCAAATTTCTCGGCATAGATGAGTGGGCGCTTCCAGGGTTGCATCTGTTTGTTGAAACATCTCAACTGGTACTCTGTCAATCACTGGAGCCTTGTTTTTTGCCAAAGCCTTCAGTGCGGCTTGGACTACTTTCTTAAATACCGTCAGTTCTTGATCATATGCTACCTCCTGAAAGGGCTGAACATCAACAAATGTTCAGTGACTCTGTATATTCCTTCTATCTTCTTTTGATGCTTCTTGCATAGTTCAATATTTTGCCCATAGAATCATTCAATATTGCAACTCAAAGCTTGAATTTTTTCTTCAGTTTTTTCAGCTTGAGAAATGCCAAATTTGTTCTACCCTTTTGGTTTTCTAACTTCAGGTCTTTGCACATTTCATTATAATACTTTATTTTGTCTTCTTGAGCTGCCCTTTGAAATCTGTTCAGTTCTTTGACGTGATCATTTTTTACTAACTCTATATATTAGCCATATTTATTTAATGAATATTTATATGGAATATCTGCTATGTGCCAGGCAATATTTTTGGTACTGGGATCCAGAAATGAACAAAATTGACCAAAATCTCACAGAGGCTATGTCTGTGTGCATGTCCTCTAGATCATGCTTGGACTTCTCACAATACCTCGTCCAGTGTTATGAATTACTTAATATGGCCCTTTAGCCATGATCTTGTAACTCCCCCCCAAGTGAGTGACTAGGACTATGCTAATAAGGTATATGGAACCCTAATGAGGGTATTGGTTAGTTTTGCCATTCTGTTTGGCTGAAAATGAGTCACCCTAAAGGCACAAAAGAGAGGATCTCACCGCCACCAAGAAAGAAGAGCCAAGAACAGAGTGTGTCCTTTGAACCCAGGATCCCTGTACTGAGAAGCTCATGGAACCAGGAGGCCAAGAGACAGCGAGAGTGGTAACACTGAAGACGGTAAGAAACGGTGGCTGAGAAGTGGTGGCAGAGAAATGGTGGCAGGAGAGACCAGTAGGAGACGGTGCAGTGGGGTTCCTGGCCCAAGGAGCAAGAAAGCTGAGTGTGTTGAGTCAAGGCTTATTGGTGGAGTGGGGTGGCTCTGGGCACTGATTGGCACAGCTAAAAAAGCTTTGTAAAACTTGCCTGAGCAGGGCAGAGGCCAAAGGGTCAGAGAGAGGTGTGCCTGCAGGCACAGCTGGGAAGAAGCTGTCTTGATGGAAGAACTATATCCTGGGTATTCCTGAACCTGAACTGTAACATGTTACTTCCCTAATAAACCCCATAATCATGAGTATTGTCTGTGAGTTCTGTGTGGCCATTGCAATAAACTATCAAACCTGCAGAGAAGTAGAGAGTGCTATGGGAGGGACGGCTGGTGTCAGAATTGCTAACGATGGTGTAGAGAGGAGGGCATATCTGACCTCCACCTCATAGGAATCAGTCGTGGGCTGTTCATCTTGATTCTCCTTCCCTCTCATGAAGTTAGAAGAAGTCAGACACCTCTTCCATACCATTTTTACACTGGGTGTTTATGGTAGACTGATAATGGCCTATAAAGACACATCCATTTCCTAATTAATAGGATCTAAGAACGCTACTTTATATGGAAAAAGAATACTTTCAGATGTGCTTAAGTTAAGGATCTTGAAATGAGGACATTATACTGGTTTATCTGGTGTGTCCTAAACACAATCATAAATGTCCTTATAAGAGATAGGCATAGGGAGGTTTCACACACATGCGCACATGCACACAAAGGGACTGAAGAGAGGAAAGAGATGGAAAAATGGAAGCAGTTTGGAATGATGCCGCCACAAGACAAGGAATGCCAGCAACCGTCAGAAGCTGGAAGAGGCAAGGACAAATTCGCCCCAGAAGGCTCTGGAGGAAGTAAGGCCCTGCCAACACCTTGATTTCAGCCCAGGAATTCGGATTTTGGCCTCCAGAACTGTGAAAGAATACATTTGTGTTGTTTTAAGATACCAAGTTTGTAGTAATTTGCCACAGCAGCCACAGGAAACTAATACTGTGTACAATACAAGTTTTAAAACTAAATAAATTACAAGATGAAAGCTAGTATTTATAGTTATTGTTGGGTGCCCTCGAGTGGATTCCGACTCATAGTGACCCTATAGGACAGAGTAAAACTGCCCCGTGGGGTTTCCTAGGCTGTAGTCTTTACAGGAGCAGATTGCCAGGTCTTTTCTCCCTCAAAGTGGCTGGTGGGTTTGAACTGCTGACCTTTCAGTTAGCAGCCTAGTGCTTAACCATTCAGCCATCAGGACTCCTTAGTATTTATACTAGCCTTCCAAAAAAGGAAAAAGAGGATATATTACTTTATTTTTCACGTCAAGAAAAATATAAATGGCATCATGTGTTAAATAGTTAAAGACTCAATGTACTACATAAAAATGGCCAGGGATTAAGCCTAATATGTATTCCCTACATATAAATGTATGAAAACACCTACATATACATACTACACAAACATAAGTGGTTTAAATAGTTTGTACCGTATTCACTCTTTCAGCAAGGCATTTAGTAGATTGTTATGTTTAATTTATTAGTGAAGATGATCAATCCATTTATGTCTGCTTCTTTACTTATGCATTTTTGTTATGCTTACTTACAAGTTTCCCCATGGAATACAATGCATTTGTTATAATAAAATTCTCAACATACAGTACACAGTTCCAAAATATGAATTCCCTCCTGAGAAGTTGAAGTGTTTAACACATTTTAAATACTATAAAGGCTGCTGTTACAAAAAGAGGTAGTTCAGATGTTGTTGCTGGTTAGTAATATGTAACAGAAAAATAAACATACACTGTGAAAATATGTTTTGAATTATAAATCCACATGAGAGTATTTCCCTTTAATCTTTTCTTAAAATAGGCATGTTTCAATGGGATTAACGAGATTAATATTGCCCTCTTCTAGTATATTTCCCAAAATGATAAAATTACAAGTTGTAAGTATTTATAAATGCATGTGTTTGTCTACAAAGGAGCCCTGGTGATGCAGTGGTCAAAGCGCTCAGCTGCTAATCAAAAAGGTTGGCTCTTTAAACCCACCAGCCACTCACTCCGCAGGAGAAAGATGTGACAATCTGCTTCTGTAAAGATTTACCACCTTGGAAACACTATGGGGCAGTTCTACTCTGTCCTGTGGGGTCGCTATGAGTAGGAATCGACCCGACGGCAGTGGTTTGGTTTAGCGTGTAGACAGTTGCTTTCTTTACACTGAATGTATATTGGTTATGGGTCTATTAGGTCACAGTAAGAGAAAAGATATGCCCAAGAAGTATGGTTAGGTTCCAAAGTATAAATCATTCATTTATTTGATTTGAGTGTATTTGAAAAAAATAACAGAAAATATAGATATTCAATAACTTTTCTTTTAATGTTAAATGCAAATACTTCAGACTCACACAATTACTTCTGTAATGCATACATCATATTTGTATTTTGAAGCCAGTCTTCATTCTGATCTAATCATAAAATCAGGAAGTTGGCCAAATACTCTACTCAAATTGTACTCCTGGCACAAGAGGGGAGTATTCTGAATTCCTAAATAACCGTTTCCCTATTTGTAAAATAGACATGATTCTATAAAAAGTATGAATGTTATTGGAACTCTGTTGCTAGGATGAATTTATTCCAAACTGGTATTTATTATTAAAATGATTTATGACAAGTGCTCAGTTCAAATAAATGTAGTGAGCACTGCGGGAGGTATTGGGTTATGAGACTCTACAAAGAACCTTCTTTCTTTCATTAACTTCAACTTCTAGTTGCCATGGCATCCAGTGACAACCATAAATTTTGGGAATTATCACCATCTGCCCACACCCTTTTCTAAGGTTACACATAAGCATACTCAAGCAACAACAACAAAAAAAAATTAAAACATGATAAGCAGCCTCAATTTTTTTTTTTTTTTTAATTACAGACACCTATATACATAATATTATTAGGGCTGGTGGAATACACTTTTTAAAATGTAAAAATAGTAGCATTTTCTTTCAGAAAACAGAGAATTCCAGGAAAGAATATATTTAATTCCAATGTTTAGTTGCTAAAAAGAAAAGATGAGGGAATGGTTAGAAACAATTTGCTGGATTTTATAAACTTTTTAAAATTAATAAATTTTCTTTTTCACATGTCCAAGTTAGACTAATTGGAAGGTAAATTTGCATTTTTTTCTGCTTTTCATATATTATTATTCCTAGTACAAAAGTACAAGCAACATTCATAGGTAACCCACAGTTTAAATTTTGGAAGAGATTTGAAAATTGGATTTTGTTTTTTGTTTGTTTTTATTTGTTTTTTGAAGTTAATATATCTGTTTGTTTTGATTGGTTTGTTTTGCTGATTTTAGAAATATGATTTCCAAATCTTTTAAAGATACTAGTAATAACTACACTCTCTTCTCACTCATCGAGATGGTTATGTCCCAAAGACCAAGTCTTTCTGTGAAAATAGAGGATGACAACATCAAATCACAAAATGGAGGATGACTACATCATTATATAACTGCCAAATTACATCATTACATAATTGCCAAACCACTGAGAATCATGTCCCAGCCAAGTTGACACATAATCTTAACCATCACAGCCAGCATTACTCTCACCTCACACCTCTGCATTTGTTACTGGCAGATGTACATCGTCGGATAGTAGATTTTTTACTACTGTCGTAAATGTGAAACTTTAAACAATGAGATAGTCAATAAGTGAGGAGAAGGTGTATAGACTCTTGAATATAAATTAAAAAATAAAATAAAATCCAAACTCACAGGTCAAAAATAGTAGAAATGTTATCAAAGTAATTACCCACAATATTGATATGTAAATAACACACTTCACTTTTTACTTTTTTTTTTAAAGTAGCAAATAGAAATAAACTCCCAGTATATAAATTCTGTATATTCATATTGAAACAAATTCTCGCAATACACTAAGTACTCCCTGGGAGAAAGTTGCTACACTCCTTTGAGAGCTATAAGATCTGTTTAAGACCATTAGATTTCCAGTTAATGTTACTTTTGAAATAGTAAAATGTTCCCCAGTGGATACAGACATTATTCATTATTCTCTAAAATCTAAACTTCTTGATCTGGAGGGAATTTATGTAAAATGAGAAATTATATTGAATATATTAAGATAAGGTCATTCATGTGCCACCATCAAACTCTTGGCAACCTCAAATCTTTGGAACAATGTCTAAAAGTTGAAATTAAATGAAATGGGCAATAGTAGCTCACACTTCCCACCTAAAGTCCTTCACTGGAATCCGTGGAGCACTGAACTGTCCAAGACCCACTTGCGAATGCAATCAACTCTCCTGATGAACCTCCATTTCCTCACCCTTCTCTAGAGCATGGCTGCTTAAAGTCTTTACGCTTAATAATCTTGACAGAAGTCCTGGTTTCTGGGTTTACAACACATTAGAAAGGGCAAATGTAAAAAAAAAAAAAGAATGTTTGAGAAGAAGGGTATAGCAATTGAAATATATACAGTAAATCTTACTTCATAAAGGAATGTCCATTACAATGAGACAAGTGTAAATTATCTTCAGTGTCTCTGTTTGATAAGCTAGGAAAATGTGTAATTATATTTTAGAAAGTGGTTCATCAAAAATAACATATTTGTATTTTTTGTTTTCGCATATAAACTTCAGATATTTATGAACTTCACTTGCCCTTAAGTTATGTGATAGTGCTAAGGATTATGGCATCACTTTATTTCATTGCTTTGGTAATGAAGTATTTACTGTCTTCATCTTAAAAATTTAAACGTTGGCAGATAATTTGGAACAAGATCTTCCCTATTTTAATATTAATACAATCTAGAATATTTTTCCCATTAGATTACTATGATTAATAATACATGGGAGCCAACACAAATTTAACAAATACAGAATAATGATTGTTAAAATGATCATGTTTTAAAATCTCTGAAACATAATTCATTGAGAAGAGGTTAACTAAGTCAAAGACTCTCAGGTCTTTCTTCTAGCACACCCAACTCTTTTAACCATAAGAAATATGAAAAAAATAAGATTATACTTTTATCTAGCCTAGATAGTCTAAGACTTTGAAAATATTACTTATTTGTTTTCCAATTACCAAATTTGGGATTAGAATTTGAGGCAATAGGATTACTTAATTACTTGAAAAACATAAATAAATAAAATACAGAAATGATGATATTGATCCTACAACTGGGTGTTTTTCAGCTGTTGATTTCATTTTTCTATGTCTCAATTCTACATCTGTAAAATTGGCATAAAATACAAATCGCCATGGGAATTTAAATTATTTACTATTAAGAACTTTTGGTGCCTCACTGGAAAAAACTAATTAAACATATAAAGTGAGCAAATAGTTTCAAATTCAACTCAATTTCTGTTTGATAAATGTCCGAGAGGGAGAAGAAACTAAACTATTCATATGCTACCAAGAAAATAAAGGTGAGTTAGAAACAGTTCTTGCCTTCAAGGAATATTTAACCAAGTATGGATTGTGAAATCAGGTTACCCACGATTATATTAGACCACAGAGAAAGATACATGTCATAAAAGAAAAAGAAAACATTGATATTTGATTTCAGAAGAAAAAAGATTCTTCTCATCTTGCCAATTATTATCTTTCCTGTTATCTGTTATGTTACATGACAATTACGTGTTTACGTGTCTATCTCCTTAGCAAACATGAATGCAAAGATTATATACATGATATTACATATATAAAGAGATCTTTAATTATTATTTTAATTTGCCCATGGATCTGGCTCAGTTCCCAACAGAATACAGAACCTGGGCAAATGTGTGCATAAGTAAATAAAATAATTAATAAGCACACTGAGGTGGTAGAAAATATTTATTTTTACAAGCAGTACATCATCAAAATTGTTTATGGCTTAAAGCTTATATGGTCAAGATTGTCCTTTTACGTACACATTTTCAATATTCCAGGAAATAAAAATCTTCCTTAAGTGTTTCTAACGGAAATTTATTCACATTATAGTCTGAGAAAAAAATTAGGAGACATTTCCAAGTAGAGGTCTCCAATTTGACATAATTACTGTCTTTTGTTTGGATGCATTTCTATCTACTTCTTATATATTATGCAGTGAGAGAAGTCCCTGGGGTATGCAAATGATTAAGTATTCCACTACTAACCAAAAAGTTGACCGCTCTACTTTACCCAGCAGTGCCTGGGAGGAAAGGACTGGTGATCTATTTCCTAAAGATGACAGCCATTGAAAACCCTATACAGCACAATTCTACTCTGACACACATAGGGTCTCCATGAGTCAGAACTAACTGGATGACAACTTTTTTTTTTTTTTTTTTTTTTGCTTATGGAATAAGATACACTAAGAATCAAAAGACCTGGGTTTGAATAACCACTGACAGGTACCAGCGGACCTTGAGAAGCTCATGTACTCTCTCTGAGCATCCATTTCTTAAAAGCAAAACAAGGATAGTAATTTGCTGTTTGGTATCGTTGAGAAGATTAATTGAAATAACTTCTAGCCCTGTGCTCAGTGAAACTTTCATTTTATTTTAAATAAAGAATGACGGTGACCATAATGTGGTTTTGAAATAAACTGCTGTCAGTAACATTATCTCAGTGTGCACAAAATATAATTGATGCATGTAGATAACTATGTAAGCATCGGTATACATAAAAGCTATGACATTGGCTGTTTTTAATATTTTCGGTTTAAATAAGTGACACCCTTACCTGTTGGAGGGATTATTCCAGGAGACATGAGGCCAGGGACAGAATGTGGCATGATGTGAGAGTTCTCAGGGGAGGTGACACTTTGAGTCCTCTTAGGAGGCCTTCCAGGTCTAGAACTAAAACAAACAAAAAATTTTTACAATTAAGCTGTTGTCTTACACATCATTTCAAAGTTGTTTCAAGTGGTAACATGGACTGTAAATAAATTTGTTTCAAGGACGGTTGCTTTTGCAGTTAGATGTAATAGACTTCCATCACTAATTAGATTACATGCTGAATTCATTTTCCTCATTGAAGATCAGCCACTCCTGATGCATAATTCATAGCCTGCACCTCGTTACCTGCTTCTTCATATTAATATCTATACACAGTTTGAATTGCCTCGTTTGCATATGCTAAAGTTCTGCATGCAGCCTTCAGCATGAAAATTATGCACTAACTTGTAATAATTATTACAGTCAGCCTGCTATTGATTTATGAGACTTTTAAAAACCAAATATGTGTAGTACTTGTAATGAATGATATTTTAAGGTTCTTCAGGAAATTAAAAGGCAATGGCTGCCTAAGGAAATGTTCTGCTTGTTTGATTTAATACTACAGTTAGCTGGGAGGTGGAATGAAAGTGATTCAGACCTATAGCACATTTGTCGATGATATGTTTTATTACTTTGCACTGCTAGCCTGATATCTAGATGATAAATGACAATACATATCTAATGTGTGAAAAGGTCTTGCAATTTCTTTATTTTTTGTCATTTAAAAGATAAGTCAAGTTATCATTTAACCCTTATTCTTTTAAGTGAACAGTCTCACTAGGTTGCCTTACTTTTAATATACTAAAATAAATTGAAAAGGTTTAGGATTATTTGTAGGACATCATTGAGAACCTGGCAGTATAGCATCTTAAATCTGCTTTTAGGATAAATAGAAATACTTTGTGTTTTAGCAGTATTTGTCCTTTACATGCCTATTGCACAAGATTAATTTTTTTTTAATTATAAAAGCAGAAAGTAAAGGGGAAACAAGTATTCACTATCCTTGCTTGAGAATGACATCAAGAATATCATATGAGCAAGTTTTGAAATCAACTTTCTTAGTATTATGTTTTCACTTTCTGCCTCTGTATCATGAATGTACTTTTCTGAAAAGCTTTTCCATCAAGTGTCTGCTTATATGTGCCAAATGGTTAACTGCTGAAAGGTTAGCGGTTCAAACCCACCCAGAGACACCTCAGAAGTAAGGCCTGGTGATCTGCTTCCAGAAGGTCACAGCCTTGAAAACCCTACTGAGCAGTTCTACTCTGCATACATGGGGTCGCTGTGAGTCTGGAATTGACTGGAAGGCAACTAACCACAACAAGAAACATTAGAAGATAATTCAGAATGATGAGTTAGACTTGGAGAAGAAAAGAATGGAAGAAAAATGCACGCCAGTGAGAATGTAAAGAAGTTTTGGCAGTGTGAAAATGTATAGATGTACACGGAGTAATCCAATGAAATGAAACAAGCAAGGAGAGAGCAGAGATTGACACTGCTGGAGTCATTGCCTGGAGCCAGAATCCTGGAGGGCTTTGACCTAGAGCAAGGAGATAGGCTTTTGTGAGTTTTGCTTGTTTTTGTTTTGTTTTTGCTAACCAGTAGGGACACTATTCTCTCCTACTTATTGTTCTGAGATCTCTCTCTGTCTACTTATTTTTCCATATTACTTTCATGTCTTGTTGGCTTTTAACTCCTATGATTTGCCTGGGGTCTATCAACAGCCCGCTGGTAGTCTCTATTCTCCCTGAGTGATCTCTTGTAGTGTTATCACTTAGATGCTGAGAATCGACAACTAAATATACTTCTAAAGCCCAAATATTCTGGGGATTCAGAAAGATATAAATATACTAGATTTACATCTACTAGAAATCTTTGCTTGGATACTCTTTAACAATCTAAGACTTATCCGACTCATAGTGACCCCACAGGACAGAGTAGAACTGCCCCATACGGTTTCCAAGGAGCGCCTGGTGGATTCGAACTGCCAACCTTTCGGTTAGCAGCCATAGCTCTTAACCACTACACCACCAGGGTTCCATCTAAGATTTAGCTTGTCCAAATCTGAACTCAGCATCTACCCCCTTAACACATATTCCTCCTCCCTGGTTCAGAGAAATGGTACCTAAGTCAAAAATCCAGCACTCAGCTGTGTCTTTTCCTTCTCTTGTAACACTCAGATACCATCCCTCTGAGGATATAGCTCCAGTTCATTCTCCCCACTCCAAACTTCTGGATCAAGCCCTCATTTCTTACTTGATTTACTTTAATAGCTTTCCAAACTCTTCTATGCCATATCTCCAGCTGCATCCCACTCCACAGTCTAGATGACTTTCCACACTGTATGTCCCACTTGAGTCTAGACTCTAGATAACTCTCCACACAGATTCCAGAAGGATCTTTCTGAAATGCATGTATGATCATGTCTTCCATTTGCTTTAAGATATCAAAGGCCCTCCAACACTTGGCCCCTGACTACTTTTCTAGTTTCTTCAATTTATTCTTTTCATAACTTACATTTGGCCCTAATAAATGTCTTAACAGTTTCCTGAGTTGCTTTGGTCTCCTATTACATTACTTTTATAGATGCTGCCTCCTTTGCCTTTTTCCATACCTCCCATCCTCATCCTCATTTTACCTGGTTAAACTTTAATCATCCTTCTTAATAACCACTTCTCTGATTAAAACTTCTTCTATGAACTATGATAGTCCATGGTGAACAACTCTATTATACTCTTCCTGCACTAGATTTTAATAATCTACTTATTTGTTTCACTCCCTAGACTGTCTGGCAGAAAATTTATCAAATATTTCTTTGTGTCCTTAAAAGCTAGCTTAGTGCTTGGCTCACTGTATGTAATTAATTCAACGGTAAACCAATTTATGAAGTCATTTCCCCAAAAGACTCAAGAACCTTCCGCATCCATTCTGCTGATCTCAAACCTTCCAGGAAATGAAAAGGAAAGCACAAAAAAAGCTTGGAAGTCTGAGTTAAAAGGAGGTATTGGGAGATCTCAAGCAAGACACCACAGAGAAAGTAGGAAATGAAAAAGAGGTTAAGTTTTGAAATTTTAGCACTTTAATTTGTTTTGCTTTTAAAGAAAATGAAATGGTTCAAGAGTAGTTTATTATTCAGGCCACAGGAGCTGTCCTCACCACCCTCACTCACAACAAAGGAGCCAGGCTACTAAGTACGAGCACTTTACTTCAAGCTGTGATTTGAATAGACCCAGTGGGCTCCTCTCACTCCAGACATCTCTTGCCCATTTATCTTATTACCTCAAATTCCACCAATAGAGATTTATTGCTTTCAGTCCTTAAGCTTTAACATCTTTTAAAGCCTTCCATTAAAATGCAAATACCCCTGCCAGTGGTAACACCCTAAAGCCATCAACTAACACCCTACTGGGGATTACTTTACAATTAGGTGAGTGCCTGGTCTTGAGATATCTATGCAAAGAATGGAGGAGATTGAGAGAAAAGAGGGGCAAGTCAACTCATTTAACCTTTTGCCTAAAGAACAAGACTACTGAGAACCACTCCTTGGAGTTACTCACAACTTCTTGGCTGAGGGGAAGTTGGAAGGTTTATTTAGTAGCAAGACCTTTTCTCTGCCCTTTCAGTTAGGTCCCCTTATTGGCAAGCTCTGCATTTTGCCCCTTCTGCAGTCTTGATCACTAACTTCAAGAGGGTTTGAAGACTCTAGGGAAGACAACATAATTGTAAAATACTTCAATATTTAAATGCCTTTCAACAGAAATTTCAGGAACTTCCAAGTGAGCATGTATAGTGTTGTGACCACCAACACAGGTTCTGAAACAGATAGGTTAACTGTGCTGGCAAAATAAAAGAGCTGTTAAAAGATTACCACCTGGAAGCTGGGTAAACAGGAACCACATCCTGTCAACATAAAATAAGGGTAGAACAACCCAAGAATTACTACTTCATTCTTAGTGTTTCCTCAACAAGATCCAAAATGCTGAGATAATTCACAGTATCTTCTCTGACCAAAATGCCATCAAGGTAGAAATTAACACTAGAAAGAGCAAGGAAAAAAAATCAAACACATGGAAACTGAATAATAATCTGCTTACACATCAATGGGTAATGGAAGAAATCAGAGATGGAATTAAAAAATTCCTAGAATCAAATGAAAATGAAAACACATCATACCAAAACCTTTGGGACACAGCAAAGGAAGTCCTCAGAGGACAATTTATAGCAATAGATGCACATATCAAAAAAGAAGAAAGTGACAAAATCAAAACATTAACTACAGAACTCAAACAAATAGAAAGAGAACAACAAAAAAAGCCTACAACCACCGGAAGAAAGGAAATAGTAAAGATCAGAGCAGAAATCAATGAAATAGAGAACAGAAAAACAATAGAAAGAATCAACAAAACCAAAAGTTGGTTCTTTGAAAGTATCAACAAAATCGACAAACCACTGGCCAGACTGACAAAAGAAAAACAGCAGAGGGCACAAATAACCCAAATAAGAATTGAAATGGGGGACATGACAACAGACCCAACTGAAATAAAAAGGATTATAACAGAATATTATGAAAAACTATATTCCAACAAATTTGAAAACCTACAGGAAATGGATAAATTTCTAGAAACATACCCAAACTACAACAAAGTGATATTGAAAATCTGAACAGACCCATAACAGGAGAAGAGATTGAAAAGGTAATAAAAAAACTCCCAACCAAAAAAACCCTGGCCCAGATGGCTTCACTGGAGAATTCTACAAAACATTTACAGAAGAGCTTGTACCAGTTCTACTCAAGCTATTTCAGAGCATAGAAGAGGAAGCAACACTTCCAAATTCATTCTATGAAGCCAGCATAATGCTGATACCAAAACCAGGCAAAGACATCACAAAAAAAGAAAATTACACACCAATATCTCTCATGAATATAGATGCAAAAATTCTGAACAAAATTCTAGCCAATAAAATTCAGCATCATATCAAAAAAATAATACACCACGACCAAGCAGGATTCATACCAGGTATGCGAGGATGGTTTAACATTAGAAAATCCATCAACGTAATCCACCACATAAACAAAAGGAAAGAAAAAAATCACATGATCATCTCAATTGACACAGAAAAGGCATTTGATAAAGTCCAACACCCATTCCTGATAAAAGCTCTCAATAAAATAGGTATAGAAGGGAAATTTCTCAACATAATAAAGGGCATCTATGCACAACCAACAGCCAACATCATTCTTAATGGAGAGAGGCTGAAAACATTCCCCTTGAAAACAGGAACAAGACAAGGATGCCTTTTATCACCACTCCTATTTAACATTGTGCTGGAAGTTCTAGCTAGAGCAATAAGGCAAGAGAAAGAAATAAAGGGCATCCAAATTGGTAATGAAGAAGTTAAACTCTCCCTGTTTGCAGATGATATGATACTATACATAGAAAACCCTAAAGACTCCACAAGAAATCTACTGGAACTAATAGAAAGATTCAGCAGAGTAGCAGGATACAAGATAAACATTCAAAAATCAGTTGGATTCCTATACACCAGTAAAGAGAACGATGAAAAGGAGATCAGGAAATCAATACCATTTTCAATAGCCCCTAAAAAGATAAAATACTTAGGAATAAATCTGACCAGGAATGTAAAAGACCTATACAAAGAAAACTACAAAACACTGCTGCATGAAACCCAAAGGGATCTACATAAATGGAAAAACATACCATGCTCATGGATAGGCAGACTCAACATTGTGAAAATGGCAATTCTACCTAAAGCAATTTACAAACACAATGCAATCCCGATACAAATACCAACAACATTCTTCAAAGAGATGGAAAAACTAATTATTAACTTTATATGGAAAGGGAAGAAACCCCAAATAAGTAAAGCACTACTGAAGAAGAAGAATAAAGTTGGAGGACTCACACTACCTGACTTGAGAACCTACTATACAGCTACAGTACTCAGAATAGCCTGGTACTGGTACAAAGACAGATACATTGACCAATGGAACAGAATTGAGAACCCAGATGTAAACCCATCCACCTACAGTCACCTGATTCTCGACAAGTGCCCAAAGTCCATCAAATTGGGAAAAGACAGTCTTTTTAACAAATGGTGCTGGCAAAACTGGATATCCATTTGTAGAAAAATGAAACAGGACCCATACCTCACACCATATACAAAAACTACTTCAAAATGGATCAAAGACCTGAATATAAAGCCTCAAACTATAAAATTCATGGAAGAAAAAATAGGACCAACACTTCAGGCCTTAATACATGGCATTAACAGGATACAAACCATAAACATCAACACAAAAAACCCAACAGATAAACTAGATAACTGGGATCTTCTAAAAATCAAACATCTATGCTCTTCAAAAGACTTCACCAAAAGAGTCAAAAGAGAACCTACAGACTGGGAAAAAATTTTTGGACAGTACAAGTCAGACAAAGGTCTAATCTCCATAATCTACAAGAAAATCCAACACCTCTACAACAAAAGACAAACAATCCTATCAAAAAATGGGCAAAGGAAATGAACAGACACTTCACCAAGGAAGACATTCAAATGGCCAACAGACACATGAAGAAATGCTCGCAATCACTAGCCATTAGAGAAATGCAAATTAAAACCACAATGAGATACCATCTCACCCCGGCATTACTGGCACGAATCAAAAATACTGGAAATAACAAATGTGGGAGGGGCTGCGGGGAGATGGGAACTCTTATACACTGCTGGTGGGAATGCAAAATGATACAACCATTTTGGAAAATGATATGGCGTTTCCTCAGAAAGCTAGAAATAGACATACCATTCGATCCAGCAATCCCACTCCTAGGAATATATCCTAGAGAAATAAGAGTCATCACTCGAATAGACATATGCACACCTATGTTCATGGCAGCAAAACGATGGAAACAACCTCGATGTCCATCAACAGATGAATGGATACACAAACTATGGTACATACACAGAATGGAGTACTATGCAATGAGAAAGAACAACAATGAATCTGTGAACCATCTCATAACATGGACGAAACTGGAGGACATTATGCTGAGAGAAATAAGTCAATCACAAAAGGACAAATATTGTATGAGACCTCTATTGTAAAAACCCATGAAAAAATTCACATGCAAAATGTAACAATCCTTGTTGGTTACCAGGGATGGGAAGGGGGGGGGGAATACTAAATAGGCAATGGATAAGTGGTACCTTGGGTGAGAGGTGAGACAGTACACAGTACAGGGGAAACTAACACAACCTGCACAAGGAAAGGTCATGGAGGCCCTATAGACACATCCAAACCCCCCGAGGGACTGAGTTGTTGGACGGAGGGCTCTGGGGACCATGGTCTCGGGGAACATCTAGCGCAATTGGCATGACACTACTTATAAAGATAATGCTCTACATTCTACCTTGGTGAGTAGTGTTTGGGGTCTTAAAAGCCTATGAGCGGCCATCTAACATACTCCACTGGTCTCATCCCTTCGGGAGCATGGGAGAATGAAGAGAACAGGATACAACGAAAAGATTAGTCCAAAGGACTAATTGTCCACAGCTACCAAGGCCTCCACTGGACTGAGTCCAGTACAGCTAGATGGTGCCCGGCTATCACCACTGACTGCTTTGACCAGGATCACAACAGAGGGTTCTGGACAGAGCTGGAGAAGGATGTAGAGCATAATTTTAACTCCCAAAAAAAAAAAAAAAAAAAAAAAAGACAAGATTTACTGGCCTAAAGAATACTGGAGAAACCTCAAGAGTGTGGCCCCCAGACACCCTTTCAGCTCAGAGGTGAAGTTACCTTCGAGGTTCGATGTTAAGCCTGGGAGTGGACAGCCCAGTAAAACTAAATGGGACTAACGAGGTACAGGAGTCTAGTGACAAAGGCCAGAAGGCAGAGGGGGAGTAGTAAACTGATGATAAGGAACACAAATTGAGTAAGGACACTGTCGATGTGTTGTGAGATTGTTGACCACTGTTATAGGGCAACAATTGTAGTAACTATTAAATGGGAGGCTGATTTGTCCTGTAAACCTTCATCTTAGGCGAGATCAGCAGCACAATTGGAAGAGCATAGTCAATATCACTTAAATGTGTAAGTAAAAAGTTTTGAAATGGTGTTAAAAAAAAACCAAAAAAAAAAAACAAATGAGACTAATGAGGTACAGTAGTCCAGTGACAAGGGCCAGAAGACAGAAGGGGACAAGGAAGTCCCCTGGTGATAGGGAACACAAGGTGGAGTAAGGATATTCTTGATGTGTTGTGAGATTGTTAACCATTGTCATAGGGCAACATGTGTAGTAACTGTTAAATGAGAAACTATTTTGTTCTGTAAGCCTTCATCTTAAGTGAGAATAACAGCACAGTTGGAAGAGCGTAGTCAATGTCACTGAACTGTGTATGTAGAAATTTTTGAAACCGTGTATCTTTGGCTATCTGTATTTTCATCAAAAAAAAAAGAAAAGGTTGAGAATTTAGAGGCTTAATATGTTGTGGGGTTGTTAACCAATGTCATAAAACAACATGTGTACTACTGTTTCATGAGAAACTATTTGTTCTGTAAGCCTTCACCTGAAGTACAATAAAATATATATAAAAAAAAAAGATTACCACCTGGAAGCAGGGTAAACAGGAACCACATCCTGTCAACATAAAATAAGGGTAGAACAACCCAAGAATTACTACTTCATTCTTAGTGTTATTCTAGTCCCTTTCGCCTTCTTACAGGCTCTGCATGAGCAGAAGAACAAAGTGTGACCGCTGTTTTGACCCACAGAAGGGCACAGAGTAATACAGAAGATCAGTGTCCCTGTGCCATATATCATATCCTGTAATAAGTGATGCCGAGAGAAACCGAGGGGACTCCATCTTGAATATCAGCAGGTTCCATCCTGGATTCCAGATGCACGTGCAACCTAATTTGTTTGCACTACCATTCCAAGTAGTACTCGCCCCTTGGAAGGAACCCACTGCATATTTATTGCTGTATTGTCCCCACCAAACCCATATAAGCCCTAGCCTTGCTTCACCTTGTGAATCAATCTTTTGAGGCATAAGCCCCCGGCTGACTCCCTTTACTTGTCATAAGTAAAATAAACCTGTTAGAGCTGAACCCAAAAATTGTCTCCTTGTGTATTCTTACAAGAGAAAGACAAGGACCCATTGAGTCCAGAGGGCATCCTTGCCCTCGGCAGTAACATAATCATGAAATGTGATGTTTATGAGGAATCTCTGGTAACATGAGGAAAGGCTTATGTTCTGAAGTAAAAGTGAAAAAATAAGGTACAAAACTGCAGAGGTGGATATAAAAGCATATGAAAGATACAGAAATTAAGTGAAGCAAGCAATAAATATATGTAGAAAAAAACAACTAGAAGGAAACATATTAACATATTAAGAGTGATTATTGCTATATGAAAAATTACATATTTTTTGACATCTGAAGATTTATTACTGTCATAAGCATGTATTATGTTTAAAATGTTTTTTAAAACTTAAATGAATTTGTTTAACACTTCTATAATTCTGACTATAATTTTCAAAATATTCATTGTGGACAAATCATGATCCTGACTAAACCTTTATCAGTGCTTGAGATTTACTTCTATCCACAGTATTAATCTAGTATAATTGTCCCCTTAATATTTCTTTCCTCTCCATTTCAGTACTAACATATCTCTTTAAAAGCAGAAGATCATATGTAAATATTTTACCCTTGTAAAAACTGTATATATAAGATATGAAAAGTATGAATAATCATTGATATCTCCCAGATTAACTCAACCCCAGGAAATATGTCTATCAACACAAAAGAATTCAAAAGGCCTCCTAACATTTATGTATGTATATCTATATTTCACCAAAAGAAGCAGCTGATTTATAATCCTCAGTTTATAAATGGGTAGTTTTCCTTTACAAACATATTTGTAACTTGTTAGTTGAAAAATATATTTCAGTTTTCTGAGAAGCAACAATATAAATATCTGAGAAAGTTTATGACTAGCATTATTTTCCCTTTACATGGAGTTTTCTTCTATATCTCATAAAACTTCGAAGGACATATTCCTTTTTTTTGAAGTAATAAAAAATGTGCATACTTGCTCAGTCTCATATCCTACATTTGATGGGTCTTTTTGTGTTCCTGGAAACCCTGGTGGCATAGTGGTTAAGTGCTACAGCTGCTAACCAACAGGTCTGCAGTTCAAATCCACCAGGTGCTCCTTGAAAACTCTGTGGGGCAGTTCTACTCTGTCCTACAGGGTCACTATGAGTCGGAATTGACTCAACAGCAACTGGTTTGGTTTCTTTTGGTTTTTTTGTGTTCTCTATGTAGTTGTGTGCCCCAGCCACGTGTACTTTTCTGTAAAATTATACTATGACCTAACTCATCAAAAAGATGTTCTTTTACAAGCACCAAAATACAGATTTCCATAGGACAAACACTTTAAAATGTCACCAGCTAAGTGGCATCCGGGGTCTTAAAAGCTTGCAAGCGGCCATCTAAGATGCATCAATTGGTCCCAATCACCTGGAGTCAAGGAGAATGAAGAACACCAAAGACACAAGGAAAGTATTAGCCCAAGAGACAGAATGGGCACATAAACAAAAGACCTCATCAGCCTGAGACCAGAAGAATTAGATGGTGCCCGCCTACCACCAATGACCGTCCTGACAGGGAACACAACAGAGAGTCCCTGATGGAGCAGCAGAAAGATGGTTAGGAGCTGGTTGAATGGTCATGGGGAATCAGGGGCGGAAAGGAGGAGTGTGCAGTCACAGAACGGGGTGAGTAATTAGGGCCAAATAACAATGTATGTACAAAATTTTGTATGGGAGACTAACTTGAAATGTAAACTTCATTTAACTACAACAACAACCACAAAAAATTGTTAGGAGGCTTGGGAAAAAAAATAAAAATGTCACCAGCTGACACTTGTAGTACACGCTCAGAAGACTGACTCATGAGCATGAAACACAAAAATCCCTCAACTCTTTACTTGGCAGTTAATTCAGTACATTAACTAAATGAATAAATATACAAATACACAAAATAAAAATGTTCTGTAGAAGAAAAGTAAAAAAAATAAATTTATAAAAAATTCTGTAGTTGAAGAGACAACCTTTGGGAAGAAATGGAAGAAAACATTTGGAAACTATATATCTGTTAAGAGTTTAATACCCAAAAGATATAAAGAACCCCTACAACTCAACAACAAAAAGTCAAACAAACCAATCAAAAAAATGGATAAAGGATGTGAAAAGATGCTTAATATTATTAGTCATTAGGGAAATGCAAATGAAAACCACAATGCGATACTGCCTCATACCCACTAGGATGGCTACTATCACAAAAACAGAAAATAACAAGTGCTGATGAGGATATGAAGAAATAGAAACCCTTGTCAATTGCTGGTAAAATTGTTCAATTGCACAGTCACTGTGGAAAACAATTGGTGGTTCCTTGAAACGCTAAACATAGAATTACCATATGACCCAGTAATTCCACTCCTAGGTATATACCCAAAAGATTTGAAAGCAGGGATTCAAATAGATTTTTCTACAACAATGTTCACTGCAGGAATATTCACAATAGCCAAAAGGTGGAAACAACTCAATTGTCCATTAACAGATGAATGGATGAACAAAATGTGCTATACACATACAATGGAATTTTACTCAGCCATAAAGAGAAATGAAGTACTGATACATGCTACAACATAAAAGAACCTTGAAAACATTATGCTGAGTGAAATAAGCCAGACACAAAAGGACAAATGTCCAACCTGTTTATAAATGTATAGTGGCTACAGTTGCCTATCATTCTTTTCTGCAGATCATCTTTAATTTGCCCCTAATATACACTCATTGCTCCAATCTCAAAGTAATAGCCAACTCTCTTCTGTAGGACATGTTGTTGTTGTTAGGTGCCATTGAATTGGTTCTGATTCATACTGACCCTATGTACAACAGAACAAAACACTGCCCAGTCCTATGCCATCCCTACAATCATTGCAATGTTTTAGCCCATTGTTGCAGCCACTGTGTCAGTCCACCTCCCTGAGGGTCTTCCTCTTTTTCCCTGACCCCAGCCTTACCTAGCATGATGTCCTTCTCCAGGAACTGGTCCCTCCTGATAACATGTCCAAAGTATGTAAGAAAAAGTCTCCCCATCCTCGCTTCCAAGGAGCACTCTGGCTATACGTCTTCCAAGACAGACTTGTTTGCTCTTTTGGCAGTTTGTGGTATTATCCAAAAGTCTTCGCCAATATCATAATTCAAATATTCAAAAAATTCAGATACAAAGTCATAGAGCCAGGTTGTGAACCAAGGTGATTTGGCTCCAGAGGCCAACCCTGAACACCATGCAAGCAGCTTCCCTAGCTTATTTTTCTGTTAATTTGCATGTTACTGTGCCTGACCGTACAAACTGTGCTAGAAATATAAATAAGATGCTGTCCTTTCCTTGAAGAAACTAGTAGTGCGTTTTGGGAAATAGAGAGAAATAAAATAAACTGGGTTAAATACTGTGGTAAATGTTCCAAAGAAGTGTTGTGAGAACACCATTCATCCTCAGGAAGGATGAAGTGTGAGCAAGCAGGAGTGAGTCAACACAAGAGGAGAAGGAGGTGCTAAGGAAGGAAACACTATGAAGATACACATACATGCACTTGATAACGAAATCCTGAATTATTCAAAACCATGCTCATCTTTCCTTCCTTAGAGCTTTTAGTCTCATATGGTCTAGCACAGAATCATTCTGTAATAGTTTCATAGGCCATATCTTACCTCTCCATATTATCTCCATACTTCTGACCTTGAGAAATGTGTCAGGCAGGTGGCAGGCACTGGTTTTTGGTCAAGCCTCTTTAGGACATCATAATTTATCTGCCTACACTAAATGTATATTTGTTGTGATGTCATAATTTTAGGGAAATTAAAAAGAACACAATTTGGTGATATAAAATCAACTGCATGGGAGTCCTTGGGTGGTGCAAACAGTTAACATGCTAGGATACTAACTAAAAAGTTGGTGGTTCCAGTCTACCTCGGGTACCTCAGAAGAAAGGCCTGGTGATCTATTTTTTAAAAACCAGCCACTGAAAACCCTGTGGAGCACAGTTCTACTCTGACACACAGAGTCACCGTGAAAAATGATGAAAATAAAAAATCAACTGTGTAGACTATATCTGAATCTAGCCAATAACTAACCCAAATCCCTTTCAATATTTTACTGTAACTGGGGTTTGTATTCATAGCAACAAAATTAATTAATTGTTCAGCTAAGTTTTATTTCATTTCACTGTAAGAATTTATATCTCAATCTTAACTCCAAAAGATACTTCATTTTTAATATACAAGATGAAAATATTTTGTAAAGAAATTGTAGCAAACTGATGAGGAAAAAAAAAAAACCATTAGGTGTATGTTAACTTTTATGTACCAAAGCAACTACTATCATAAATCTCAGCTAAAGTAACTAAAATCTGACCCCCCTACACACAACAATTTTGTATAAGCATCTTCACACATAAATCAGAAAAGCAAAAATAAAAGTTACGTCTATATTAATCTATTGGCTCTTGGAGATGTAGTTTCAAATGAAGTTAAAAAACAGAAGCTGTTAAGTGATGACTGAGAAAGTCTTGTCCTCCTGCTCGCGAAGGCAGAGGTAAGATGGTTGACTCAACCTAAAGTGCATGTTTTCACCCTCCTCTGACAAGTTATTTGTATGCAACCTCTGTAGGAAATGTACACTACTAATTTATTTGAGAAATCTGTTAGGAAAAATATACATATACAATCACCATTCCCCTCCACTGTGTAACACACGGGGAACTGTCAAGAAATGTGGTCTTGAAACAGAGATTCAGATACCAACCCCAGAATCCAGAGACCCCCTGACAACTTTTTGATACTCCCAGGAGGATTCTGGGCCGATGAACTAATGAAAGGATTATATTAAGACAGATAAAGGTATGCTGTTTCCAGCCTGCAGAGATTTAATAACATACTTAATTTGTTACCTGACATAGATGTTACATAAACACCAAACGTGGCTATTAATATGATTTACATTAATTGAATTCTATTTAATACTTTATGAAAGTGTTTTCTTTAATAAATAGCCTTTTAATACTAACGCTAGATATTAGAAGAAATTATGATATAAACTGCCTACACCACAGAGATGGAGACGGCCATTGGCAATTGTCCTTTCAAGGTTGACTAGACATTGTTTTCTCATGGGATTCTTTCCTCTGAAATATTGTGCAGAGGCTGCTTTGAAAATCCCAATCATTATGCTAATTTCCATGCATCCTTATTTATTTATTTATAGTCAAATTATCATCTGAAATACTGAAAAGTATTGCCTTAATAGTGTTGTTTAAATTGTCTAAATAATACTGCTTACATTTAAAGCTGACATATTCCTATGCACCAGTCATTCTTTTATTTGATATGAGAAACTTGTGAGATGGAAATATTATTTTTTGCCTTTTATACATATAGAAACTAAGGCATGTATATGTTGAAATATTTTGTTACTAAGAATAATGGCATATATTTTCTTATTCATTTCTTCAAATGGAAAAATTATTTCCTGATTAAGTGTTATGTCCAACGTGGCAGCCATTACATTCTGATTTCTTAAAACAGAAGATATAATTCTGTATTTCAGTCAGAGTCTTTGATCTCACAGCTCGTTAGAGGATTTACTGATATGTAAAACTCTGGCTCAGTCTCAATGGCAAACAAACTACTCTCAAAGTTGGTGATACATATCTTAGGGCTCACCAGACACCTTCTCTCCTTCCACCATTTTTAAGCCACACAAACATGTGCTGCGTCACTACTAGGTGCAAAAAGAGATGCTAGATTCCAAGACAGAAACAAGGACAACAAAGCACAACCCTTTTTCCAAAAGAGGGTTTCTTAATGGTAGAACACAGAGTTAACAATGTCATTAAGTCTCAAGTGATTACCAAAAATAAATAAAGAGAATATATTTTTAGACAATATAAAGAGGGAAAGGACATTTGAGATGGGCCTTAAAACATGAGTATGATTCTGACTGATGGAGATAAGGTGAGAAGAAGGCATTGAAGGCAGAAAAAAACGGCAGAGAAGTATGGAGGGCACCAGGGAATGATGGGTTAGGGCCGCAACAATTGTTCCATCTGCACAGAATTATTCAGGCTATTTCTTAAGATTCAGTATGTTTCTTATGTGTTCTACAGCCCTAACTATGTGACAAGCAAGGCCTTTGAGGTAACGACTAGACTTCTTTCTTCTGAAGTCTTCCCCCACTCTCCAGTAAAGAGGGCAGCAAACTGTGTGTGCTCAGTAGCGTGGGCTGACTCAACCAAAAGGGGTGAGCTTTGGCAACATGAAATCATACAGTGAAAGGCAAGGCAAATGTTGAGTGACTAGAATGGGGCATTTGCAAAAGTTCAAAGTAAGATCTAATTATAAGATTCATATTTAGAAATTAATAGTATGTAAAGTATGGTAGCACATAATTTTGTAGGTTTTCATGAGATTAGAATGAAAATTAATCAAGCTGATACTGTCAAGGTAGAGAATAAAAATCATAAAATCTACTAATTACTGAATGTACTATGTGACTGGCATTTTGCTAAACATTTTGACATTGCAAGTATATGACTTAATCATCACAATAGCTCCATAAGATAGGTGTTGTCATTATGCCCATTTTGCAGATGAAAGTGATGGATTCTAGAGAGATGGTCAATAACTTGTCTAAGGCCACACACTATTAATGCAGCAAAGCTGAAGGGGAACCAGATCTGTCTGGGATAAAGTCTACTCTGAATTGCCATGCTCATCATAAAAATGTTTCAGCCTTCAAGAAATTTACAATATCAGAAGTAAATAGCAGAATCTAGATAAGATGACTTCTGAAATTCACTTCCAAGACTGCATTTCTGTTCCATACTCTGAATATATTCACACTTGAAAAGTTGCTTTTGCTACTGTCTATGAAGCTCTTCACTAGATCTAGGGCCATCTGAATCTACGTTGTCTTAGTAGCTATTTAAATACCTAAAAAGCTGGGGCTCCCATATGTCAGAATGTTTTATATGGTGCCAATTTGATAATGATGATAAAGTGGAAGTCTGCTGAATTATTGCCTTCTTAGCATTATCCTACCTCTAACTGAAAACTCTGGATCTGTCTTAGCTCTTCAAAATGATGTGGTTGGAAATACAATAATCCATAAATTTTTCAACTGATGACAATCTGTGGAGCTTGAAATCATTAACCAAGGTATTCCAAGCCCGAATATGTGCACTTTTGAACTTGGTTTAAAAATCTAGGCACATGTACTTGGAAATGTAGTTCACACTTCCATAATAAGGTGTACAGTTCTAATCATTTTACTTAATCTAGACGTCTAGGTCACCAAAAATAAATAAATAAATAAACCACTTTTGGACTAAAACAGCACAATTTATTCCCACAGGCTCTTTCCTGTATATGCATGGTTATATGAGACCTAAAATATTGCATTGAATTGCACTGAAAGGCTATATTGTTAAAAAAAAAAAAACAAACAAATGGTGTCAGTACAATTTGCTAGCTGTTTGAAAAGTTTAGATTCTTATCTTATGCATAAAAATTAGTTTAAAAATTACAAAAGATTAAAAGAAAACTACTCTTGGGCTAGGAAAGGACTTTATAACCATGACATTAAGGCCAGAAACTATTAGGGAAATTATTGATAGAATTATTACATAGAAATTAAAACTTAAAAAAAAAAATAATGCTGAAAGATAAGGGCCAAAATGGGAAAATGCAGATGCCAAAGACAAAGACTTAATACCTTTAATACATAAAGACAACAATTAAAACAGCAAAGGAATATGAATAGGAGAATAACACAAGTATATAATTAATAAACATATAAAAGTATCTATCTACAGTCTTATTAGTAAATAAGGAATTAAAAGTTAAATCAAGACTGAAATATGATGCTATGTCAATTTCATTGGCAAAGGTAAAAAATATTGATGCTAAACTAGTAGATGTATCTGTATCTATATTTTTCAAGGACCATTTAGCCCTATGGATCAAAATTCGAACATTAATACTCTTTAACTCAAAACTTTCAAATCTACAAATCTAAGAATTAAGCTTAAGGAAATAACGAGAGAGAAAGAATATGTAATAATAAAACCTTCAAGGCCCATATAATTGTGTTGTATTAAATGAATTATGATGTATCCTAGGTTAAAATTTTACCAGTTGCTGTCGAATCAATTCCAACTCATGGTAACCCCATATGCTGCAGAGTAGAACTGCTCTCCATAAGGTTTTCAAGGTTGTGACCCTTTAGAAGCAGACCATCAGGCCTTTCTTTCAAGGCACCTCTGGGTGAATTTGAATTGTCAGCCATATTATGGTTAGCAGCTTAACCATTTCTGTCACCCAGAGACTCCCACTGAAATTCTAGTGGTCATGAAAATGATATCTTTTTAGAAAGCTAAATTAAAAGATACTAAAACATATCCATGGTAGATTTTATGTGATATAACAGGTCAGACCATGGTTTGATCACAGTTTATTCAGATAAACATATAGTTTTTTTTTCCTTGTGAATGAGATTACATATTATCTTCATTTTCCTCTTTATAGTTTTTCTGAAATGTTTATAAGTATTTCGCTATGAGCACTTTTTTTTTTTTTTAAGCTAGAAAAGCAATACAGCACGTAGAGTATCCAGAAACGGACTCAGTGATGTTGAAAGAAAATGATTCTTCAGGTACCAAGAAAAACTAATACTTAATACTCTGAAAATCTTAGACAGGAGTAAATTGTGTATGGACCGAAAAGTATTTTATTTTAGAATCTTACGTATGAACTAAAAATAAATAATTAGAAATAGATCCTAAATTGCCCTTATTAGTAGCATAACATGTAGACTTTACTGACTACAATTTATAACCGTCTATTTGCTGACCACAGATTGAGAAACTGCGGAGAAACTTTAGTCCCCAAAAGACCTATACCGAAGGAAGATACAATTGCAAAGAAATCTTTTTTTACCACTAAGATATCATGTCAAAATCTTCTAAAAATCCAGTGAAATATAAATGTTGTAGAAATTATTTTTAACTACCACAAAAAATGAATACAGCTGTGAGGATTGGTAACTACATAAAAAACTATAACGTTTTGTTACATGCTGAAAGAATTAGACCATTTTTTATTTTGCTTTTTAAACATTTAGCCTGACTTTTCTTAAAACTAGCTTTCCATTTTCCCAAGCACAAGGCTTCCTTAGGTCTCAACAATGAATTTTATTGTATCTCTAAGCCTCCCTGTTAGAGTGACAGGTGACAGAGAGTATAGTGTGTATCTTCCTACAGGATACAGTCTCTTCAGATCAGAAGCTCTACACAATTTTATCGGGTTCATTGATAGGATTTACCCTACACTAAGTGGGTATTGTGTTGTGAGTAACTTATAAGCAAAGTCTTGTATGTTAAGATGTCAATCTAAAAGGGATGAAAGAAAACAAAGATAAGAATTTTGCTACAGAGGATATTTTTAATTAATCCAAGAAATTTCTCATTTTCAGTCTTCACAGAGCACTTTTTGTTAGGTCTGAACACATTTTAATGGATGCCTTGAATGTGCGTACCTGTCACCTTCATAGAAATGTATAACTAAAGGAAGGAATGCCAAAATTTGTATTAACTCTCTTAACTAAATTTTATAGCCAAATATATAAAATTGTTATAGTCTTACTTTATGTCAAAGTTAATTTTCATCAAATTTTTTATTATACTTTAGATGAAGGTTTATAGAGCAAACAGTTTCTTTTCATCAAAATATTTAAAAGCAATATTCCTTTTCTTGTTTAGTTGAATTCTTACTGCAAAGTCTTAGTTTTAATTCCATGTTTTCTATCCACTTTTTGACCAACCCCCTACACTAATGCACTCTGAGATTCTGTGAAAAGCATATGCGTGTGTGTGTGTGCGCGCACGCATGCGTGCACACAGTTTGGACACATGCTGGCACTCTCCATGTGTGCTGAAGGCAATGGGAAGCTGACAAATGGATCTAGGACAGGGAACAAAAAAAGTCAAAGAAAAAAAAATTGATCTCACTAAAAATGAGAGGCATTGCTGCTGTTACGAGAACAAGCTCAAAAACGTATGTCAGGAAGTAAGGAGCCTTAATTGACCTGGTTAAGTTTGAGAAAGTGCCATAGATTATGTTAGGTCACTAGAACAACCTCACATAGGCCTGTATGATTGAGTACACTTATTTTCTAATATTGTTCTTATCTTTCCCCTAATCCCACGGATTTGGAGTATATAATACAAACTTTGTATTTGAAAATAAAAATAATGAAATTGATGCTTGCAAAATTTCCAAATCCCTCCCTACACCATCTTAGCTTTTAAATGGTTAACAACGTACAAAGTAAATAAAAGTTAATAAGTTAAAATAAAAACCATTAATTTTAAATTTTACATTAACAGCTCCTAAATCTAAACTTTAACTAGTGAATTCTTTAACTAGTGAAAAGTTCTAGTAACTTTTTCCAAACTATAGATTACAAAATACAAAACAGGCACTTGACCTAAGATTTAAAATCAACAAATTTAAAATAAGACAAATTTATCAGCTCTCCTTGATCCTAAGCATACAGTAAATATCAGATAATTGGCTGAAGAACTGGTATACACACACAGGAATGAGGTAGACATGAAAAGCTATTAACTGACATAGAGGACAGCAGCGATATTTACTACAAATACAGATTAATTTATGTAGATGTTTAAACAAGTGGCCATATGTGAAATCAATAAATAAGAATAATTATTAATATACTATGTGATCAAGATATTTTCTTAAGTAAGTTTATATTTAAATCTAAGATTTAATAATTTAGTGTGATACTTGATAATTACCACATTTGTCATTAATACATGTAACTTTAGATGCAGCTGTTTTCATAAAATGATTCTATTTCATTCACCATATAATCTTCCCATTACATAGGAATACATATCACTCTGCATCCTGTTACAAAACACTTTCTACCTGATGACTCCTTTGTTCAGATATATAAGTGAAAAATCACTTAACCATGAAAACATGCATGTTTCAACCCAATATAAAAGGAAATGAGAGACAGTGATAGAACAAAAGAGGGACTGATCTTACACAGTTAAGGGAGTAACTAGGATTTGGAGAACAAATTTAAGGTATACTACAATGGTCAAGTAGAAGTACACTAATAAAAAAATAAGGTTTAAGTGACCTAGAAAGATAAAATAAAAGGTGATGTAGAAAAGTATAGACAGGGAAAACAGAGAAGTAAAGTAATTCAAAGAAAAGCAGAATAAGGAAAAATTCAGGTTTCAAATTAAGGAGTTAATATTTGTTCAATTCATCCTCTTTTACAGTGTTGGTTCTATAGTTGGTTTTTGGACATGGGCCACTGCTCTCCTGCCACACTGCAGAAATATTTAACCTTCTATGTGATAACCAAGTGTCATGACACCACTCTAGTTTCATAACTGCCACTGATGACATACCAGTTCGATACAGACTCCTGTTGACTACATGTGTGTCAGAGCAGAACTGTGCTCCATAGGTTTTTCAAGGGGTAGTATTTTAGAAGTAGATCACCAGGCCTTTCTTCCAAGGCATCTCTGGGTGGGCTTGAACCTCTAACCTTTCAGTTAGCAGACTAGGACATTAACTGTTCTCACCAACACTGACTATATAACCAGCCCCAAATGATATAAATATATATGTGGGTACACACACACACATACACAAAACGCAAGCGTTGGTTTTTGCTAGATGCCTCCCCTTCTTCCTCCTTTTTTCTTCTTATCAAAAGAATATTTTTAACATATATATGAATGAAGTTATGCAAAGTCCATATTCTTTCCATTCTATTCTATACTACAACATTCTATCTAAAAAAATCAAGGCCTCAGAAATTTATATGCTAAACTCAAATTATTCACATCTAAAGTACCTTTGAAAAATGTGAAACAAGTTCTCAACCTTAGAACAACTCTAAATTGTATATCATTTAAATATAAATTTCACCTTTATGAAATAAAGTGATAGTAAATTAAAATGAAAATCACACAGTGAATTTAAATCTACATTTTGGTGAAACAATTTTCAAAATTTTACCACCAATGAATTATTTTCTTAACTGCAAGTACTATGAAACAAGGAAGAAAGAAAACAATTCTGGGCTTACATAAAAATCTACCTGCAACAGCTCAGCAAACAAACATTAACAAATGCTTTGCATCCTATTTAGTTACAGCAGTCCTATAAAACAATAAACCTCTGAAAGCAATTAGTGTAAATTTATTTTTCCTCCACATTGAAGCAGAAAATATTATCATGCAAAAGTTAACGCTGACCTTGTACAATAATAGAGATTTATTGAGACATGGAACAAGGTTGATTAAAACAAAATAATAAAAGCATTGGAATATATTCCTGAAATACATGATAATAATTATCTTAGGAAAAGGTGCTGCTGACAACAGCATAAACGGTGCTGCCAAATGGATAGTTAATTTTAGTTTAAAGGATCAAACCATAAATTATTCCTTTAAAATCAGCGAGAAAAAAATAGATCCCTTCTACAGTCAATTTAATCAATTCACAAGAATTTTGCACAAGAGAAAAAAATTATTACATCATTACAGTCCAGGAGGGTGTGTGAGGATAATGTCAAAGAGTCTGGCCACTCTTACGCAGGAAGTGATTTTAGAAATATATATAACTAGGTTTTCAAATACCTGCTTAACAACCTACATTCTAACATATTTTTTGCCATGTCAATCTAGGTTTTAAAAACAGTAGTTAGTTAGGGTCTCATCACTTTTTAAAAATGGTCTCTTTTCAAAAATTCACTTCTAAATAAGAAATCTAAACAATTTTCTGACTTGGGGGGCATAGAGTATGTTAGCAGAGTCAATGTGTACTAGGCATTTAATAAGTTAATGCTGACTAGTAAATGCTATTATTTGCTCACAATTAACTGTGCCCTCCCTGCCATTGCCATGCCTTCCTGTACGCAGTGTAGGAAAAATATATTTCTTTGCTGTAGAAGGCTTCCCTCCCTGTGATTGTTACTTTTATGTGTCAACCTGGCTAAGCTACATGCACAGCTGTTTGGCTAGATACTGCTGTGACGTATTTATATGTGATCAGCATTTAAATCAGCTGACATTGAGTAAAGCAGATGACCCTCTATAGTGTGAGTTGGCCTCATCCTATCGGTTGAAAGTGAGGGGAGTAAAAACTGAGGTTTCTAGAGGGAGAAGGAATTCTGCCTCTAGACAATAAACAGACTTTCTGCCAAAATTCCTCTACTCTCCTACCACCTGACCTAAAAATTTGGGAAACAAGCTGCTGGAATTTCTAGGCTGATACCTGACCTGTCGATTTCAGACTTATCAACTCCACAATTGTGTGAGCCAATTCCTGAAAATAAATCTCTCTCTCCATATGTATATAACACATATATATGCATACACACATATATATATACATATATATATCATATTTATACCATATATATACACATATATTGCTGGATGTGTTTCTCTAGAGATACCTGAGTATCCACTCCCCTTTGACTTTGGGCTTGGTTATAGAACTTCTTTTGGCCAATGGGATGTGAACAGATGTGAAATATGCCACAACAGAGAAGTCTGACATCCACTTGTATGGCTCTCTGTCCCTTCTTGAGCATCTGCTGTCCTGTATGACAACACATGGGAGAACCGACCTTAAGAAAGCCCAGCAGAGTCACTTGTCATGCAACCTGAACTAGAAATAAATGTTTGTTCTCATAAGTCCCTGAGATTTTTTTTTTTTAATTTGTTGCTGTGGGTAAAGCTATGAAAGATGCATCATAAATATAATTATTTCTTGCAACTTCTTAAAATGCAAGCGTTCTATAGGCCAAAGATTCATTGCAGGTAATAATTCATTAGAAGTAAACAAACTTTTTGGAAAAGAAACCCCAAAGCCTTCAACACCTGTAGGTGAGGTAAGGAATCTGGACAGGATTGAGAGTGGACAGCTAATCAAATCTGCTCCTCCCTGCTAATTCTTTGTTGATCCTTCCAAAACCAAAAAAAAAACCCATTGCCATCAAGTCGATTCCAACTCATAGCAATCCTTAGGGGTGAGGAAAAGGAAAGAAAGCTGAATTTAGATTGATGGTACCAATTATGTGCTGCCTACTTATTAAGACTTGGATGTACTGATAAACATCCACTAACTGACAATTGCACTAGATTATTAACAAATGGTCCAAAATTGTCTGTCCAAGTACAGGGAAAAAAGGTGATCCATCCTTAAAATAAAGTTTCATAATGCTAAAATTTTTACTGAGTTCAAAAACAAAGTGAAAAAACTTTAGAATGATGGCATGTAATCCCTATTGAATTAGCAAGGGTAGAAATAAATAGGGTATAATAAAAAATTAAAATATAGTTAATATAAGTACACTTTCTTGTTTCTGAAGGCAATGCAGTGATTTCTCTAATAAAGTTATATTAAAGACTATTAATTGGCACTTATGTTTTTATGATAGCAATGTTGAAACTAGCAAATAACCTACAATTGCCAGTGCATATGTAAAGAATATTCTGTTTGAAGATAACAGTGATCAAGACATAAGGTCTAGTACAGGACTAAAAATTATTGAATGGCTAAGAACTATCCAAATATTACTATCACAGTAAATTTCCATAACAACTGGACTGATTTTCCCCTGGTAATGTATTTTGTGTTGAGATCTTTGTCTTTATTTTGAAAGCTACTGGTTAGAAATAAGAATAAAGTTTATCCAGAGACTGCATCAGCCTAAGAACTAGATGTTGCCCAGCTACCACAATGACCGCCCTGACAGGGAAAGCAACAGAGTCCCTGATGGAGCAGTAAAAAAGTGCGGTACAGAACTCAAATCTTGTAAAAACACCAGACTTAAATGGTCTGACTGAGACTGGAGGAACCCCAGAAAGCATGGCCTCCAGACCCTCTGTCAACCCAGAACTAAAATCATTCCAGAGGCCAACTCTTCATACAAAGATTAGACTTGACTATGGAACATAAAATGATACTCGTGAAGAGTGTGCTTCTTAGCTCAAGTAGATACATGAGACTAAATGGGCAGCTCCTGTCCATAGGGGAGATGAGAAGGTAGAAAGCAACAGGAACTGGCTGAACAGACACGGGAAATCAGGGGTGGAAAGGAAGAGTGTGCTGTCACAGTATAGGGAGAGCAATTAGGGTCACATAACAATGTAGGTATAAATTTTTGTATGAGAGACTAACTTGAATCATAAACTTTCACTTAAAGAACAGTAATAAAAGAAAAAAAAGAATAAAATTTATGACCAGAAACCAAAAATTACTGCTCTAAAGCATTGTCTATTTAGTAATCAGAAAGCTATCAGTTGTAATTTCCTCACTTTGTGGTTCATTTGAAGAAACTAAACTATTATCAAATGAGCCTTTACTTATAGTGAGTAGATGGAAACTTCTGAAATGAATGAAAGAGAGTGGTTTAAATGTCGTTAAAAAATCATCATTAGGAGCTGGGGCCAAGAAGGCAGAGTACTCAGACGCTTCCAGTGGACACTATGAGAACAAAGACACGAAAAAACAAGTGAATTGATTATAATGGCAGTCTGGAAGCCCTGAACATTAAAGACAGAGTTGAGGAACTGGACTGAGTGGCAGGGAGACAGAGAGACAGTTCAGAAGCAGCAAGGAGTTGCCAGACCCGACCAGGAGAGAGCCTGAGCCCTTCAGGCCTGATCAGCTCAGGGGTGAGCGGTGAGGCAAGCAAGCGGTGGTCCTCAGGAGGCACCTTTTCCACAAGGGGAGAGACCCAGCACAAGAGAGTCTAACGGCCACCCAGAACCAGTGAGAAGCAGCCCTGGATCGACAAAAGTAAGTGTGCATGGCCTACCTCACGGATCAAAAACACCCCCTCTTAGGGAAAAAACACTCTCCCATTTACCTCCCTGCTCCCTGCTCTGCACTGGGTCCTGGACCGGCATCAGCAATTGCTGAGTCCCCTGGGGCTCTGGGAAGTCCCCTGGGAAGTAGGATCCATAACACGCCCAGAGACATTCTCCCTGCCCTGGAGAGTGAAAAAATTAATAAAAAGGGGAAAAAATAAACTGCTGGCTCCCCTAATCCAGGAACCAAGGGTAGGCACAGCTCCTTTCCCTAGGCACAGGCATAAAGGATCCATGGACTGAGAGTGCCTTTCCCCTTGCATAGACTTGTGTGGGCCCATCTCAACAGCGTAGGTCCTCATTACTGCAGTACAGTACGGTATATAATGGAACTCTAACTTCAACTCTTCCAGCTGTGAAGTGGTAGGTTCTTGACATTTGACACTGCTCTGCCCATTAAGCAGGGTCTTCACCTACCCACATCAGGGGACTGAGGACTGGTGGCTCTACCCATGCCACCTGGTCACCTGCGATAGGGACCCAGGAATAAGAGATGACCCAGTCCACACAACAACAGCATTAGGTACTCATAGTCCAGCTGGAAAACCCACCCACCTACGTGCTCTAGGGAACAGGAATACACCTTCCTCCTGGACACTCAGGGGTGGCTGTCAGCTCCCTGCCTTGCTCAGAGTGTGTCTCCATGCTGCAGCCAGATGCCTGTGCCTACACCAATCACCCATGCCTGTTGAGGACTCTAAGTGAGAGCCTATAACACACACTTGGTGGCTATCTACCTGGGTACCTGAGCTGAATCCATACAAGAAGAGTGGGAAGACTCCTGAGCTCACAACCTAGTAACAGATCTAACCACCTGGTGACAGGACATTAGAGCTTCAAAGATGCCAATAATCAAACTAGCTAGTAAGAGCAGCCTATTTGGGAATATCAAAACAAAACACAGTAAGAAAAAATAAAATAAATAAACACAATAAGTTATTGATGGCTAGGAGACAACAGTCAGTATTAAATCACATAAAGAGGCAATCCATGATGGCTTCAGCAAGCTCCCAAAATAAAGAATCTAGAAATTTTCCAGAGGAAGAAAATTTCTTGGAATTACCAGAGGCAGAATACAAAAGATTAATATACAGAACTCTTCAAGAAATTAGGAAGGAAATTAATCAAAATGCAGGACATGCAATAGAGGCTATTAAAAAGATTAGAAAACAATGACAAATTTAACAAGCTGCAAGAATCCATAGAGAGACAGCCGTCAGAAATCCAGAAGATTAACAATAAAATTTCAGAATTAGAATTAGATAACTCAATAGAAAGTCATAGGAGCAGAACTGAGGCAACAGAAGTCAGAATTAGTGAGACTGAAAATAAAGCACTTGACACCAACATATTTGAGAAAAAATCAGATAAAAGTATTTAAAAAAATGAAGAAACCCTAAGAATTAAGTGGGACTCTATCAAGAGGAATAACCTATGAGTGATTAGAGTACCAGAACAAGGGGGATAACAGAAAATACACAGAGAACTGTTGAAGATTTGTTGGCAGAAAAATTTGCTGATATCATGAAAGATGAGAAAATATGTATCCAAGATGCTCATCGAACCTGACATAAGGTACATCCCAAAAGAAAGTCACCAAGACATATTATAATCACACTTGCCAAAACCAAAGATAAACAGAGAATTTTAGACTGGCTAGGAATAAAAGAAAAGTCATTTACAAAAGAAAGTCAATAAGAATAAGTGGGACTACTCCATAGAAACCATGCAGGCAAGAAGGCAACGGAATGACATATATAAAGCCTTGAAGGAAAAAAACTGCCAGACAAGAACTATATATCCAGCAAAACTGTCTCTCAAATATGATAAAAAGAAGTTTAGAGAATTCACAAAAACCAAACCAAAATTACAAAAAATACTAAAGGGAGTCCTCCAGTTAGAAAATCAGTAACATCAGATAACAACCCAACACTAGAACACAAGACAGAGCAACCAGATATCAACGCAGATAGGGAAGACACAAAAGTAAATCAAAGATAAAACACTGAAAATAGGGAAACGAATGTCAGTATGTAAAATATGACAACATTAAAGCAAAAAAGAGGGATTTAAAAAATGTAGACGTAGCTTTTTCAGATGGAGCGGAAGTCAAGGTGATATAAAGAAATAAAAGACTGGTATAAAATTGGAAAAATAGGGGTAAATATTAAGGTAACCACAAAGGAAACTATCTTACAAGTCAAAATAAAAAACTAGAAAAATAGAAAGACGCAGCAAACAGAAAATCAGCAACAATGTAAAAGATGAAAAGAAAATACATGAAGAAAAACAACTCAGCATAAAAAATTAAGGGGAACAAAGAAACTGTGAACAACACACACAAAAAGACATCAAAATGACAGCACTAAACTCATACCTATCAATAATTATGCTGAATGTAAATGGACTAAATGCACCAATAAAGAGAGAGTGGCAGATTGGATAAAAAAACACGATCTGTCTATATGCTGCCTACAAGAGACACACCTTAGACTTAAAGACACAAACAAACTAAAACTCAAAAAAAATATATCAAGCAAACAACACTCAAAAAAGAGCAGGAGTGGCAATATTAATCTCTGACAGAATAGACTTTAAAGTAAAATCCACCACAAAGGATAAGGAAGGACACTATATAATGACTAAAGGGTCAATAAACTGGGAGGACATAACTATAATAAATATTTACCCACCCAGTGACAGGGCTCCAAAATACATTAAACAAACTCTAACAGCACTGAAAAGAGAGATAGATGGCTCCATAATAGTAGTAGGAGACTTCAACCACCACTTGCAGTGAAGGACAGAACATCCAGAAAGAAGCTCAACAAAGACATGGAAGATCTAAATGCTACAATCAATCAACTTGATCTCACAGACATATACTGAACACTCCACCCAACAGCAGCCAAGTACACTTTCTTTTCCAATGGACATGGAACATTCTCCAAAATAGACCACACATTAGGCCATAAAGCAAGCCTTAACAAAATCCAAAGCATCGAAATATTACAAAGCATCTTTTCTGACCATAAGCCATAAAAGTAGAAATCAACAACAGAAAAAGCAAGCAAAAAAAAAAAAATCAAACACACAGAAACTGAAAACCACCTTGCTCAAAAACTACCGGGTTATAGAAGAACTTAAGGATGGAATAAAGAAATTCATAGAATCAAAGAAAGAAAACACATCCTACCAGAACCTTTGGGACACAGCAAAAGCAGTGCTCAGAGGTCAGTTTATAGCAATAAATACACATCTCCAAAAGAAGCCAGTTCCATAATCAAAACATTAACCCTGCAACTGAAACAAGCAGAAAGAGAGCAGCAAAAGAAACCCTCAGGTGCCAAAAGAAAGGAAATAATAAGAATTAGAGCAGAATTAAATGAAACAGAGAATAGAAATATAATTGAAAGTGTTAACAAGACCAAAAGCTGGCTCTTTGAAAAGATCAACAAAATTGATAAACCACTGGCCAAAATGACAAAAGAAAAACAGGAGAGGAAGCAGATAACCCGTATAAGAAATGAAATGGTTGATGTCACAACAGATCCAACTGAAATTAAAAGAATCATAACAGAATACTATGAAAAATTGTATTCTAACAAATTTGAAAACCTAGAGGAAATGGACAAATTTCCAAAAACTCACTACCTACATAAGCGAACACAAATAGAACAACTAAATAAATGCATAACAAAAGAAGAGATGGAAAAGGTAATTAAAAAACTCCCAAGGAAAAAAAAGCCCTGGCCTGGATGGCTTCACTGGAGAATGCTACCAAACTTTCACAGAAGAGTTAACACTACTAATAGTAAAGGTATTTCACAGCATAGAAAAGGATGGAATACTCCCAAACTTATTCTATGAAGCCAACATAACCCTGACACCAAAACCAGGTAGACATCACAAAACAAGAAAATTACAGACCAATATCTCTCATGAACATTGATGCAAAAATCCTCAATGAAATTCTAGCCAATAGAATTCAGCAGCATATCAAAAAAATAATTCACCATGGTCAAGTGGGATTTATACCAGGTATACAGGGATGGTTCAACTTTAGAAAAACAATCAATGTAATCCATCACATAAATAAAACAAAAGACAAGAAGCACATGATCTTATCAATGGATGCAGAAAAGGCATTTGACAAAGTCCAACACCCATTCATGATAAAAACTCTCAACAAAATAGGAATAGAAGGGAAATTACTCATTAAAATTAAGGGCATTTATACAAAGCCAACAGCCAACATCATCCTAAATGGAGAGAGTTTGAAAGCATCTCCCTTGAGAACAGGAACCAGACAAGATGCCCTGTATCACCACTCTTATTCAACACTGTGCTGGAGGTCCTAGCCAGAGCAATTATGCTAGAAAAAGAAATACAGCACATCCAAATTGGTAAGGAAGGAGTCAAAGTATCTCTATTTGCAGATGATATGATCTTACACACAGAAAAACCCAAAGAATCCACAAGAAAACTACTGGATCTAATAGAAGATTTCAGCAAAGTTTCAGGATACAAGATAAACATACAAAAACCAGTTGGATTCCTTTATACCAACAAAGAGAACCTTGAAGAGGAAATCACCAAATCAATACCATTTACAATAGCCCCCAGAAAGATAAAGTACTTAGGAATAAATCTAACCAGAGACATAAAAGACCTATACAATGAAAACTACAAGACACTACTGCAAGAAACCAAAAGAGAACCTCCATAAGTGGAAAAACAAACCTTGCTCATGGATAGGTAGACTCAACATTGTGAAAATGTCAATTCTACCCAAAGTGATCTACAGATGCAATGCAATCCCAATCCATATTCCACTGGCATTTTTTAATGAGATCGAGAAACAAATCACCAAATCACCAACTTCATATTGAAAGGGAAGAGGCCCCGAATAAGTAAAGCAGTACTCAAGAAGAAGAACAACATGAGAGGCCTCACAGTACCTGATTTTAGAACCTATTATACCGCCACGGTAGTCAAAACAGCCTGGTATTGGTACAACAACAGAAACATAGACCAATGGAACAGAATTGAGAATCCAGACATAAATTCATCCACCTATGAGCAGCTGATATTTGACAAAGGCCCAAAGTCCATTAATTGGGGAAAAGACAGTCTCTTTAACAAATGTGCTGGCATAACTGGATATCCATCTGCAAAAAACTGAAACAAGACCCATACCTCACACCATGCACAAAAACTAACTCAAGATGTATCAAAGACTTAAATATAAAATCGAAAATGATAAAGATCCTGGAAGAAAAAGAGGGACAAAGCTAGGAGCCCTAATACATGGTATAAACACAATACGAACCACAAGTAACAATGCACAAGCACCAGAAGAGAGACTAGATAACTGGGAGCTCCTAAAAATCAAACACTTATGCTCATCAAAAGACTTCACCAAAAGAGTAAAAAGACAACTTACAGACTCGGAAAATATCTTTGGCTACAACAAATCCGATCAGTGTCTAATCTCTAAAATCTAGAAAATACTGCAAAGCCTCAACAACAAAAAGACAAGTAACCCAATTAAAAAATGGGCAAAGGATATGAACAGGCACTTTGCCAAAGAAAATATTCAGGTGGCTAACAGACACATGAAGAAATGCTCACGATCATTAGCCGTTAGAGAAATGCAGATCAAAACTACAATGAGATATCATCTCATCCCAACAAGGCTAGCATTAATCCAAAAAACACAAAATAATAAAAGCTGGAGATGTTGTGGAGAGACTGGAACACTTACACAGTGTTGGTGGAAATGTAAATTGATACAACCACTTTGGAAATCGATTTGGCACTTCCCTAAAAAGCTAGAAATATAAATACCATACCATCCAGCTATCCTGCTCCTTGGAATATACCCTAGGGAAACAAGAGCCATCACATGAATAGATACATGCACACCCATGTTCACTGAAGCACTGTTCACAATAGCAAAAGGATGGAAACAACCTAGGTGCCTATCAACGGACAAATGGATAAACAAATCATGGTATATCTGCTCAATGGAATACTATGCAACGATAAAGAACAAGGATGAAGCAGTGAAACACATGGAGGAAGCTGGATGTCATTATGCTGAGTGAATTTAGTCAATCACAGAAGGGCAAATATTGTATAAGACCACTATTATAAGAAGTCATGAAAAGGTTTAAACACAGAAGACAACATTCTTTGATGGTTATGAGGGTGGGGAGGGAGGGGGAGGGTTATTTACTAACTAGATAGTAGATTAGAATTATCTTAGGTGAAGGGAAGGACAGCACACACTACAGGGGAAGTCAGCACAACTGGTATAAACCACAGCTAAGAAGTTGCCTGAATACAGTCAAACACTTTGGGGGACAGAGTAGCAGGGGCGGAGGTCTGGGGACCATCTAGGTCAATTAGCATAACACAATTTTTTAAGAAAATGTTCTGCATCCCACTTTGGTGAGTGGCATCTGGGGTATTAAAGCTTGCAAGCAGCAATCTAAGATGCATCAATTGGTCCCAACCACCTGGAGTCAAGGAGAATGAAGAACACCAAAGACACAAGGAAAGTAGTAGCCCTTTCTGAGGCCAACTCCTCATACAGGGATTGGACTGGACTGTGGGACGTAAAGTAATACTCGTGAGGAGTGTGCCTCTTAGCTCAAGTAGATACAAGAGACTAAATGGGCGGCCTCTGTCCGGAGGTGAGATGAGAAGGCAGAGAGGGTTAGGAGCTGGTTGAATGGACATGGGGAATCAGGGCTGGAAAGGAGGAGTATGCTGTCACAGTATGGGGAGAGCAGTTAGGGTCACATAACAATGTAGGTATAAATTTCTGTACAGGAAAAATTTTCAAAAAATCATTAAAAATCCTTAAAAATGAATTTATTTAAAAATATTTGTGTGGATTTGAATTCTTCATTGAATTCACACAGCCAAAGCCTATAATAAAATGCATATGGTAACAGGCAATTTGTTAGCCATAAAGAAACCCTTAGACAAAGAACACTTGGAAAAAGTTATTTCTAATGTTATGTTGCCATCACATTCTGGGTCTACCAGTTCAATCCACAGATTGAAAGTCTTGTTTAAAAGCTAAATACAGGCAGTTCTCAGGTTACAAATGAGATCCATTCCTAAGTCTGTCTTTAAGTCAAATTTGTAGATAAGTTGGAACAGGTACATCCGGTTCTTATTTAGCGTCAGTCAAATCTTTGTCTTAGTATATAGTATTTTATCTTTCTATGCATATGAAACACTTAAGAAACACTTTCAAACTGCACAGTGTTTTCATGAGCACTATAAAGTGGTGCTTGGGTTTGTTATTATGAACCATTATACGTATTTAACTCAAATTTTTAATATAATAGGCTTGACGGCAGTCTGTTCTTAAGTACAAGTTGTCAGTAAATCAGACGTTCATAAATCGGGAACTACCTGTGTATCAAGTCTAATCTCTGCAGGGTCTCTATGACGCGATTTGCTATAAGTCAGAATTAACTCTATGATAGAGGGATTTCTTTTTTTGAGTAATCTCTTTTCAGGATGCCATGAAATCTTCTCTATTCTAACAATCACTAATTAATCATACAGTTGATAAGAATTTTGCAAGTGCTTTCCTCAGTTCGAGTCTTCTTTTCTTCTTCCCTTTCCTCCACAGTGCAACCCCCCAGCAACTAATTTTGAATTTATGCATTTTCCTTTTGTCCTCTAGTACAATATTATATTTATTTTATATACCCTATATTTAGAGCAGTTTATGGTTTACAGAAAAATGCACAGAAAGTACAGAGAGTTCCAGTTTGCACCCTTCCTCCCTGCACAGTTTCTCCTATTATCAACATCTTGCATTGGTGTGGTACATTTGTTACAAGTGAGGAATCACTACGGATACTTTATTATTAACTAAGGAGCCCTTGGGTGGTAAAAAAATAAAAATAAAAATAAAAAATTGGTTAATGTATTAAGCTGCTAACTGAAAGATCTGAGGTGCAAGTCTATCCAGAGGCACTTCAGAAGCAAAGGTCTGGCAATCCACTTCAGGGAAAAACTAGCCATTGAGCACAGCTCTACTCTGACACACATAGGATCCCCATAAGTCGAAGTCTACTCGAAGGCAACTGATTATTATTAACTAAAGTCATTAATTTACATTAGAGTTCACTGTGTTGTACAGTCCTATGGGTTTTGACAAATGCATAATGTCATGTATCCACCATTAGTATACTGTAGAATAGTTTCACTGCCCTTAAAATGTCCTCGTGCTTCACCTATTCTTTCATGCCCTCTACCCTGAGTCCCTGGAAACCAGTGATCTTTTTACTATCTCTATAGTTTTGCCCCCGCAACATCTGTATGTCAGTTTGTAATACTGTGGTGGCTTGTGTGTTGCTATGCTACCTGTATTTCAAATATCACCAGGGTCACCAGACTTAGCAGAGCTTCCAGACAAAGGCAGACTAGGAAGAAAGACCTGGCGAGCTACTTCTGAAAATTAGACAATGAAAACCTTATAGATCACAACAGAATATTTTCCCATATAGTCCTAGAAGATGATTGCCACCTAGCTTAGGCCAAAACCCATTGCCATCCAGTCGATTCCGACTTATAGTGACCTTATAGGACAGAGTAGAACTGCCCCTCAGGGTTTCCAAGACTGTAAATCTTTATGGAAGCAGACTGCCACATCTTTCTCCTGTGGAGCTGCTATGGGTTTGAACCACCGACCTTCTGGTTAGCAGGTGAGTGTTTTACCACTGCACCACCAAAACTCCGTCCTAGCTTGGAAAGCACTCAAAATATACAGTGTTAGCAAACAATGGAATCGAACACACCAACAATCATGAAGATGGTGCTGGACCTGGCCACTGGAAGGTGACTAAAAACAATAGTTTTGCTTTTTCCAGAAGGTCATACCGTTAGATTCATCTAGTAAGTAGTCTTTTCAGACTTTTTTTTTTTTTTCACTTAGCAATATGCACTTAAGTTTCCTCCATGACTTTTTTTATAGCTTGATAGCACGTTTCTTTTTATCACTAAATAATACTCTATTATTTGGATACACATAGTTTGTTTTTCCATTCCATATTATATTTATTTTTATGTAGTTTTTTGTTGTTAGATACAGCCCATTTTTTCTAGTCAGTCAAAAAAATTAGTGGTCGTAACTCTCTCATCATAAATATCCCCTAGCTTAACCACTCAGCTTTAAGTCATGAAGAAATTCAGATTATTTTCTAATGTTGAACACTACAGATCTGAGTACTACAGTTCCAGAGTTTTTTAAGTGGAATTTTATTATGACGTCTTCCTTGATATTTTATTTAAAAATCATGAAAACACAAAAGGGTAAAAGTTAAGGGACAAAAAATTTAAACTCTATGTATTATTAATGTTTC
Organism: Dugong dugon; assembly: GCA_030035585.1. NCBI lineage: Eukaryota > Metazoa > Chordata > Mammalia > Sirenia > Dugongidae > Dugong > Dugong dugon. Next base: position 35,780,160 of record CM057477.1, on the reverse strand, counting down.
TTAAATTTAAAAAATTAATATTGATTGAAATATATTGGATAAAATGCTTTTATGAACTATTCCTATATTTAAACTGTTACTTGTTTTTTACAATGACTAAAATGCATTTTTTGGATAATAGCCTTCTTAGTTAAAATCCTAACCAAGAGAGCACATTTGAAAATATTCAGATTTGAAATAATCAAAACAACAAGACATAATTTACCAGTTTGCTTTTTTACTTTTTTAGCATCATGAAATTTAGTGGAAAACATGTGATGTGATTTCTTGGACATCCTCCATCTTCTTAATCTGCCTAGTTTGATATAAAAATAAAAGTAATTCCTTCACAAATATGAACTGTGGTATTTTTCTCATGATTTCATTGCCAAAATATATTTTCAGAATAATTTTACATGTAATTTTTCTCCTACCACACAATTTTATTCTATTATTTCTGAATAAAATGTACAGTCTTATTCAAAGTATTACATAATGTAAAACAATGTTTAAAATAAATTCATTCCCATAATGGAGTCAAATTATTACTAGAGGTTCTAGAGTTCTTCTTTGCACTCTATTTCAAACTGAATTCTCATATTTATAACGAATCTGTCTCAGTAGTAAAGGTTTCCTCTGAGTATTTAAGTTGTTTTAAAGACTTTATTGGTAAACTATGATTTTCATTTTAATTTCTCTAAAAATAAAACCAAATTATTTATTTGATATCAAAGTCTTAGAGAAACATAAATTTGAGTACTGTTCTCCAGCCATCCTCACATTCAATTTAATATATGTTTTGTGTGCCACACGTCCTAAGAGGAAATTATCTAGGTTAAAGAAGATTAAGACATGGTCTGCTCCCTCACGGAACTCATAGCTCTAAGGGTGCCAAACACATACACATACATACATACAACACATATAATAAAGCTGTGTGCTATGGGAGCATCTTTTTTTTTTTTTTTTAATTGTTGTGCTTTAAGTGAAAGTTTACAATTCAAGCTAGTCTCTCATGCAAAATTCATACATACATTGTTTTGTCACCCTTATTGTTCTCCCTATACTGGGATAACATACTCTTCCTTTCCACCCTGGATTCCCCATGTCCATTCAGCCAGCTCCTGACCCTCTCTGCCTTCTCATCTCACCTCTGGACAGGAGCTGCCCATTTAGTCTCATGTATCTACTTGAGCTAAGAAAAATACTTTTCATGAGTATAGTCCAGTCTAATCTTTGTCTGAAGAGCTGGCCTTGGGAATGGTTTTAGTTTTGGCCTAACAGAGAGTCTGGGGGCCATGTCTTGCAGGGTCCCTCCAGTCTCAGTCAAACCATTAAGCCTGGTCTTTTTACTAGAATTTGAGTTCTACACCCTACTTTTCTCTTGCTCCGTCAGAAACTCTCTGTGTGTTCCCTGTCAGGGTGGTCATTGGTGGTAGCTGGGCACCATCTAGTTCTTCTGGTCTCAGGCTGATGCAGTCTCTGGTTTATGTGGCCCTTTCTGTCTCTTGGGCTACTACTTTCCTTGTGTCCATGGTGTTCTTCATTCTCCTTTACTCCAAGTGGGTTGGGACCAATTGATGCATCTTAGATTGCTGCTTGCAAGCTTTAATACCCCAGATGCCACTCACCAAAGTGGGATGCAGAACATTTTCTTAAAAAATTGTGTTATGCTAATTGACCTAGATGTCCCCTGAGCCCATGGTCCCCAGACCTCCGCCCCTGCTACTCTGTCCCCCAAAGTGTTTGACTGTATTCAGGCAACTTCTTAGCTGTGGTTTATACCAGTTGTGCTGACTTCCCCTGTAGTGTGTGCTGTCCTTCCCTTCACCTAAGATAATTCTTGTCTAATTTCTAGTTAGGGAATACCCCTCTATCGGAACATTTCTTGAGGAAGTGCCAGTAGGACATTCAGTCCATTCTGTTTCACAGGGCTCATGCTTAGAAGGGCTTCTTATGCTGGGTTTAATACTACTCTGTCACTATCTTGAAATTTTTATCATCTTTAAATAGGAAGCTCACATTTTCCTTTTGCATTGGGTCCTGAAAGTGAGCCACGTATATGGCAGTCAAGAGCAGAAGGTAGACATTCAGAAATAGAGTAACTCTAAGCTCCCCAGGATACCTGGTATTTGATCTGAGTCTTGGGGATAAGGAGAGGTAAATAACTCCAGGGTAAAGATAAAGAGCAAACTCATGAAATAATATTTGTTTAGAAATAATAATGAGGTTAGTACATCTAGGAAATATGAAGGTAAAAGAATAATTTGTAATCAGATTTCCAAAAGCCTTAAAGGCCTAGCTAGATGGCTAGGTTTTCCTTATTGAAAAACTGATAACTTTAAGCAAGGAAGTGAAATGAAATATAATTAGTGGATATGTGAAATTGTGGAAGAAGACTGTAGGTGGGACCTTTGCCAGAAGATAATGGCAGAAATCTAGTAAGAAATGATGACAAGCTAAAGGACAATAAAAGTAGTGACAAAGAAATGAGTATGCAAAGGAATATTCAAGGGCACATAATGTTTTATAAGTAAATCCCAGTGTTTTTCTTCTATTCTTGAAAGAGAGCAGATAAGTTCACTAGGTCCATTGAAATAGAAAAAAAGTAATATATTTGGAGAGTAATCCAAATTCATTTTTTCAAAAGGCTAGTAATCGCCTACAAAATAAAATGAAGCCACTGAATGTTTGTAATAGAAAAGGTGCAATTTTCACTAAAAGCAAAGGAATATAAGAAAACAAACTCCTGATCAAGGATCCACTAAAATACACAGTGAAAACCACCTCATCTGCATGGTTTATTGCCATACCTCTACCTACAGCACCCGAATAATCATCATACCAGATTGTCAAAGTAAAGGCTAATATAAAAATTAGTTTTACATGAACGGCCAAGCAGTTTATTTGTTAATTTTCACTTTTCACTTATCCCTTTGACCTAGGAATATGACCATATATGAGATGAGAAAGGAAAATAACGTCTCTGAGAAGATCAACATAATTCCTTTTTTCACATACAAATCTGGAGAGACATTGCGTATTTTATGTTGGCCTAAAAAATTTACTTTGAAAATATTTAATAAGATGTTTAGATGGGAGTTTTCTGGTGTTTTCAAAATCAAACTTCTAGTCTTTCTTTTGTACAATCTCCTAACTCTCATAAGAAAAATGTGATAATGAAATAAATACAAGAAGTACAAAATAATCGTTGTTGAAGATATAATATATAGGGATTTTCACAATATAATGAGGTTTGCAAATCTTTAAATCAGCAAGTTAACATATCCCAAGTATTGTTTGTTAGCAACTACTTTCCTATACAATCTTAAAATGTTGCTCATTATTTTTATTTTAATTGTTTTTCTCAGAGTTCCCATGTATTTTCAAAATGATTTTAACTTCTTCATAGACAAATTTCAATTAAAAATGTACTATTTTAAAATATTGACTAATGACCAAAATCTATAAAGTTTGTCCTTAAGTAACAAAACGTCTTATAATTTTTAAATTGCTTGAATAACTTTTATTTAAATCCAACTATAAATAGTCTGCTTATTGAGAAAAATGAAATAATAAAGACCAGGAGCACACTCGCCTAAATTGTGATAGAAAAGAAGAAAAAGATAGTTCCTGACTTCAAGAAGACTATAATTCTTGAGCTTGAAATAAATCTGTATAGTTGCATTAATTAACTAATTGCTTTTCTATAAAAATATAAAAATACATTTCCTTTCATGGATCCCATCTCAAGGAACTTAGATTTTTGCAAAATTTCAAAGTGCCATGGAAACTGAAACTTTGGGAGGGGTAGTGAGAATGCCATAGAAAATCCCAAGATGAGTGAGAGAATGGGACATTTGTGGGGCCGCAAAACCAATCTTCTAGTATGAAACTGTGTGATGGGAAAAGCGGAATGGTAGTGTCACAAGAAAAAAATATGGAAAAGCAAACAAGAGCTAATCATAAAGGATTCTGTAATCCACACTAAGGGATTTAGATTTTTTGAACTGCTAGTATTTGAAAGACATGGAATGGTTAAAAGATAAAAGGAGTTTTTAAATAAATATTACCATTTTTAAGGTGGTCAGGTAGGAAAACATGTGACAGAGAACCTAAAACGTCCAACTTTTCCTTTCTTGCCTCTTCATATGGAATTTCTTACATGAAAAAACCGAGTAAATAAATCCAGTGGAACACCTACAAAACAAATTACTCGGAAATTATATTGGGGCTTGATAGTCTTTTGCGGAATTCTTCTTTGGAAGAATCTTTAAAGGTGACTTCTGGGATAAACTTAAGAAAATCAAGAATTTCTTAATCAATCCATATTAGAGCTGTTTAGGGCACTGGGGCAGGAATAGATCAAATAACCTCCTAGTCAGTTATTATAGGTACAAGTAAATAATTCTATCCCTTTATTAAAGAGGAAAAAAAAGTTGGCTATAAAGAGAGAGAAAACGTGGTTGTAGGGCTACTGAAGTTGAATAACATACACCTAAGTCATGTACTAGGCGGGACTCTTGAAAATGTGTGAGATTTACTTCTACCTCTTCATGCCCTGGGAAAATCTGCCCAAAAATTAATTCCAAATGCATAGGATTAAAGAGCAGGAAAATAACATTAAAAATAAGTATCAACCCTTAAACTGTAACAGGAGGGATGTAGATGAGATATGAAAACATAGTATTCCCTCTCGTTAGAGCTGTTAAACACCAGAATAGGTTATCAAGGAAGGTCTCCACGGACTCTTCTCCTGAAGGTTTTTAACATCTGAGAGGCAGCCATTTATCTTAAGTCATTGAGGTAAGTACTGTCAGCAGGCAGGTGAAGGACTAGATGACCTCTGAATTCATCAGTCATAAGTTACGTGTTACCAGCTGCCTGGTTCAGTTATTCAAGTGGTCTTTTTTACTGAGACATGATAATCAGCAACATTAAACATTCTACAAATGATTTATTTCCCAATTTTAACATATAAAGAAACCACTTTGAAAATGCGTGGATCTCAGATTAAGAACATCATTTGTACAACAGCTTGAATTAATTAAAAAAACACACACAATTATCTTTTAGATTCTAAAATAATAAGCACTATTGAAGACAATTTAAAATTGTATCATTTTTAGGGTGATACTGCAAATATGAGCATTCGTTTATGAGAAGAGTTGCATGAAAGTTATTTTTGAATAATATAAATAAGATAGAGTTTGCATGAAAAATGTTTTTAGTACCTTGTACATTTGTCGATGAATGCTCTCATCAGACACTTAAATCTCTTCTTTTTCCCTCCCTACTCTCCATCTAATCCTGAGAAAGTTCACTTCTATGTTTGGCGCCCATGACTTCAAGAAAAATAAATTATGTTAATCAAAACAGCAAAGGATCAATAAACAAACGAGCACATCACATAGATAGTGTCATTCCAAAAAGTTACAAAGATTCATCTTATTCTGTTATCTTGATTCTTTGTAACTCCCCCTCCTCTTCAGTTCTAACCTCTGGAGACCAACCATTGGCATGCATGACAAATAAAGAGTAAAACAGGACATTTGGTACAATTACAGATATTCTAAAATGATCCACAATGCCTTTATTGGAGAAATATCAAATATATATATATATCTTTTAATTTATTTTAATATATATTCTTAAATAAATCATATAATTTTCAGAAAAAAACTATTTTTTCTAAGACATTCCATTTAAAAATCTTTTAAAATCCCCCTTGAATATAAATTTATATTAAAAAATAAGATGTGGACAAAAATTAGACTGAAATATCACCATGCAGTGATTATGCCTAGGTTATACAGATAACATTCCACATTATGAGTAGCATTGATATTTTTAAAATGAGAAATATAGCTCCAGCTGCATTGCTTTAACCACAAGATTTTATAAGCTCAAAGGACAAATGTGCAATAAGCTAGACTGCACTGACCTTCCTCAGAAATAAAACTTGGTAAATATTTTTAGAACCAAAATGTCCACAACTTGCAACTATAGCCTAAACGTCAAGATTCTGAATTGATTTGAATTTTTACTTATGTTCAAAAGACATTCAGACGCCACTTCAAGAAAGGTCATGCTGGCCCCTTACATATCACAACTTCATACCGTGTAAGGCAAACAAAAATTCTTTAATGAAAACATCGCTTTAGTTTAGAGCCATAAGAAATAATAAATACAATCTTCCTCTCTGAATTTATTGAGATAAAATAAATACTTACTTTAATGTATTTTGTCAGAGTTAAATTACCTTTACTAAACTATCTCCTTTTCCCCAAAAAAGCAACAAACCTTTCATATAATAACAACCTCACAAGTTTTGAATTTTTTCACAGAGGAAAATTTAAATTACTCTTTAAATTAAATTAAACTAACCTAAACCCTTACTGCGATGACACCAGCAGTCGTTGTATATGTCTGGGGATTACTTTCAAGTGATAATAGACTATATTTTGGTTTGTATTCATTTATAGACCATTAAAAATTTTATCTACTGCAATGGTTAATTGACAAAAACAAAAAGAACACAGCATAAAGCTCATGGCAGCAAGGGGACACAAACCCAAGATTTCTTCTTTTCTTCTTCCTTTTTTTTTTTCATTCTGTTTTGTAACCATGGTAAAACAATAGACGTGAACTTTCCCTGAACTTTTCTCTTCACAGGCCTGGGTCCATGTTGACCCAGCAGGGCAAGCTGGAACGTGATACTATCAACCCGAGGGCTGCTAAAGCAATCAGGTTCAACAACAACCATATATGTTCCCTAATGTCATTTGACCACAAAGCCAAGGCAAAAGCAAGCTATTTCTAGTAAAGAATTTCTTTCTATTGTTTAAAAGAGATTAATTCAATAGTCTAAACGTGCATAAAACAGGGACTAAGTGGTAGACTACAAAAATATATTATTGTTCTCTTGTAATTATATCAATATTAAAGTTTATTTGCAGATAAGGTCCAAATTCACAAAAGACAAAAGCTCCTAGATGGATTATTAATGAACAGACGATTTAAATCATTACAGATTTAGAGATCTTACATTTAATTATATCAGTTTATTAAATTCTCATGATAGCGATGTTTTGGAAGGTAGACGTGCTTCAGAAACTTTTTTCATGTTCTTATACAGGCAATTGAGGTATGAAAATATAATTGACTAATCCACTAATTAAGATAGCAAGATAAACGATGGATTATATAGATTGTAATAGCACCACTGCCACCACTTTCATTCAAAGGGATACTGGCATTTCTGTTTTAAATCCAGTTTCCAAAAATGGCTAATTCTATAAACAATTTTTTAGAGAGAGAGTGGTTATATCCAGAAACAATTAAAGAGATAAATATAATGTTTAATATTCATAAATAAGCATTTTGGAAGTGGTTAGACTCAGCCTTTTTTCAACTACTAATGTTCAACTATAACAGTAAATACAATTTAGTAAGGATAAGATAAAAATAGGGAATAAAATATTCTGCATTACTTGAAACTCTCTCAAAATGTCTTTAACAATATCATATTAACTATTATTAATTACTTCAAAATGTTAACTGCAAAGCTTAAGTAGATGATTAGTTATATTATTTATTCCTGAATATCACTCCCTATGTGATTTACAGTAAATTCTCACTGAAAGATTTTCAATGCTTCCAACGGTAGAGTTAGATCGTAAGGATGAGGTCTGTGTATAGTAACAATAGGTCTAAGTATACCAATGAGAAGAAGTCAGAATTGTGCCCCACATATAAAAACAGCTCAAAAAATATTAACTGACTGCAGAAATAGGCATAGTTCCAGAAAATCCAGAGGATAGGGCACTATATTAACCATAACAAAACAAACAAACAGAAAAATAACCAGACTAGTTGCAAGTCGATTTTGACTCATAGCAACACTATAGGACAGAGTAGAACTGCTCCATAGGGTTTCCAAGACTGTAAACTTTTGGAAGCAGACTGCTTCATCTTTCTCCCACAGAGCAGCTGATGGACCCGAACCACTGACCTTTCGGTTAGCAGCCAAGCAGTTTACCCACTGTGCCATGAGGGCTTCTTACCTGTTTCACAGTATTGCATAACAAGATAATTCTTTTGAAAACTACAACAATGTTTACAAGAACACTTTTTTCATACTTTTACTGGTTTCATTAAATTAGAGACTACTTCAGATTCATTTGTTTGACATGCTGCTGTGTTTATGTACAGTATTATACACATTTTAGAAACGGCCTGACTAAATACAGATAAAAGATCTGCTCAAATTTACTAAATATATTAAAAATTCCTTAAGAAAACAGAAGATTAATATTTTCACCCAATTCTCCTTAAACTGACTTTCCAAGTAGTGATGTGAATACTATCACTGAGTGCAAGTTAAATGCTAACTTGATTTTAGAGAAACCCATGGACAATACTTAGAAAAAATACATAGGGCATGAACAACGGAAATAAAAAGGTGTGCTGTAGAACTGAAAGGAAAGAAAGAAGACCATGATGTCAAGAAATAAAATGGGGTAGAGGGAGTATTGGTCTAGCCATTGACGTCTTGATTGTGGGGGTTCATTGGTTCCCTTTTCTCCCAGTTTGATAACATCAAAAGCTAAGATTACTGAGGAAAAAGGGGAAACATCATGTGCAGAGCACCTACTATGTAAAATATGTCAACTGATTTAAATTCCAACAACTTTTTAAGGCAGATATTATCATCTCCATTTCTTAGATGAGGAAAATTGGAGCTAACTGGCCCAGCAGCATAACTCGTACCTTTCAGATCTTTGTGTCAGATGATGTATCTCTGACTTCAAAGCCTATGCTTCTTTCATTAGACCATGGTGCCTCTGAATAGAAGTCCCTCGGTGGTGCAAAGCCTCTGAATAAGAAAGACAAAAGCTCATGGCCATGGTTCAAAAGTCTGAAGCTGCCACTTATCAGAGGTGTGACCTTGGCAGGTTACTTAACCTTTAGGAAGCCACATCTTCCCTTTCCTGACACCCACAAAGGGTGCTATGGCAGCTAAACTTTTAAAATCGGAAATAGTCAAAGAGGCTAATATTATCTTCAGGTGGTTAACAACAAGAATGTGAACAATGAGAAGAAAAAAAATGACTCAGTGTGTTCTGCCATGTTCAAGGTTTGTTGGTGTCAGCTGCCAGTCCAGCCAGACCTGGACTCATGGAGATCCCACACACAATGGAAGGAGACACCGCCTGGTCCTGCACCATCCCCATGATCGGTTTTGGATCAGACCGTTGAGATCCATAAGATTTTCATCGACTCTACAATCTTCCAATTCTAAAGTATTAGTTTCTTATATTTGTTCCATTAATTTCATTCCATTTCTATCTTAGCGTCATCATCTTTCCTCCTGCCCTGCCTGATTTCTCTGAGTAAAGACATTGTATGAAAATTTTAATAGCCATGGATGTATATCTGTTGGTGAACTCAAAGTATGTAAATAAAGAGTATTTTCCAGTGAGAAGAGGATATCAAACAGACTATTAAAAAGACAGCTTTTTTCTAGTCGGGGGAATAACTGAGCTCAGAAAGAATAATTCTCTTTGGTCATTTTTTTCTGAAAAGGTACCAAAAACTCTAGTCCTTAGACAAAAGAGTTTTTATACTTCAACAATTTCTAGATCAGCTTAGAAATAAAATTGATGTCTAACTCATCAATGATTAAAACAAACTTCTAGGAATATAGATAGATATGGGATTTTCACCTTTCTCCTGAGTTCCAAACCTCTATTTCTATTGGTGTAGTAAGAATCTGGACATTTCACAAGTACTTCAAATTTAAATGTCAAAAGGAAACTTCTTATCTTTCACCCTAAACCTGACCTGTGGCTTTCTGTGTCTCTGTTAAAAAGCCACCATTCAAACTCCAAAGCCAGAACCCAGGGAATCATCCCAATCACTTCCTCTCTCCTTTAGTGTCCTTTCTTTTCTCAACTCAGTGGTCACCCGTTTCTAGTGATTCTATGATAAATCTCTCAACACAGTCTCTTCTTCCTCCACATTGCTCCTGCCTTATTGCCGGCCTTTCTCTTCTGTTCTTGCAGTATTTTTTAATAGTGACCTAAGTGATCTATCTAGAAATAATATTACAGCACTTTCTGCAAATCTTCCAGACGCTCACAACATTTCTCATCATAGCATACAAGACCCTTCAAATCAAATACCTTTCCAGTATTTTTCACTTCTCCATCCTTACCCTGCAGTTGGTACCTAATTCATATATCCACGCCTTACACATTAGTCTTTCTGAATGGAATGGTCTGTCCTTCATTTGTCCAAGTGAGAATCCCTAGCCAGTCCACATCAACTCCCCTGATCTCTCTAGGTATACGTTGGTCACCAACTTTCCTCTACTTCTGTAGTAACATGAGCTTTATTATAATCCTTACCACGTTACTATAATTATGTAAATATCATTCTTGTCTAGGCATTTAAATGTAACAACTATGTTGTATTTATTTCTCTTTTCCCAGAATTCAACAGTCTGGTATTTAGCAGAAAATTAATGCTATGTTTGCTGGATGAATCATTTGGAGAAGGAACGAATTTATATATTATATATATGTATACATATATATAAGTATATATAATGCCCACAGTTACAATAAAATTAATCCCTTTTCAAAAACATTATAATTTCTTATTAAGACGCATGATATAAAATGTTAAGAATTCATGTAAAGAAGTCTTTATTTTTATTGCATAATCAGCTATATTATGTACATACCTACAAAATTTAAAATACAAAAATAACAAAATAATACATACAAAACACCAAACCCACTCCCGTCAAGTTGATTCCAACTCATAGCAACCCTGCAGTACAGAGTAGAACTACCCCACAGGGTTTCCAAGGCTGTGATCTTACAGAAGCAGATGGCCACATCTTTCTCCCGTGGAGAGGCTGGTGGTTTTGAACCTTTCGATTAGCAGCAGAGTGCTTTAACCACTGCACTACTAGGGCTTCTTAATACATAACTTAATGCAATTAACTTTTAGTTTAAAAATGCTCTTAAGTGTCAATCAAAAACACAAAATATTAAGTCATCATTGCCCTTTAAAATCCTTTTAACAAGAATTCCCTAATTGTACTTTCACTTTATCTCACTGTACCAGTAAGTAAATAAATTAACAAAATAGCTTTTATCACACAGAATAACCTTTTAACTGAGGGATTATCTCTAGTTGATTTTTCATTTCTTTCACTGCAGATAGCAGTTCATGCCTCATTGATTAGTTTGCTAAGGTGGTGACCAGAAATGAAAACACAGTCTCTCAGATATTGCAAGGATTTGGGTGTATAATCGCGGCATGTGCACACAACGCGCGCGCACACACACACACACACACTCACACGCACACATATTTTATTCCTGGCATTTAGTTTAGAAGAGACAAAGAGTCAGGAATTATAAATATTCCATTTATATTAGCCCATATTCAGGTATAACTCCATTTCTTAGATCTTTTTTTTCAAATTTATACTTTCTTATGCTTTTCTATGAAACTGTATTTAATATAAATTCTTCTGTCATAATTTAGATTAAACTGTGAAGTAGATGAACACTCTCGGGGGAAGAAAAAATCATAGTCAAAGGAAAAAAAATGTAATTTTATTTTAATTTCTGTCATTTCAGAATTCAATTGCGGCCCATGTTTTTTTTTTTTAATTGTGCTTTAAGTGAAAGTTTACAATTCAAGTTAGTCTCTCATACAAAAATTTATGCACACATTGTTATGTGACGCTAGTTGCTCTCCCTAAACTGTGACAGCACACTCCTTCTTTCCACCCCAGATTTCCCGTGTCCATTCAACCAGCTCCTGACCCTCTCTCTCTGCCTTCTCTTCTCGCCTCCGGGCAGAAGCTGGCCATTTACTCTCACATATCTACTTGAACTAAGAAGCACACTCTTCATGAGTATCATTTTATGTCCCATAGTCCAGTCTAATCTTTGTCTGAAGAGTTGGCCTCGGGAACAGTTTCAGCTATGGGCCAACAGAGAGTCCGGGGACCATGTCTTCCGGGTTCCCTCCAGTCTCAATCAAACCATTAAGTCTGGTCTTTTTACTAGAATTTGAGTTCTGCATCCCATTTTCTCCTTATATATATATATATATATATATATATATATATATATATATATATATAAATAAGTAAAATAAGTAACACTGGAAGTTAAAAATAATTCAGAATTTCTAATACCATATTTTCTGCCCTAAAACTTTGTTGGAAAAAAAGAAATATGATATCCATTTTTTAAAATAAGATTTTAGACGAAAGTTCTTCATAGTATATTAAAGCATTTTATGTCTTGAGTGGTATGTTATAGCTTAAAATTATGACTATATACCTGAATGCTCTAATAATCCTTTTGAATATTGTATTTCTTATAGTGATAGTTATTACAGGAATTGAATTAGAAAATATGCTCTTAGACAATTACAAGTCTATACCTGTAAGTTATCTTTACTCTAGTATATAAATCATTACTCTGAATAATTTATATATTAGAAAGGAATATTCCTTAGCAGTATACAACCAACATATACCATTTGCTATAAATGAGTTTCTATACTGTATATAGGTAGCACAGCCTATCTGATAAAATTTCAGGATGAAATTGATGAAATCATCTTCCTGTTAGCTTTTAGTGACATGCTGTGTGATTTTAAGTTTAATAAGTCTTGTTCTTTTCTCCTTATCATAGTAAGTCCTCCCACTTTGAAGCTTGGTGAGATTGCGAATCAATGCAGATTTCCTTTGAGATTTTGTCTTTGTATAGAAGATGTTTATTGCTTGTTTCCTTAATTCTTCAAACAACATTCCCTCTTAATGATTGTGAGATGGAATATAACAAGTCATATACAGGACTTGTTATATATATGTAGAGAGTCCCAGTAGTGCAGTGGTTGAAGTGCTTAACTACAAACAGACAGGTCAACAGTTCGAAACCACCAGCGGATATGCAGTAGAAAGATGTAGCAGTCTGCTTGTGTAAGGATTTACAGCCTTGGAAACCTAATAGGGTCCACCTGATGGCAATGGATTTTGTTTGGTGTGTGTGTGTGTGTGTGTGTGTGTGTATATATATATATATATGTGTGTATGTATACGTATGCATTTATACATATATGTATATATATATATAAACATACGTGTATGTATACATATATATATACATATAAACAAAATCCATTGCCATTGAGTCAATTCCGACTCATAGCAACTCTATAGGACAGAGTAGAACTGCCCCATAGAGTTTCCAAGGAGAGGCTGGTGGATTTGAACTGTTGATGTTTTGGTTAGCAGCCAAGCTCTTAACCACTGCACCACCAGGGCTCCAGATATACTTTCACATATTCAAAATCAAACTCCAGTAGTTTTCCAATTGCAGCCTCTTGTGACTAAATCATACTAAACATCTAAGAAATCCTTTACTTAATAGTTGTCTTGCTACAACCTAAAAGTTAGGGGTGGTGGTGGTGAGATTCCTAGATAATAATACCTGAAAATATCATTACAGTGAGCATGGCTTGTATCAATGTAAAAATATTTATTCATTTAAAAGGGTCTCAAAGCAGATATATAACATTTCCCTCATTTATTAATTCACCTCTCTAGAAACAGTAGTCCTAAATACAGTGATAAATATCTGAAATACCAGTCATAGATTATTTGATTACATAAAATGAGGAAAGAGCTTTAGATTTCAAGTCTGGAGTTACAGGTTTTAGCTTTTGCTTGCTAGTATGACTTTAAATTTTCTGGGATCAGTGTCTGCATCCATACAATGAGGACTAAATATACTATTTCTAACTTTCTCACAAAGTAACTGGGATGAACTTAAGGGCATAGGCTAAGAAAATCTGGAAAATTCTGGCTACCTCCTTTCTCAGGAGCTGGAATTAACTTTAAAACAACTCTGTTAACCTGGAGACTCTGTGAAGGATGGAGCCAATGCCATCTAAACTCTTCTGTAAATGAGAAGAGCAGAGTATACTAGGAGTTCCCAGGTTGGTTTTCATCTTTTTCCACGGATTATGGTATCAAAGGAAACCCTGGTGGTGTGGTGGTTAGGAGCTACGGCTGCTAACCGAAAGGTCAGCAGTTCGAATCCACCAGCCACTCCTTGGAAACCATATGGGGCAGTTCTACTCTGTCCTATAGGGTCACTATGAGTCAGAATCCACTCGACAGCAATGGGTTTTTTTGGGGTGTGTGGAGGAGGATGGTATCAAAACCAGAGAGCAACTATATATTTGTCTATCCTAAATAACATCAAGCCCACTAAATTGAGTCTTAGTAAACTTGGTACCCCAAATATTTAGTAGTATCTTTTGATATACTTTATAACTTCAGACAGCACAAAAACTAGGTGTTTGGGCAATAATGTCAAAAACTTCTTTTGATATTGACTTGCATTTGACACAATAACTAAATCCAGTTGAAATCATTAGTAAAGAGAAGATTCAAATATTGATTGCTTTTTTTCAAATATGGAGCCCTGGTGGTGCAGTGGTTAAGAGCTTGACTACTAACCAAAAGGTTGGCAGTTCAAATTCACCAGCCTCTCCTTGGAAACCCTATGGGGCAGTTTTAGTCTGCCATATAGGGTTGCTATGAGTTGGAATCGACTCAATGGCAACGGGTTTTGTTGTTTGTTTGTTTGTTTTAAATATGATAGAATCTGATTTTAGTTAAGGTGTTTTATTTAAAATTTATTTTCTAACCTCATATCAGACCTCGTCTGTTTCATTATCATGTCAATGACAGATAACTTTACATTTTTGTTTGCATTTTCCTTTCAGAATATCTTGACAGGTAGCAATAATTCTTACATTAGTCTAATAAGACCTTTCATTATTAAAAACAATTTGCAGGTATTCACCTGGACCTAAGATAAAGAGAAAAAAGAAATTCCTATCTAATGGGAGCTAGTTCAAACTCGTTAATTTTAAAAGTGAAGGCAGCAAGTATTGAAAGACAATATCATCAACCACTTCTAAAGAGTTTATGATTGTAATTACCCTGTTTAGATCAAGTTTGAAATTTTATGTTTCAAATATATTCTTTATATATGTATTGAAAACAGTTTTATATACTTGGACAATCCCATCTGGAGACTCCCAAATATGCAAAACTTTTTGTTAAAGGGTGTTTTTATATGGGAACTAATATAAAAGCACTTACACTGATTAAAAATAACATATACAATGCATGTTAATTTAAATCATAAATTACTTCAACTGACCAAGACTAAAGCTTGAGATCATCAAATTTTAAATAAGTCAGCTCTGTAACCTGTTGTTCAAAATAACTTGGAAGCACCCTTGAAATGCCACACAGATACCATGTATGTGCCTTCCCCAATTTTTGTTATGTTCACACACAGCAAAGTAGATGAATCATTTCAAAGTCAATCAAACAAAGTACAGATTATTCATATCTAAGAATATATAGAAAATTTATCTTAGCCTTAACAAATGAAATACAAACTACAATACGCCTAGACTTTTAAACAGAAAAAACTGTAAAGGAATTTGCTAAAAATCTTCATCATTTATGGCCATTTTAATTTTTAAAAGAAAGTTGTAATTAGCTCTAATTTTCTAAGCCACATTAGAGAAAAAAAAAACCTTCAAATATTTGACTAAAATAATTCAGAAATTTTTCTTTATTCATGAATCTTTATGTTATAAGAAATATTGATAACAACTAACTGTTACTTTTGGATTTGCAAAAGGACAAGCAATTCTCTCCAACAATCCCACCTACAAATGCAAAACCTCTAAACAAAAGATATTACAACTGGCAAAGAATGCCATGAGTGACAAAAATATATGCAGTCAGTGTGGGTTAAAATATATCTTTCAGTCAAACAGAACATGCATTTTGTGTGGGTTACAATAGAGTTCTCAGTAAAATTCAATCTGTAAAAAAAAGTAAGAAAAACAAATATTTTGAAAATAACTAGTTTGGAAATGAAATTAGTGTTACAAAAGAGAACTTGAAAATCTCTAGCAAAAAAAAGTAACGTCAAAATAACATTAGAAGGAGTGTCTTCAAAAATCATGTTTATCAAAAGGCATCTTCATTGGTACAGCTCTGTTTTGTCCAAGGCAGCCTTAAGAAAATAAGCTACAGACACAGTTGAGGTTAAACATAGAAGAAAGAGAGAGAAAGTACATGTAAATTGACCCCAGTATGAAATTCTAGTTTTAAAACTCACTTTAGAAACCCTAACTGGATCCAACTGTTAGTTCTCCTCTTTTCTGAGGAGAACTCCATTGTGTTAGTTTTAATATTTAACTAAAATGCCTTTGCTTCTTAACTCTTAGGAAAGGGAGTGGTACAATCTCTGTGTGGCTGATCAAACTATATATAAAATATAAACATATATATATTAAATGGTAGATTGATAGAAAAACTGAACATCCAAACTTATTAATATGCAACAATTTGCCGTTCTACATTTACATTAAATTATATATGTAAGTATAAAGGTAAAGCAAATTTTAAGTCAGTAAAACTTGATGTTTTCCAATATAATTTGAAATGCTTGTTTTTTTTCCATCTTATTTAGTGCATATAAGTCTGCTTTGGGACAGTAGATGCTCTTTGCATAAACAGGTTAAGAATATAATTGATAATATCTATTAGAGACATGAGCTCCTTAATTCATCACTATATTTAATATAGTAGTGGTTACTGCGAATAAAACAAACACTCAGAATATTTCACTCAGCTACTGCTCTGAAAAGAAATAATACTGTATTTAAAAAGCAGTTATTAATGAAAGATTAAAGAAAATCATGTTTACACATAATCTTTTAACTTGAAAGTTACATGGTGTATAAAAGGCACTGGTTTACAAGGACTGGGTAAATGTTTTTGTCTAATTTCACATAGATACATTTGGCTCTCCTAAATTATGCATTTGCTATTAGGTTTTACAGAGCCCTGGTGGTAAAGTGGTTAAGAGCTGAGCTGCTAACCAAAAGGTCTGCAATTCCAATCCACCAGCTGCTCCGTGGGAACCCTATTGGACAGTTCCACTCTGCTATAGAGTCGCTATGAGTTGGAATCACTCGATGGCAATGGGTACAGGTTTATGTTTACATCATAGTAGTTTGTCTTTTTGGATAATAAATCCCTTTGAGAACCTGTTGAAGGTTAGGGACCCTTCTGGTCAGAAAAATGAACACACTGACATCTACCCAAAATTGCACATGCAATTTGAAGGGCTTCACAGACCTCCCCACTCCAGAACCTCGGCTGTGGACAAGACTATGACTGGCATGCTTAAAACCCCTATTCTCCGTGCATTTACACAGCTGCACACCTACACAGAGTTTAGGTGAGTAAACTGAACTTTGAAGCTATATAAGTTTGTTACACTTGAAAAGCAAAAAACAAAAGGTGCATTTTTTCCTACGTATAGTCACACAAGCACTTGCAGCATTACTGAAAGAAAAATTAAAAGAATATTTTTATGTCTGAGATTGAAAACTGATATAAAACCAAAAATATCAAACTCATTGCTGTCGAGTCGATTCTAACTCATAGCGACCCTACAGGACAGAGTAGAACTGCCCCATAGGGTTTCCAGTGAGCACCTGGTGGACTCGAACTGCCAACCTTTTGGTTAACAGCCAGCCTCTTAACCACTATGCCACCAGGGTGTCCAAAAACTGATATAGTTGCAGCAAATAATGAGTACTAAAAAAATAAGCTCATTGTGATTTATTTAACAAAAAAATACTTCAAATGTAGAAAATATATATTAGGATTTCTAAATGCCAAATCATGTGCATTTTACTCCTGAATTAAATAAATTCTAATTCAAAAAGTAAATGCCTAACAGAACAGTAAAATGGTATTTGTCGTTTCTATACACAGTCAGTGAGAAACCTAGATTTAAGTTCAAGGTATTAAAGTGAATTAACAGTTAACTATACCACAGGAGTATACATTATTTCAGTCTAATTTTAGTATGCAATTCTCCTTATTAAATAGCACATATGAAATAGTCTTATTTATCATCTTATCTCATTAGATATCGTCTAGAGGGGCAATTTTGTAAAAGAAAAAAGGTTAAGAAGACTTCATTTTAGTCAAATTAGATTTAATATTTTAAATGTTTATCTATCTAATAAAATCTTTTATTAAACAATGCGTCAGCTCTAGTATATTTTTGGTAAAGTTTTAATAACTTTCTTATAATTAAAAATAGCATACGATATCCAAGACCAACAGTAATTAAAAGTAATCAAATTTAGTGAAATGTGTACAAAATAAAGAGATCTGTATATATTTTGTTAAGGACTATCACTTGTTCTGCTGTTTTTATTCAAAAATGAAACAATGCCTATTATTAAAACATAGGCTAAGTTCTATGCTGATTTTCTGCTTTTGTAAAATGTATTGCTTGAGAAACAAGTCTTCAAAAAACAAGCCCTAAAAAAAATCTACTACTCAGGGTGCCTTTGAGGATATTTAATTAAAATCTAATCCTGCATTCATTAAGGCTCACATAAATTAAGCTGTCATTCATAAGATTTATGGATTCTCATTTGCATATTGCATACAATTCATCAATTACTCAAGTATGAAAGGAGCACATTTCCCTTGGAGCTGCCTGCTACCCTGCCAACATTTGAAATGAGGGAAAGAGCAAGACTGTCAAGCATTCACACAAACTTTCTTCCAAATGTCTGCTCCTTGATTAATCTAATTTTCTAGATATTCCCTACAAGATACACCAACAGCCCTGGTGCACATGTCTATTATTTCTCCTGTCTTCATCACCAAAATCTTCTAGTCTCTGAATACTTCTTCAAGTTTGAGTGATTATTATTTGTTTGCTAATGATATGGCATTGGTGATTTCTTCTTATTAAAATGTGTTTGATACATGCAGGCAAAAATACAAAGAGAAGTAGGCTGTACGTTCGTTGCTTTTTAACTTTAATATTTTGCTATCTTTGATACACCTATTTCTTTCATAATAAAAAAGTTGAAAATGTAAAAATGGAAAGGCAAGAAACATTTTCAGAGACTCTTAGCTTTTCAGAAGAATCTAAAAAAAGCCATATAGTAAATCACTGATAATATATTTCATATAAAAATAGAGTTCACTCGATCAATTACAGGTATGCTATTGCACTTTTTACAGTTCTAATGAAAGCAGTAACCCAGATAAGTTTGTTTTCATTGTGCATGAAGCATACTGTGTTAATTCACTTGTCTTCTCTGGGGAGTAGATCTTAATTTCAGTGGCACAACTTTGAAGCAACAGTCCCTTCCAGACCATACTCTGGAAACCTTCCAACAAGCATCTGATCAGGTGGGGAATTTAATGCAAAACACTCCTCATGTCTAGAACTTCTACAATTAAAATACATGAATGTATCAGAACTCTAAAATTACTGCTCCTGAAAACATACTGTCTCTTTTATGTCAATTAAGTGAGAAAACAGGAAGAAGTGCCTTTCAGAAAGCATCAATTTTCGATGAAGTACATATACTCCATTACACAAATAAAACATTTGATTCAATTTAAATATTTAAAAAATTTATTTGGCAACATGAGAGATTTTACTAAACTGTGTAATACCTGGCAAAACTATATTTATTTGGAAACACATATACAAACCTGAATTTAGAATTCCCCAAATTAAATCCTAAACATCTCAAGTTAAGTGCTAAATTATGAGAACTGGACCGCCTTTCGGTTGATATGGTTAGCAAAGAGTGTAAGGAAAAAGGTAAATGAATCTCAGTGCTTTGCCAAGGTAATACAAATATTTTCACTTTATAAAAATGGTGGTTCAAAAGAGAGAAATGTATTCAGCAATAAAAATAATTGCCAGTAACTCCTTACAAACACATTTAACACAGGAGAAATAAAAGACTATGATGTCATCAGAAAGATGAAATCATTAGCATACTCAATTTATAAAATGACTTTCAAAACTGAAAGCAAACAACAGATCAGCCCATGCATTTTCTTGATTCAAGTAGAATGGTTCATCGTAATTTTCAGAGATCCATGCCTGAGACACTACTGAATGTATTGTCTGCCTTTTAACTCTTGCATTTTCTACATTTCAGTTTTCTCAGCATGAGCTGTCTACTTTATTCTATCCAAATAATGTGTAATAGAAAAAGAATTTTACTGGTCTATTATAATAAAGCTTATTTTGTTTCTTCAATATAAACCACCTGTTTGGGTTTTGTTTTGTTGTTGAGACACTTTTAGCTGCGTAAATTAAATATGATGATTAGCCACCTTACTGTACTTAATAGAAACTGAATGAAAATCATGAGGATGGATTTTTTTTAATCTAGTTTGCCCCATAAAAGAAGTCACCTCAGATTCATGAAAGAACCCTGAGTAAGAGAACACAAGGGGGAGAAGAAAGTCCCTCTAGATCACCTGGGGCATTTCATTTAAATTGAAGATTTTACATTAAACATTTGTACAGATGAAGTGAAATTGTTTTATGTCTCAGGATGCAAATTTGTTTAGAGTAAATTATTTCCAAAATGAGTGTGCTTTTAAAATTTTTCTTACTCCTCTTTTGATTAATAATCAGGTCTCAACTAGCATTACTGAACTCAGACCCTACCTACATTCTAAGTCACATGAATAACAAAAAATATCGATAGTTTATAATGTCAACAGGGACTGGAAAAAATCTAGATTGTGTAAAACTTCATTTCATGCATATGATTCTAAGAGAGAATTATTTCAAAAGCCACACACAATAATGATTAAATAAGAGGATACTGTTCCTCTTTAGGAAAATGAAATATATTTTCGGGAAGGAAATTATCAACATGACAACAGACCTTGAGAAGAATCTTGGTTCATCGTTAGTGATCAGGATTGATATCCGTAAAAATGAAGATATCACAAAATCATTCTCACACCTGCACACTGTTATTTACATTACATTGTTTAATATTATTTAAATATTACTCAGGGCTTATGGAATCCATGCCAAACAATAACAAAGCACTATGAGAAACACAGGGACAATAGAACTAAGATTGTTTAGCACCAGTTGACAATAAAATAGGCACACACAAATTCAATTGTTTGTGTATTTATGTAAATTGATGAGATTTTTTAGTCTCTCTAGAAGAACATTAGGTGATTAGCTTTCTCTGACATACAGCAAAATAACAGAACTTCCAAAAATTGTTACAAGTCTCTAAAGCAGATTAAATCTGATGAGTACCTGGGTTGCACAAGCATACATCACTAATTCCACCTTCACATAAAACCCTCTGCTTCAGCAGTGTATCCAAATATAATAATATGAAACAAACATTTTTTTGCTAGTTGTCTCAAAAATCTTCTTACTAAATTATTCTGGATGTGTGAATTACTTCTATAAAAGAACATAAGCGATCGAAGATGTTTTCTTATGGTACAGTGAAAGCTGATTGGTTTTACTAATCTTGTAATTAGAAAAATAAAGAAATAAAAGGGCAGAAAAGTTTCAAGTAAGGGTAAAAGTCATTGCCTCAGGCTACCAGCCTATTCTATTCTGTACAAACCTGTTCTCCAAGAGAAATCAAATATTTAAAACATGTACACATTTCCTTTTCCTAGATTAGAAGTACATAAAAGCAGTAAAAACCTGAGTAAAACATAGCTTTCAATCACATGAAAGACAAGTCATCTAAATTCTGAATATATATGCAGTAAGCATAGGAGGCATGCATGCAATGACAAAAAAAAGCTATGCAATTAAGAAATGTTTACTTTTTTGCACACTATTGTCAAAATCTATTCCTTTATAATATGTATACACACCCCCCCCACCCACACACACACACACACTTTACTATTCGGCACACAAACACCTAGCACATTATATATTCTATTTGTATACCTAAGAGCTTATTTAGCAAAGAACATATTTTATTTGCTATCCAGATATTAAGATTTTTTTGTTGTCTGATAATTATTTTTATTAATTATATTTGATAATATAAAGGAACTAGAATTATTGATGTCAGTATTTTTTTTCTGAGTTTAACAATTTTATTTAAACAACATAAGGGATACAGTAAGGGCCATTCCTAATTTCAGAATGCAAAATGTATTATTTTGAGAATCATAAAGTATTCAAAGCTCATCAGGAACCTAAAATTGTATCTTTTAATTAGTCAGACTGCAATAAGCTAGGGCTTAATTCCTCTCTTAAACAGAATACAGTTACAATGATTAAATATTACAGACTTAACTATAGTTTATCTACTTTACCAGGAGTGAGGAATGTGCTGAGGATTAACAATTTTTTAATAATTTGACATGTCTAAAGTATCTCTATCTCTATGAAGCTCAACTCTGTGTGTGTATAATTTTCTTCAGGGGTAAGTAGTGTTATTATGCAGATAGGTCTGGATTATAAACAAAACAGAACAAGGCTCTAATCTTGAGTCTATCACTGGAGCACAACGTGATGTTGGGCTAGTCACTTGGCTGCTCTTTTCCTTGGTTTTCTGATATTTTTAGAGAGGCTATTATAAACTATCCATCTTACATAGTTCTTATGGTTGTAATATTAACATTCAAATAATGGACTAGACTCTGAAGTCAGAATTGTTCGGGGACAAAATATTGGGAAGCATTGTGAATGGATAAGAAACTTAGCCCTCAGTTCCCCAAGATGCCTTCATTATAGAGAAAAAGGCGTGTCTTGCCACATTTCTACCTTCAGAAATTATTCAGATCAAATAGCGTAATTAATTCTAACTCTTACAGTTCCAAGGGTTCTTCTGAGATCACTTCATACTCTTTTTTCTTTATCATGCTGTTTCCCTCAAACTGTTAACTCACAATTGAGCTGGTAGTCAACTAAAATCTCCAAATAATTTTCATATATAATATTGGTAATGCTGTAATTCTGAACTCTTTCAGTGCAGCACCTTACGTTCACCTGTATGACATGCCCAGGTGGCGCAGTGGATAAGAGCTCAGCTGCTAACCAAAACGTTGGCAGTTCAAATCCACCAGCCGCTCTCTGGAAACCCTATGAGGCAGTTCTACTCTGTCTTATAGTGTTGCTATGAGTCGGCATCGATTAAATGGCAATGAGTTTGGCTGTTTTTTTTTATATTTCATTTAGGAGTCCTGGTGGTGCAATGGTTAAGTGCTCAGCTACTAACCAAAAGGTTGAGGTTCGAACTTAACCAGCTGCTCCACAAGAGAAAAGATGTGTCAATCTGCTCCTGTAAAGACTGTTGTTGATAAGTGCCGTTGAGTTGATTCTGACTCATAGCAAGCCTGTGTATAGCAGAACAAAACACTGCCCGGTCCTGTGCTATCCCCACATTCATTTTTAGGCTTGAGCCCATTGTTGCAACAACTGTGTCAATCCATCTAGTTGACAGTCTTCCTCTTTTTCGCTGACCTTCTACTTTACCAAGCATGATTTCCTTCTCCATGGATTGGTCCCTCCTGATAACATGTCCAAAGTACATAAGACAAAGTCTCACCATCCTTCTAATGAGCATTCTGGCTGTACTTCTTCCAAGTCAGATTTGTTTGTTCTTCCGGAAGTCCACGGTATATTCACTATTCTTCGCCAACTCCATAATTCAAAGGTGTCATTTCTTCTTTTGTTTTCCTTATTCATTGTCCAGCTTTCTCATGTTTGTGAAACAATTAAAAATGGCTCGAGTCAGGGGCACCTTAGTCCTCAAAGGGACATCTTTGCTTTTTAACACTTTAAAGATGTCTTTTGTAGCAGATTTGCCCAATGCAGTATGTCATTTGATTTCTTGACTGCTGCTGCTTCCATGGGAGTTGATTATGGATCGAAGTAAAATGAAATCCTTGACAACAACTTCAATATTTTCTCTGTTTATCATGATGTTGCTTATTGGTCCAGTTGTGAAGACTTTTGTTTTCTTTATATTGAGGTGCAATCAATACGAAGGCTGTAGCTTTGGTCTTTGATTACAGCCTAGTAAACCCTATGGGGCTGTTCTACTCTGTCCTATAGGGTCACTAGGAGTCATAATCGACTTGATGGCACAAAACAACAATAACAAAATATTTCATCTATCATTCCATCTTGCCAAGTTTTAGGGGATTTTGATTCTATCTATCTACAGCTCCATCCATGCTCAAGAATATGGATGACTACTTCTTTCCCCCAACCTCAAATTTTCCAGGAGCTCCGTCAGTAACTCTTTAAAGGCTTTCTCCAATCTATGCCCCGCCCCCTTCATTATCTCTTCCACCATCCTAATTCAGCTTATAGTTTAATTACCTCTCTTCTTTGCTTAAAAAACCATCAGTGGCTCCATATTCCCTAAAACAGAGGTCAGCAAATTACAGCCTGGGGCCAAATCTTGCCTACTTGCTCTGTAAATACAGTTTTACTGGAACATGGTCATGCTTATTTGTTCATGTACTGCCTATGGCTCATTTCACACTACAATGGCAGAGTCTATATGGTTTCCAAAGTCTAAATTATTTACTATCTGGCCCTTTCCAACCATTTCTCTACAGGATATTCTCAGATCTGTTAGCATGACACTAGAATTTGTACTCTGATCCCAAACTCCCATGCTAGCATCTCTCCCTTTAATTCCTTCTCTTTGTTCCTCATCATCTTTCCCAATTCTATATATTTACTCATATCATTCTCTCTGTCTGGAACTTCTTGGCCCAATTTAACTTCCAGACTAAACTAAATTCTAACCATTTAGCAAAGCATTAAAAAAAAGACATTCAGGTATAGTAAGTACAAAAATGTCACATGTGCTTTGGTTTTACATAAATTCTAAAGTTTTTAGTGCTAACTGACAAATTTATTCTTTTGACCAACTTTGATAACTTTAGCACTTTACTAGTACACATTAAGAGTTATTGCAAATATTTTCAGTACATATTAAGAGTTTTTGCAAATATTTTCCACCAGAAAATGATTTGGCCTTACTAGGGAGTAACCAAAACCCATTGCTGTTGAGTCAGTTCTGACTCAGAGCAACCCTATAGGACAGAGTAAAACTACCCTACAGAGTTTTCAAGGCTGTAATCTTTATGGAAGCAGACTGCCACAACTTTCTCCCACAGAGCAGCTGGTAGATTTGAACCGCCAACATTTCAGTTCGCAGCTGAGCACTTAATCACTAGGGAGTAAGGGCTTCTTAAATATAAAAATATTACATAATAGTCAAAAAGATTATTCCAATGTGTTAGTTAATTCCCAGAAGTAAGCTAGTTACTTTGCAGTGTTATATCAATAAAGTGACATTTTATTAATGATAGAAGCAATTTAAAAAATTGTTCATTTATCATCATAAAGAATTCATATTATTCTCTTAAACAAATATGTATAATCTGGGTAAATAAAAAATTCCATACTATAAATCAAACCAAAGCACATCTATTAAAACATTTTTTTTTTTTGTAAAAAGAAAACACACACAAATATGTACCTCTTCTTACCCAATAAAGTCATTGCTCGTATAGGACTCAGGGGCCTGAAAAGAGTTAATGTTCTTAACCAAACAGTTCCTTTATTCGAGAAGTAATTTAAACTCCAAGGAAAAGAGTCTAATTATTTTTACTTACCATGAAGTAATCTATTTCAAATTTTTATTTCTTTTTGTTATAATATAACCAACCTACTTTTTTTAATAACACAACAGGATAGAAATTTGTTTTAGATAATGACAAGGAGTTGAGCCAGATTGTGTCTGTCAGTAAAATAAAAGGCATCCTGCATATCATTTCTAGCAACTTCAAATGATTGCTGGTTATTTCATATCTTGCTTTTTATTAAAAGATCATGTAAAGTGCTTTAAAAATCTATCTGTATGGTATTAAACACCAGGAAGCATTACGCTGTATCAACAGAATATGGGGTAAAGGGGTAGAAGGATGCATGTATTTTCTAAACACCAACTCCAAGCATCAGTAAAGAGCACCAAAGAACCAGAGTCTGAGAAAATAGCTGTGGCTGTTTCCAGTGACAAAAGAATAAAAATGATCAAATATAAGACTTACAGGAAGAAATATATTGCATAGTCTGTCTGTGACTTGCCTTAGAAGACTATATAACCACTCTGTGCAATAACACACAAGATTCATTCAAAAATTTATTGAGCACTTATCAAGTGCACAGCAGCATATCTCCACTGAAGTACAAAAGTATAAAGGCAATAGCTTTGATCCCAGTGGCAATTTTATCAAGGAAACCAGAAAGCACACGGAGAAGCCTAGTAACCATTTAAGAAAAAAAATTGATCAGATTTAGTCAAATATCATAACAAGAAATAGATTTAAAAAATTACATAAAGAGAATCTCATGATTGGGGAAAGACAAGTGGAATAGTGCCCAATACATTTGAGAGAATTAGATAACAGAGAAGTCAAAAAGCATTCTCACACATCCAAAATGAATTGCTATGTTTTGTGAGAAAGATGTAGCCAAATCAATATTAGTGTTTACCCTTTTTTTAGTGTTTATCCTGAAAGGATGCACAGAATACATAAGCATAACAATAGGATTAGAGCAGTGACAGTATGTTTTCTTAGTTGACCTCCTAAAGAGCAAAAGATAAAGCAAAACACTAATGGCCTGTGTTTGTGTGTTATATCTGATGTGCATGAGTACCTTCATCCATTTAATAAATACTTACTGTATTTTATAACACATAAAGTATTCCACCTTATGTGCTTTGTTCTACAGTACACAAAATTGAATCAAACATGGATCCTGTTTTCTTAGGAGAGTAAATAGAATATGAAACTTGTTTATGAATAAGTATAACACCATATACAATATGATAAATGACATTTTTAAAAGTTGAAGGGACAAAGCTATGGAGTTTAAAAGAGAGAACTAAGGGAGTGTAGGAAACCATCAAAATATTCTTGGAGGAGGTGGCCTTTGAAAGAAAGTCTGGAGTAGAGGTGGGACTTGGAATTGGAGACTTATGTGTATGTGTGTGTGTTGGGGGTGGGGGAGTGTTGTATTCCTGGCATAGGTACAAGCAATAGCAAAGGCTCAAATCTTTAAATATAATTCATAGTATTTATGAAAAACAGCAAGTAGCTTAGGTTAGCTATGACTCATCACTTAAAGCGGAGAAGTAGGAGATAAATCTAGAAGTAGTTTGGAAATAATTCATGATGAGCATTTAATTAAAAAACAAAATAGATTATTCTTTTATAAGCAATCAGTAAGTACTGAAGAATTTTTTTGTTGTTTATTTCTTTGTCTTTGTTTGCTTTCAACCACAAAGGTAGCAACTTTAGGCAAGATTCTTTTGTTCTAAAGTCTGTGATGTTCCAAACTATATTGGCAATGTTATAGAATAGAGGCAATAAGAATGTGGCAATGTTACACAAGAGAGGCAATAAGAATGCTGAAGTTGAAGAAATATGTAGTAGAGAGGTGCAGTGGTTATAATCAACAATGCTAAATAGTTTATGAAATATAAAAGTCAAATGAAAGAAGCCTCTTTATTAATAATGACTGAAAGCATTAGAGACTGATTGGCTAAAACAAAAATGATTCCATTGGAAAACAGAAGGACGAGCAAAGATGAAAGGGAAGATAAGTTCAAGTTTTAATATATTTTGGAAGTGATGGAATTTATATGTGGAGATGCTCATCAAGTTAATTGGACATGCACTATTAGCGCTCAGGAGAGACAGGGGCATATATATGGAAGTTATTTACATAGAAATAATGATTCAGATCATGAGTTCTTTCATACTTTAAGAAAGAATAGCTCTTGATTACTCCAACATACTTGAGGGGTTTGATATATTTTCACATACATTTGACATATTTTCATCTGTAAGAGTAATTCACCATGGAAATGATTCTCAAATGAGGAGTTCCCTCTCACCAATTACTGTTTTTGCTACATGCTGTAGAGTATATTTCAACTCACAGCGACACCATGTGACAGAAAACCCCATAGGGTTTCCTAGGCTGTAATCATTACTGGAGCAGATCTCCAAGTCTTTCTCTCACAGTGTCCCTGGGTGGGTTCAAACTGCCAAACTTTGGTTAGTAGCCTAGAGCTTAACCATTGCACCACCAGGACTTCTCCTCCTGCCAATCCCTAAAACCAACCAAACCCACTGTTGTTGAGTCTCTTCCAACTCATAGCCACCTCATAGGGCTTCCAAGGCTGTAAA
This sequence comes from Dugong dugon, assembly GCA_030035585.1. NCBI lineage: Eukaryota > Metazoa > Chordata > Mammalia > Sirenia > Dugongidae > Dugong > Dugong dugon. Next base: position 35,751,971 of record CM057477.1, on the reverse strand, counting down.
TCTTTATGGAAGCTAATTGCCACATCTTTCTCCTGCAGAGCGGCTGGTGGGTTTGAAACACCAAACTTTTGGTTACCGGCCGAGTACTTTAACACTGTGTCGCCAGAGCTCATTCCTCCTGCCAGTAAACTTAAAAAAAAAAAATCCATTGCTGTCGAGTGGATTCTGACACATAGTGATCTCCTGCCAATAGGGAGATACAAACTTCAGTCCCCTGAGAGACATACATAGAATAGCGTGTGTTGGGCAAGATGAGTAAGGAGTTTTGTCCAATACTTCCTCCGATTTTAACAGAGTCTGATAAAAGGTCTACAAACAGTCCCTTAGTGAAAAACAAACAAACTACATTTACAATATTAATGGAGGAATAAAATTCAGGGAAAAAAGAATCAGAAAGATAACATGGAAACCAGTATAATGAATATAAAAAGATAAAACCTTTTCAAATACTGGGAAAAAAGAAAAAAACGGAAAGAGTAAGTGGATAAGAACAGACAATCCCGACAACTAGAAGGCTGCTGGTTACTTTCTAAAGAAATTGAGAAATTTTGGTAGAGTTTCCATAAAAGCCAACTTACAAGAACTTGTAGAGTATATGGGAGATGGAAGAGAAGGGTAAATCAGCTACTACACCCACTCCTCACTTATTGACATGGTTAGGTTTCAAAGACTGGGTCATTATGTGAAAATCAGCATTATGTGAAAATGAAGGATAACTACATTAGATTACAAAATATTATGTGGGACACATTCGTCCCTCTGGACACAAGAGGTAGAAAATGTAAGTGGGCTTTATATGTACCACTAGTCATGAAAAGGTTACTGCCAGACGTTATGTTGTTAATGTGCAAAATAATCAGATAGTAGATTTTTTACTATTTTGTGGTAAATGTGAAATGTCAGGTAACAAGATAGTCAATAAAGTGTATTTCAAGAAATTGATCGATGAAAAAAGAGTTGGAATCATGGCATGAGGCTTTAACTGGGTTTAAGGGAGATGAACATGTATCTAGAACAGCACTGTCCAATAGAAATATAATGCAAGCCACTTATGAAATTTTAAATTTTCTAGTAACCAACTTAAAAATGTTGAATTAAAGAGGTAAAATTAATTCAATAATATTTTCTTTAACTCAGTATATCCAAGATACTATCTTTTATAACATGTAATCAATATGAAAATTATTGAGATATTTTATATGTATTTTTTTACTACTCTACTAATTGGGTATGTACTTTACAATCACAGCACATCTCAAACTGGACTATCCACACTTCAAGTGCTCAAGAGCCACATGAGAGTAGTGCTAACTGTATGAAACAGGGAAAACCCAGAAGTAGAGAGCTACCCATCAGGACTGGCTACCGAAGCTGTCATACTACTGCTAAGTTTGGTTAGTTAGCCAGTAAGAGGTTTTATGTGAGTACTTATTTTCTCTATTTTTTTGCCATTAAGAAAACACAGAAATAATAAGAGGGTGTTTGAATTGAGGATCACAGAATAAGGTTCAAAATTCTCTTTTATTTAGGATTGGAAGTTAAACTAAAACACTTTGAAGCTAATCACATGAGCTTTTAAAGATATAGTGTAAAAGTTAAAAGTAGAGATCATTTCCAGGATTTCTGAAGTAAAAGACACATTATAAACAGAGGACTAAAATTGGTTTAGGATTTCAAAACCATTCCTCATGAAATCATAATTATATCAACTTGTACAAATAAAAGGTCAAGTACTTTCCAAATAATTGCATCCAGACATTGTCTCATTAACTAGAATCCCACACGCAAAAGTAATTCAGCATCTATTGGATTTATCCTTTGCTCACTCTATTTTCTCAAGATGGATGAAGGTAGCCAAGTCATGCATCTGGCATATCTTCTTCAAGCCATTTTTACAACCTAGATCAAATAAGATAAATTCCAAATACTAGATTCTTTAATAATCAATCAAAGAAGAATTCTACTGTAAAAACTGAAACTATATTATTTGAAGAAAGTTTTTCTTTCAAAAGTATTTTACTTTACAAAGTATGTCCACCATTTCTACCAACATTGCAAAATTAATTAATAATATAGCACAATGTATTAAAAAACAGACAAGTTAGAATGTACATATTGCTTTAAATTTAAAAAATTAATTAGAAAGAAAGCAACCTTTAGACTACTTTCTTTAAAATTCCTCTGAAAATTCCAATTTACATTTTACATGATTATGCTTGAAAGAAAAATTATGCTTATGTTAATATTATTTAACTGGTGAATCACCTATCAAAGAGTTAGGTGTCAGAAGTAACATCAATAGTTAAGCTAGATGGTATATATAGATTTAATATCTTAAAGCAGTCACTTCTATGTACATAATAAATAATTTCAAAGTTATAAACTGCTGTCATATTGTCACATGACAACGTGTTCCAATTTTTCACGCTAAAAACATAAATTTTAACATAGATTTCAATATTCTATTTAATATTTTAAGAATTATTTTAATAAATCTAACCAGAGAACTAAAAGACCTTTATAATGAAAACTACAAGACACTACTGCAAGAAATGAAAAGAGACCTGCATAAGTGGAAACACACACCTTGCTCATGGATAGGAAGACTCAACATTGGGAAAATGTCCATTCTGCTCAAAGTGATCTACAGATAGAATGCAATCCTGATCCAAATTCCAATGGCATTTTTTTAAAGAGATGGAGAAAAAAATCACCAACTTCAGATGGAAAGGGAAGAGGCCCCGGATAAGTAAAGCATTACTGAAGAAGAATAAAGTGGGAAACCTCACACTACGTGATTTTAGAACCTATTATACTGCCACAGTAGTCAAAACAGCCTGGTACTGATAACAACAGATACATAGACCAATGGAACAGAATTGAGAATCCAGACATAAATTTATCCACCTATCAGCAGCTGATATTTGACAAAGGCACAAAGTCCATTAGTTGGGGAAAAGACACTCTCTTTAACAAATGGTGCTGGCATAACTGGATATCCATCTGCAAAAAACTGAAACAAGACCTATACATCACACTATGCACAAAAACGAACTCAAAATGGATCAAAGACCTAAATATAAAATCAAAAACAATAAAGATCATGGAAGAAAAAATAGGGACAACGCTAGGAGCCCTAATACATGGCATAAACAGAATACAAACCTTAAGTAACAATGCACAAACACCAGAAGAGAAACTAGATAACTAGAAGCTCCTAAAAATCAACTACTTATGCTCATCAAAAGATTTCACCAAAAGGGTAAAAAGACTATCTACAGGCTGGGAAAAAAATTTTGGTTACGACAAATCCGATCAACATCTAATGTCTAAAATCTACAAGATACTGCAAAGCCTCAACAACAAAAAGACAAATAATCCAATTAAAAAATGGGCAAAGGATATCAACAGGCACTTTGCCAAAGAAGATATTCAGGCGGCTAACAGACACATGAAGAAATGCTCACGATCATTAGCCGTTAGAGAAATGCAGATCAAAACTACAATGAGATATCATCTCATCCCAACAAGGCTAGCATTAATCCAAAAAACACAAATTAATAAATGCTGGAGATGTTGTGGAGAGACTGGAACACTTACACGTTGTTGGTAGGAATGTAAAATGGTACAACCACTTTGGAAATCGATTTGGCACTTCCTTAAAAAGCTAGAAATAGAAATACCATATAATCCAGCTATCCTGCTCCTTGGAATATATCCTAGGGAAACAAGAGCAGTCACACGAATAGATATATGCACACCCATGTTCACTGCAGCACTGTTCATGATAGCAAAAAGATGGAAACAACCTGGGTGCCTATCAACAGACAAATGGATAAATGAATTACAGTATATTCATACAATGGAATACTACGCAACGATAAAGAACAATGATGAAGTGGTGGAACAACATGGAGGAATCTGGATGGCATTATGCTGAGTGAATTCAGTCGGTCACAAAAGGACAAATATTGTATAAAACCACTATTATAAGAACTCATGAAAAGATTTAAACACAGAAGAAAACATTCTTTGATGGTTACGAGGGTGGGGAGGGAGGAAGAGAGGTATTCACTAACTAGATAGAAGACAAGAATTATCTTAGGTGAAGGGAAGGACAGCATACTCTATAGGGGAAGTCATCACAACTGGACTAAACCAAAAGCTAAGAAGTTTCCTGAATACAAACACACACTTCAAGACACAGAGTAGCAGGGGCAGGGATCTGGGGACCATGGTTTCAGGGGACATCTAGGTCAACTGGCATAACAAAGTTTATTAAGAAAATGTTCTGCATCTCACTTTGGTGAGTGGCATCTGGGGTCTTAAAAGCTAGCGAGTGGCCATCTAAGACGCATCAATTGGTCCCAACCAACTTGGAATAAAGGAGATGAAGAACACCAAAGACACAAGGAAAACAAGCCCAGGAGACAGAAAGGGCCACATAAACCAGAGACTGCATCAGTCTGAGACCAGAAGAACTAGATGGTGCCTTGCTACCACCAATGACTGGTCTCACAGGGAACACAACAGAGAGTCCCTGACGGAGCAGGAGAAAAGTGGGGTGCAGAACTTAAATTCTAGTAAAAAGATCAGACTTAATGGTTTGACTGATACTGGAGGGACCCCAGAAGACATGGCCCCCGGAATCTCTGTTAGCCCAAAACTAAAACCATTCCCAAGGCCAACTCTTCAGACAAAGATTAAACTGGACTATGGGAAATAAAGTGATATTTATAAGGAGTGTGCTTCTTAGCTCAAGCAGATACATAAGAATAAATGGACAGCTCCTGTCCAGAGGTGAGATGAGAAGGCAGAGAGGGTTGGGAGCTGGTTGAACGGACACAGGAAATCTGGGGTGGAAAGGAGGTGTGTGCTGTCACAGTGTACGGAGAATAACTAGGGTCACACAGCAATATGTGTATAAATTTTTGTATGAGAAACTGACTTGAATTGTAAACTTTCACTTAAAGCATAAAAAAAAAGAATTATTTTAAAATGAAAGTCATCGCTACCTACCCTTTAGTTTTATACATGACTTCTTTCTAAAAGGATATGAGAAAGCCCACATTAGCACAGTGTTAATATACTCTTGAAGTTCCTGGGTGGTGCAAACGGTTAAGTGCTTGGTTACTAACTGCAAGTCTGGAAGTTAGAGTCCACCAGAAGAGCCTAGAAAGAAAGGCCTGGTGATCTACTTCTGAAAAACCAGCCAATAAAAACCGTATGGAGTATAGTTCTACTCTAACACACACTACACCTCCATAAGTCTGGATCACCTCAATGGCAACAGATTTAGTATACTCTCAGGATAAAACATTAATAGTGATTATTGTGTGCTGTAGAATTGACTCTGACTCAAAACAACCCCATGTGGCACAGCAGAACTGCCCGATTAGTGTTTCCTAGGCTGTAATCTTTATAGGAGCAGATTGCCAGGTCTTTTCTCCTGCATAGCAGCTGATGGGTTTGAACCTCCCACCTTTTGGTTAGCAGCTGAGCGCTTAACAATTGCACCACCAGGGCTCCTTTAACAGTGATTAGTTTCCTTTCTTTTTTCAGAAAAGATAGTACTAACTGTTATAACTTGGTGGAGAAATGGAATATATGTCTCTCTTTTTAACTCTATAACTTTGCTTTTATTATTCATTTTCCTGCAGAGTTGACTTGCTATGTATTTAATATCTTCCCATCTAGATTCAAACAGGTTCATTGAAACTAACCCTACTACATATTTGACACGTGCTTCCACTGCACAGAGCACCAGGTAATGGAAGGCATTCAATGATTGAGTTTTATTTTCATTACTGGGTGAAGAAAAGGAAGGGAAAATACTCACAAGGAAGTGCCTTATCAGATGATGCTAAGCAAGGACAGACTGGCATAAAAACACTGATCAAACAAGAATTTTGTTCATCTCATTATTTTTCCAGAAATTGACCTCAACTCTAATTATCTCTATTATTAACAAGGGAAGTTTTAAACTGAAAAAGAAATTCTGACATTTTATTAGAAGAAAATCCCACAACCCACTTTTTTTTTTTTAATATTGCATTTTCATTTTGTTGTTGTTGTTGTTGAAGATAACAAAGGATATAACAAAATACTTCTTTCAAATGCTTGGTAAAATTAATGATGGCTCTGAAAATGTTTAAAAGACATTTTGTTTACTAAATTTAAAATGAGTTCATTCTTATTAATATACTCAAATCTATAAAAATAGAATTTTTAAATAAACAAATGAATAAAGATAGTAAAATAATTATCCTTCCCAAATCCCTTTATGTAAATTAGAGTCATGTTTCTTCCATTATTTTCTAGGCTATTCTGGCACATAAGGAGAAAAGAAGCCACTCAGCCAAAAGAAAAAAAATAAAAAGGAAATAGAAATCAACACCTACACAGTCTTTCAAACAGAAAGAAAATAAATGATGAAATAGCCTAATAGATCCATTGGAAACCAAGTTTTCACTAATATTCTATTGAACCAAAATTACTAAAGAAGTCAGTCTTTTACTCAGTTGACCTTCCAACTACCAGTTGTCATTATTGGCCTTTTATTCTTTCTTTTCTCATCCCTCCAAATAGAACACTAATACTGAAATTGTGACATGTAAAGTGTTGTAATGGCTGTCAAGCAAAAACTAGATTAGTTTACTCAAATATGAGATATTCCTAAAATGTATTCATAGCTTTAAATTGGAAACTCTATACTTAAAATATTTATTCCCCTAAAAAAAAGAAAAAAAAATGCAAATCAATATTTTATGTGTAGTTCTCTCAGTCAGATTATCTGATCATGAAATGAAAACATATTTTACTACCAGTAATGGTGTTTCTACTGTCTTTCCAGAATCCTAGACTCTTCAAAATGTCGCCTTGGTTTGAATATCTCAACACCGTTACCTTCTTAATTTTTCTTTCTTTTTTTTTTTTTCCCTAAGAAGCCGGAAAGATTTCAATCTTCTTTTTCAAAGGTCAGCCTGCAGGGTATAATGAGAGTCTTAAATAAGCAAAATTTGCCTTCACTTTTTCTCTTGTTCCTTCTTAGCATCTCCTCTCTAAAGATACTTTAGTACTTTTTACTGCAGGCACTATTTATGGATCTTGTAGCGAAGTTCCCCCCACCAAAAGTACATAACAGATGTTAGGCAAAACATTAACTTCTTGATGGGACAACTCTTAAAGCAAATAACAAATACTGAGGTCCTGATATCTGCAAAGCAGTATGTTTGACAAAGTAGAAGAATGAGTTTCAAGTTGCACTGAGAGCAAGACATACCCATAAGACAGACTAGTGCCAGAATTATACACAAAACTTAGTCTCACGTGAATGCAAAAGAAGGACAGATCACTAAAGGAAGGAATAATCAGGAAATATCTTTTATGGACCCCCAAAAAGAAAAGGCTCTAGATATATGAAACAGACTGGAGAGAGAAGACAAGGCCAAAGATACAGTTAATACATGGAGATGGAAATAATAACAGTATATTTGAGAAACAGTTATGAGACTTTCTGGCCTGCTTGAAGTCAAAGAATCCTTCAGAGGGATTACTAAAGGCAAGGAATCAGGAACTATGCTAAGAGTTTTACTTTTTGTACAATCCTTACAATAACCCTATGAAGTAGGTATGTCCTCTCTTGTAGATGAGAAATTGGAAAGAATTTAAGTAACTTGCCTAAGTCTTCAAAGCTGGTAAATGGCAAAGCGAAGGAATAAACCTGATTTGGAGGATATTCTATACCGAGTAAGAGATACGGGACTTAATTCCTTAGGCAATTTGGACTTCCTAAATATTTTTAATAATTTTTATGATTTTATAAATCAGCGCTTTGGGGAGATTGATACGGATTTTTTTCAACTTTTTATCTAACGTATTAACTTTAGTAAAAGATAAAAATTACATTAAAAAGGATCTTTTCATGTCTTTCTAGAATAAAATAATTCCATTCTTGGGCAGTTATATTTGTTTCCATATGATGTCAGGAGTCAACTGGTTTAAAGAAAGATGTTTGCCAGACTCGATAAAATCACAAAACTGTTGAAAGTAAAAGAGAAAATATAATCAAGGAACCACAGATCCATGGTTCTTCTATTCTCAAAGCTTAACAGCACAGAGGACAGATAAGGTGTGAATGGGGAAATTTTATTATCTTGTTAACTGTTGAAAGGTCCATCTTACTAAAAGCATTTCACTTAATAAATTTATTTGTTGCAACGACAAATTCCCTCCTAAATGATAGAATAAGCAACAGTAAAAGGTTGAATCATTTTGTTATCTGGAAAGGATAATATTTGGATATGTTCACCATTTCATTATATGTTATATTTAGCAGTGAAAAGAAAATACAGCTGATGAAGTTTAGAAATTGCAAAATAATGAAGTACAGTGTCCTAGTGAAGGCAACTAGCATTTTTACCATCTTCTTCATCAGTTAGCTCATGTCTGATATATTTTAAGAAAGACATAGACAAACCAGGAAACATACAATGAGGCAAAATCTGAACGCTATAGTCCAGGAAATACAGACGGAATATGTGATATCTTGCCCGGAGGACAGGGGAGTCAGAAGAAGCATTTTGTCTATCTCCAAATATCTGAAGGATTATGATACAGATCGGGGATTAACGTAGCCCTTCGAAAGTGGAACAAGGAACAAATCGGCCCTGCCTGCTGTCTCAAGAAAGTAAGACCTCTTACAACTAGTGTGGCCAAATGATAAAAAAAAATGCTGTTAAAAATATTCAAACACATATTTATCAAATAATTTTCTATGAATATTGCTCATGGGTACCTTCTTTGGGATGAAATAACTTCTATGAAAACTATAAATTGAATATTATTTTATGATTTTATGAGAATTCATTAAAAAAACGAAAGCAGCTTCTATGACAGTATTAAATGCATTAAGCATCATACTTCAAAACTGTCTAGAAACCTGAGCAAACTCTAGAACTCTTCTTTGATGTTCCACCAGTTTTATCTTGGAGTTAACTACGAATTATGAGCAACCAAACAAGGTTTGGTTGAAAAGAGTTATTGGATTTAGAATCAAAGGCTTTGTTTTGTTTATTTACCTTTGGCAAACAGACGTCTCTGAATCTGCTTTCTCATAAGTAAAGTAGCAATAATACCATCTACATTACAGATTGCTGTGAAAATTAAATTAAATCACATTTATACAACTAGGTTGTGAACTATATGGAACTTGTGATCATTTTCATTATCTTTGTTTTTTTTAAAATAAGTCTTTTTGTCCAGTATTGCTTCCCATAAACAAATCTCCTAATTATCAAAGAATTCATCAGTTCCCACTTCAATTTTCCTCTTTTCTTCCTTCCTTTTCTCTTCCCGTTCTACTAGTGGTTCATTATCATGAGAACATATATAATAACCACACAAATGCCTATGAAAAATGAGTCCTCTGCAGTGATGGCACCTCCAAAAGATAATTATCATACCAACTTTCATATGGATGTCAGAAGATTTGACTTCACAGTATTAAAGGAAAAAAAAGCAATAATTTCTTGCTGCTTGGTGAATATGCAAATTGCATTACACTATCATAATAAAAACGAGTCCTGCTGGTTCGGTGGTTAAACATTCTAGCTGCTAACTGAAAGGTTGGTGGTTCAAACCCACCAGCTGCTCAGTGGGAGAAAGATGTGGCAGTCTGCTTCTGTAAAGATTTACAGCTTTGGAAACCTTATGGAGCAGTTCTCCTCTGTCCTACAGGATCGCTATGAGTTGGAATCGTGTCAACAGCAATGGGTTTGGTTTGGTGGATCATAATATATAAGTCCTAATGGATGTCTAACAGAGCCCTAGTGGAGCAGTGGTTTAAGAGCTCACCTTAACCAAAGGTTAAGCAGTTTGAATCCACCAGCTGATCCTTGGAAACTCTATGGGGCAGTCCGACTCTGTCTTATAGGGTCACTATGAATTGGAATTGACTGCACAGCAACGGGTTTGGTTTTTGGTTTAATGGATGTCTAGGGAGACTTGGTGGCACAGTGGTTAAGTGCTGTGCTGGCAGTTGAAACCCACCCAGCAGCTCCAAGGGAGAAAGATGTGGAAATCTGCTCCCATAATGATTACAGCCTTGGAAACCCTATGAGGCAGTTCTACTCTGTCCTGGAGGGTCCCTGTGAGTCAGAATCGACTTCATGGCAACAGGCCATTTGTTGTTGTTTTTAATGGATGTCTAAATCGAAGAAGCATGGCACAGAAGCCTGGATGAAACATAGCTTCACAGACTTTAGGTTTCCACCAACAAATCTGTTTCATACAAATGTGACATCCAAATTAGGAAATAATTCACTGTGAATCTTCCTGGAGAACTAATCACCACGTAAGTGCAAGATATAAAACAAACTTGTGTAACTATACCACTCTGCACAGAAGATAATGCTACAAAGTGAGTGTTATTTTAAAATTCACCAAGTCCTGGCGATACTGAAAACTGACATCAATCAAACAAAACAGTTTGCCTGTTTCCAAGAAAACTGGAGGACACTCTAGTGTCTGGCAGGGAAAATAGGGAAATTACTATGTCCCTCGACTACGGCTCAAAAGATCAGAGTCATCTGTGCTCATCAGTGACTAAGATAATATTTCTCAAAGTAATTGTGACATCATCATTAATATCACTAAAAAGAAAGAGTCTTCCAAAATGCACATTAAAAAAGAGAATGCTCATAGGTAGAAATGGAAGAAAATGTAAAATGAAGTCTCTCCTTTTACAGACCAGAAAGTGGAAGTTCAGAATTCAAGAATACAAAAATTAGTCAATCTTTGCAGTTCAGATTTGGTCACTGAAGTGAAATCGCTTAATTGCAGTAATTCTTTAAAAACCTAGCGCTACAAAAATACATGATGATTTCAATACGATATCTACTGCAAAAGTTAGCAGGATATTGGTATCTCACTATAAGGACCTGTTTGGAATTCCCTTATACAACTGTTGAAAGAGCAACCTGTGAGTGGCAGGTGCCAGCCAGGGCTGGTTGCTCATAGAAGTTTATAGGACTTTCTAGGTTACTTCACAAAATTCATTAGTAGGACCTCTCTGATGTTCTCACTATCTACAAACTAAAGCTATGCCAACTTAAATTCAATCTATTTTATATAAATATATTTTAGGAGATACTATAAACACAGTGTGGTAAATACTCCCCCCAGGTGATTCAGCTTGCTGGAGTACAAATTTCTTAGTAACACATTTGCATTGATAAAATAATTATACATGCACGTAAATAAATATTTTTGCATTTATGTACTTATATAAAGGAGCCCTGGTGGTGCAGTGGTTAAAGCGCTTGGCTGCTAACTGAAAGGTCAGTGGTTCAAACCCTCCAACCACTCTGCAGGAGAAAGATGTGGCAGTTTGTTTCTGTAAAGATTACAGCCTTGGAAACCCTACAGGGTGGTTCTACTCTGTCCCATGGGGTCGCCATGAGTCTAAATCGACTAGACGGCTACGAGTTTGGTTTTTGGGTTTTTTTTTAATGTATGAATAGCCATAGGATACATAGTGTCTATTTTGTATAAATTAAACAATAACTAATTTTTATAGGAAACATTATATACATTTCAAATACTTCAGTGTTGAGGATTTAAACTAAAACAAAATTATACAGTACAGTCAGCATACGTAAGCAAGAGTTATTAAAATCAAGCTTCCCTGCTGAAAAACTGCTTATGCCCAAGCTGGCCTGCATACAGGGATGCTCTAGGGCATTCTGGGACTTTCCTCAGTTCTTGTTTAGTTTAGATAAATTCAGGAGCTATATTTACCTTGAGAGATTCTCTCCTGGGTCTGTGGAAGGAAGCAGGGAAATTTGAGTTTTGCCTTCTAAGTCTCATCTCCCTAGGGATTCTAACTGAATTTTTTTCTCAAAGGACCATGTATAGCACCGCATTCTCAGGGCCAAGAGGCCAGCATGTATTTCAGGTCAGAATTTTGAGACCACTCTGGCCCACATTCACATTACTAAAGTGTCAGAAAGGGCTCGCCCAGTATGTGCATGATTCTGCAGGTAAACAAAGCATCTGTTCTAAGGAGAAATGAAAAGCAAGAGGGAAATCTTCTGGGGACAGTCTGCCCAATTTCAAATATAAAAATATTCAATAAATTTGGATACCTCTGCCATCCAAGTTAAACTTCATATTTCTTACTGGATGGCTAGCTTTACATGTGCATAGGTACAAACTTTCTATTTCATGAGTGATCCATGCTTTGTCAATGGCATCTCAAAAACAAAACAAAAAACAAAATAGAGCCACAAGGCGGTGTTGAGAGGGACAAGCAGTGTAACTTTGTCATTGCTCAGCAAAAAGTGTTAGGTGTTATTTAAGACAAAGAAACTAGAGTACCACTTTGGGACCAAACATTGAAGTTCATAGGCCAAAAGGTGACCACAGTGAGTAGCAGCTGGAGAGATTTTAGAGATGAAAAGGGACTTGAGGATCATTTTACAGATGAAGAAAACGATGCTCAAAACAGTAGACATCGGCCCCTAAGTTCTTAAACAGAGAAATCTACTTAGGGGAGCCCAGGAGGAGGGGCTGCTTCCTTCATTAGAATGTTATTCCTGGTGCTTGGTATCTTTGTCATCCCCGGTGCATCCATCATCATCAGGCTCAACATGGAGGTTCCAATGAATAAAGACCAATAGGTTCCTCTCCGTCTACTGCGAGAGCATCCCTCACTTCCAAATTCTTTGTATCTCTACTGTGTGCTTTTTTCTTAACTCATGCAATAATAAAATATGTGGGACAAAGTCATGACTAATGTATAATCCCTGGCATTGCAGCATGGCATCAATTAAACCAGTAAACCAGTTGCCATTGAGTCAATTCCAACTCATAGAGATCCCATGTGTGTCAGAGTAGAACTGTGCTCTACAGGGTTTTCAATGGCTGACTTTACGAAAGTAGATCAACAGGCCTTTCTTCTCACATGTATCTGGGTGAACTCTAACTTCCAACCTTTTGGTTAGCAGTTGAGTGCTCACTATCTGCACTGCCTGGGGACTCCATTACATCATCAAATTTTACGAATTTATCTCTATTTTACCTGAAATATAAACATTATGTGGATAAACTAGAATATCTAATCATTTTAAATATTTTCTATTTTTTTCTGTTTACTAACCTAAAATCCAAACACTTACTGTACATAATTTACTTGAAAATTACATTGCCTGAAAGCGTGCAATGACTAATTTCTATTTGTAATTTTAGAACACTTTTTAGATTTTATTTGGGAATTTGTTAAGAAAAAGTTGAATAGACCAGAAAAAAAGTGAATGCACGAAATTAACGAAATGTTCTATAAGATGCCAGGATTTAGCACAAGGTCTGGCCCAGACGAAGCACTTGCTTAACATAAGCTATTATTTCTTATTACTGTATTTTTACTTAAATAAAGCATGCCTTCTACATTTGCTTGCTAATCGCACCCTCCCCCCAAGAGGTTCTTTTGTAAGCACAGAATGCTAATTTTTTTTTTCCAGACTTTTACAAAATATTGGCATAGCGGCACTTACAAAAATACCTTGTGGGAGGAGGGTGCAGTTGGCAAACAAACATACATATTTGTGTAAAAATACAGTATTATTACTAACATTTTTCAATTTTTCCTCACGCATTTAGTCTTTCATATATTAGTCTTTCAGATAAGAGCATTCCAAGGATATCCTTTAAATGCACAGTTAAAAAAACATTCCTTAGATTTAAAACATGAACCACTGATGAAATGTACATATTATTGGGAGGAGGAACACATAGAAAACTCTTAGTCATTTATGCTCTTCTCTGAACCCAACCATGGGCCAGGTAATTCATAAATATTATCTGTAAGCCTCACCTCACAATAACTCAACATGATGAGGATTATTGTTTCCATAAAAAAAAAAAAAAAAAAAAAAAGAGCACCATGTGGGTCAGAGGTAAGAGCTAAATAAGTTGGAGAGCTCAGAATCTGGAGACTGACTAAATGACTTTCATATCCACATTTTCTCCACTGGTATCCACACTCAGAAGGGTTTTGTACTTGGTTTAATTCTCTGTCATCACCGTCTTGAAATTCTTGATAGTTTTTGAACAAGGGGCCCATATTTTCATTTCACCCAGGGCCCCGCATATTATGTAGCTGCCCTGACTTTCCATTATACTAAGATAGCTTTGTACATCTCAATTCATAAGAATCTTTTCTGAGCAGAGAGAGGAAACTCACAGAGCACAAGAGACTGGGGAATGACTGAAAAGAGAGGACCACCAGTGGTGAAAGTAGCCAAGTTGAAGACAAAAGAAACACTTCTCTCTTTCTCCAAGTTTTGTGCTTTCAAACAACTATTTATGGAAGCAACTGTTATGGGCCACTCACTCCGTTGGACATGAATACCAGTCAGAATTCATGAATTGTGTTGTTTTCTCTCATCCCTTTCTTTTTCTCATGCTTGTCTTCTGCTTGCAACACGCCTCTCCTCTCCTTCCCATCCTTCACTTGTTTTTAGTTTACACGAACATCATCTCCTCTAGGAAACCTTCCCTGATGTACTTGTGCTTCTTGGGATGCTTGTCTGCGCATTCCAGTAGCAACCACTTACCCCTCCATGTGATCATTATTTCTTTTTGATTTTCTTCCTAACCCTTGGTCTGAGGAATCGTGCCTTACATTGCTGCAACACCACACTTAGGATTGTTTAATGACTAAATACATGCATAAGTGAATGAATGAAAGAGGAATTAATGATCTAACAAAAAACGAGAAATGTTACTATTTCAGGGAAATGGAGCACTTAATAGTTATTTAATGTATTATTTTATTTAACATGTCTCTTAATTGCAGTGCATTATAAAAATAATTGTTTAACTTTGCTTTAAAATGCAAATTGTTCATTTAGAATTCAATGAGTAAATGCTAAAGTGGGAAATGAAACATTTCATTTCATTCTTCTCACTCTTATTTATGTGGCTTTCTCATTTTTTTTAATTAGCAAAATGTAAATTAACTTAAAACCAAGAATAAAGAAATATCATAGGTAGGTTTTATTTAATATTTCTAAACTATTTACTTTTAATAATTCAATCATTACAATAAGAAAACAGCAATATGTAGTTCACATAATCAGCTCTTATAATATTTAGGGGCGGTAGTAGAAATTCATCAATGAAACACACATTGCCATCCAAGTTAAACCAGAAATTCCTGATAACTCACATTAATTGAGAAAACATGGCTTAAACAAACAAACAAAATCTATGTGAAATATTAAACAAAATTATCTGATGTTTATGTTTTTCTTTTTTAATAATTAATGGAATGTAAATAGAGGAGGCTTCAGTGCTGCTTTGTAACTAACCACCATAATAAACGGCAGTCAGATGTTTACATAATACCCCGAACCTTCTGTATGGAAGGAGGTTACAAATCTGCCCCTTTCCCCTGTTCAAAGTCAAAAATAATGGTGTTTGATCCCCGGAGCATTCACTGCAAGAACTGTTTGCATATTCAGTTACTGTTTCTGCTGCGTCAGTCAGCTGTTGAAGTTCACTCTAATGTGGTCCTGATCAATTCTGCCAGCTGTGCTTAAGTGCTGTTTACTATAATAACATCACACTGCATCCTTATTTGGCAACAACAGCTATGACAGCACCTAAATGCATCGAGAAGCCAAGATTTTTATCATGTAGACAGATCAAATTGAAACTGTTTACAGAGGACAGTGATGTTCTATTTCTGTCCATTCGAGTGAATACCAATAGCACAATAATGCTTTGCCAAAAGCCTTACTATCCTGCCCTTTCTAATAAGTGAAGATCTTGTCGATCTAAATCCTCAGTCCCAAACACAAAGCCACCGCCATGGAGTCGATTCTCACTCAAGGCGACCCTAGAGGACAGAGTAGAACTGCCCCATGAATTTTCTAAGGCTATAATCTTCTTTTTTTTAAATTGTGCTTTAAGTGAAAGTTTACAATTCAAGTTAGTTTCTCATACAAAAATTTATACCCACGTTGCTATGTGACCCTAGTTGCTATCCTTATACTGTGACAGCACACTCCTCCTTTCCACCCCGGATTTCCCATGTCCATTCAACCAGCTTCTGACCCTCCCTGCCTTCTCATCTTGCCTCTGGACAGGAGCTGCCCATTTAGTCTCATGTATCTACTTGAGCTAAGAAGCACACTCTTCACGAGTGTCATTTTATGTCCCATAGTCTACTCTAATCTTTGTCTGAAGACTTAGCCTCGGGAATGGTTTTAGTTTTGGCCTGACGGAGAGTCCGGGGCCTTGACTTCCGGGATCCCTCCAGTCTCAGTCAAATCATCAAGTCTGGTCTTTTTACTAGAATTTGAGTTCTGCACCCCACTTGTCGCCTGCTCCATCAGGGACTCTCTGTTGCCAAGGCTGTAAATCTTTAAAGAAGCAGACTGCTACATCTTTCTCCCACAGAGTGATTAGTGGGTTCGAACTGCTTACCTTTCGGTTAGCAGCCGAGTGTCACTAGGATTCTTTAAAGCCTCAGTAGGATGTAGAAATCATTTTATGAATGCACCTTATAATCTTGACCGAACAGTAAGTATCTAAACATGTTGATTCACTTGGAATAAATAAACTTCACCACTAGCATGTCCTGATGTAAGGTGTAGTAGTATGCTTCAACTATCTATGTTTCCTCAAAAATATGTAGCAAATATAACAGTAAATGTGAAAATGAGAAGGCATATAATATAATCTTACAACAACAGAATAGATTAGAGGTCAAGAAAATATTGAATTGTATGACTTTTCACCTGGTAAAGTAGTATACTTTATAATCTTGTATTAAGCAATAAAGCCAAACTAACCAAAATATGTCACTAAGATGCAAAATTAATATTTCTAGACAAAACTTCTATAACCACTGTGATCAACCTTTGTTACTGTTTTGCTATTTATTTCCAGCCTTAATAAATGAATTCTACAATTATTTAACATCAGATTTACAGTTTTTTTAATCGAAGTTTTTAAAAAAAAATCTCATTCTTGATTCTGTGTTTAATTATCATTTCCTTTATACAAATATGATGTTAATAAAAATATTGGCTGAGGAAAGAAAGGACAGACAAGTCACTGAAATGCTGTCTTCTCAGAGGTTTTAATCCCCAAGTGAATATTTTTAAGAATAGCATAAAAAGCATGAGGATAACTCTTAATATAAATTCATGTCATAGCTCATAAAGGTACTGAAGGCTCCTTCTGAGCTACTACAGTGCATGCTGTGAATGTGTATTAACAATAGTGCACAATCATATGTTAAATAATATATTCACATATTTCATTCTATTCAATTGCCAATTTTAAAAAATATGCTTTCTACAAAGTACTATAGTCTTGGTTTTCAACAGCCATAATTTTTACACTAATCTCTAAAATAGTCACCTACTTTGACATTATTCAACTTTTTAAATTTCATTTAAATTTCTATAACCAAGGAAATTGTTTTTTTTTTCTTACTCAGTTACTTAGCTCCAGTTGGAATTTCAGTTACTGAGAACTTCAGGAACTCATGCTTCTAAAGATGATCAACTCTTTATATTATCACTCTTTAGTAAACAGTAATTATTTCCCCCAATAAAATCTTTCACTTTTTTTTTTTTTTTTTTTAGAAAACATGATATTCTATTAAAATCATTAGGTTGCCAGCAAGAATCCACAACAAGTGGGGTTATTAACCAATGTGATAGAACAACATGTGTACTACTATTTCATGAGAAACTATTTGTTCTGTAAGCTTTCACCTGAAGTACAATAAAATATAAAAAAAAGAAAAAAAAAAAAAGAATCCACAACAAAAATAATTCATTCAAGCTGCTTAATCTAGTCACTGAAGATTGACAGTATCTTTTTATATTTTTGAAAGCTCTTTTAACATTAACTGATATTTTCGTGTGGGAAGAAACTAAAAGCTTTCTACATATAAAAGTTCATCTTTTACCTCCTCATCACCATCAGATAAAAACCACAAGAGGCTTGAAGCCCCAGTGTTCAGACAGACCCCTTCCTAGGAACAAACCCAATGTATCAGTGTCAGAACAGGCAGTGGGTGTGAACAGTGACTAGAAAAGTACAAGGTTGTACAAGAAAGGCAAGTTAGAGAACAGCGAAAGCTAACCTATTTACATCACTATGCATGAAATAAAAACAAGGCCCTCTTGTTAGTAAAGGCGAAGCTCTCCCAGCTCGAAAAAATAAACGAACCACTGAAAATACTGTAGTGAACTGTCCTCTGAATGGATTGCCACACCAAATGACAGAACTCTCTCAATTCCACTTTCCAATAACTCCAAGGCACTAGGGATGTGACAGCATGATGAATACCACAACAGACAGCTCCAATATGGTACCATTTTACCAGATCAATATCTCACTGCAATATAAGAAGAAAGGAGCTGATATTAGTCTACACAGTGTATTACAGATGAGGTACATTTCTTCTTCCTGCACTCATGCTGAACCAAAGCAATAATTCATAGACCCCTTAAAAGGTTCGTGCACCACCAGATGCAAAAAAGACTAATCTTTATTTCAACATCTGCCTGAAGATGTAATAGCTTAAAGCAATGAGTATGCAAGCTTTTTAAATGTCTTTCTTTATCATTTTATCTACATATAAATAACCAGCAGTATATGCAAAGTCCAAAAAATGTAAACATTTGTAGATTGCTGACATTGTTCTAGTAACTCTATAGGGCAAATTGCACTCAGTATTTCACTACCAGGCTACCTTTGCAAGTGGAAAAGAGCTTTAGAACGTTCTACTTTTAGAGTGTGTGAAATATAATCAGTCCTCAATTATCTGTAAAGGGTTTATTCTCTTTGGGATTATTCTATATTTCCTTTATAAAACCAAAGGCACTGTGATCAGCTACCCCTAAAGCTGCCAAGAACTCTTACTAACTACACAAGAAATATTGACTGCTATGTGTACAAAATAATACAAAAGTAATACTAATATAATAGTCAAAATCTAAATGACTAAATGCTTTATTGTTTCAAAACATTGTCTAATTTGTTCAGGTCACAGGTGCAAGAAGAAAACAGAATAATGTAACATGCTGAATCAGAAACGGCCTCATTCTGACTTAATGTGACTCATGACTATCTCCTTTTTTAATATACTCTCCACATCTTCCACTGCAGTGTTTCTCTTTTTTTTTCCAAGGGTCTCTCCCTTTTTTTATAACCTGTTTCAGCAAAATAAATATTTACTTCCTGAAACAAAGTTCAAAACTGCTGTATTAATACTTTTATGGGGAATTTCACAGCCAGCTCACCTGATCAGTGCTTCCTTTCTGATCATGTCCATTTCCCTTCTGGCCCTACCCATGGATTCTGATATAACCAAATACCAAACCTATTGCCATCGAGTCAATTCGACTTACAGCGACCCCTATAAGACAGAGGAGAACTGCCCCATAGGTTTTCCAAGGAGCAGCTGACAGATTTGAACTGCTGACGTTTTGGTTAGCAGCCCAGTTCTTAACCACTGCGCCACCAGGGCTCCAGATTCCAATACGGAGACCCTCAATTAATATCTCTGAAATTCTGAAATTGATTTCTCAGCTCCTGCCCAGCTACAAATAATAGATTACCTCCACTTACCCCCTTCCAGTCCCTGGGTGGCACAAAGGGTTTGTACTCGTCTACTAACCTAAAGGTTGGTGGTTCAAACCCACCCAGGTGGTGCTACAGAAGAAAGGCCTGGTGATCTGCTTCCATAAAGGTTACCGCCAAGAAAAGCCTATGGAGCAGCTCTACTCTCTAACACATGGGTTGTCATTAGTTGGAATTGACTAGATGGCAACTGTTTTTTGTTTGTTTTGTTTTGGTTTACCCCCTTCCACTACATGCACTGAGGCATGTGAAGTCCTATCATGTAGGAGTTAATACTCCACACAGGGATGATCACTTTCAATATTTTTCTAGCTGCTGCCAACCTGAACTATGAAGTAGGTCAGCACTAAGAGTTTTGTTTTACAGATAAAGAAAATGAGGTTTGTGGGGGTTAAATGGCTTAGCCCATTGACCCAACAGCTGTCAGAATTTAGTAACCATTCTCTGGACCAGTGCTTCTCAACCCAGATTCTGTAATACCCCAGGGTGTCTCACATTTCCTAAAGTATTTCATGAAATTCTCAAAAAATATTCAATTAAAGTAAATATAGGCCAAATTATATCTCTTAGCCATAACCAGAAAAAATGTCACAAATATATAGTCCATCACAACTTGACAAAATGTAGAAAAGGTCACTATCTGGTACTTCTCTCCACTGAAGGCAAGTCTTAAGAACAAGATTAAAACAAAGTTGGAATAATAAGACAAGTATGATCTCAATCATTAAATATCATTTTTTCCTCTTCTCGCATTACTTTTATGTATATTGTTCTATTTCTGTACAGTAGATGGGAAAAAGACCAGCTAGAAAATTGCATCATACAATTATATGTACATATATACTTAAATCACCAAATATCTCCTCTTTGAAAATGAACAAGAAAAATGATTAACTTTGTCCGTGAGTTTTGTTTTATCATCTTCAGGATAACTATACATACGGAGATGCTGCCTAGAAGCACTCCAATTGACTAATACTGAATAGAGGTGTTCAATAGGGTTGTCATTCATATCTCCCCACTCATGTAGTAGGCCTCAACCAAATATGGCATCAAGAGAAAGACCTGTTTATTTATTGACACTTATTAACATACTACACATGAGTTGAGGAAACAGAAGGATATTTTGAACACCAAAGCTGCTATGTAGTTAGATGTTTAAACCTGGCCACCGTCAAAATAATAATGGTGATGGAAGCTATTAAATAGCTATTTGCACAAAACTCTCTTCCTTAAGGCTAAATTGCAACATCAGTGGGCCAGGCCAAATGGGTATTAAGTTTATTGCTCTGACCAAAGCTAGCAATTAGTCTTCACATGGTTGGGATTTGTATGCATATACTATACTGAGATAACTCCCAAATTCTGAAGGTAAGAGGAACCTTAGATTAGGAGTTCACACTCTCCTTTTACAGTGGAGGGAAACTGAGGCACGTAAGTGGGAATGACTAACCCAAGGTCCCAATGTTAGTGGTAGCGCTGGGATGTACTATGTTAGGTATTATTTCTCATTTTACAAATGGCAATCCTGAGTTTCAGAGAGCTCCCAGGCCTACTAAGTAATAGAACCTTAGCTAGAATGCATGTACTCTAGCTTTTTAGTAGGTAAATTAAGATGAAACTATGCAGCCATCCATGTCTACACATTTAAAAATACGATACAGTACATTCCACAAATCAGTGTCTGAAAATAGAGATGACCTTGTATATCCAGAGTCTTCAAATTAAATCAGGTCTTCAAACATGTACCTTGCCTATTCTCCTCTTTCAACATGGATTTCAAAAGTATTTATTTTAATCATAGCACTGGGAACAAATACATGCAAACACTGGATTTTTTAAATTATTCAGCTATGGTAAAATTATGGAATAGAGTCTTCCTTACTAACCACTAATTTGTTATTTGAAACAGTAAGTGATAAAAATATAAAAACACTAATTTTGAAAGCAATGGCTAGAAAAGTATTTAATTATTTCAATGTGAAAACCTCAAATGCCAAACTTAACATATTTAACAGTGTGCTTGGACCCCATTTACTAGGGATTCTATTTATATTTCCTAATTCTTCAGAGTTCAGAGAGTTGAAGCAATCACCTTTCACATTTGTTATCACTTTTAAACTTAAGGTTGATGTTTTTCAGAACAGTAAAAGGATTTACATTATGGTTTAGGGTTGGTTTTTAAAACAATGGACAATATTTTCAAAGTCACTGTTTTGAATGGCAACTATATCCTAGATGCTGTATTAAGAATAAAATAAAAACAAAGATAAAGGTGAACTCACAGTCTAATGAGGAAGACTGGTATGAAAAGAGACAACTATAACACAAAGCATTGAGCTTTAGGGTAGAAATAAAAATGAAGAACTTGAGAGCACAGTATATTTAACAGCAAGATCTGAAACTCATGATCAGTGTTTTAAGGGAAATAAATAATCATAGCTTTCATAACATATTTAGAAAGCCTGCTAAATATGTTAAAATGGACTTGCTAAAAAGGACCAAATATCTGAATATCATAGAATGTCAAATTCAAGTATATGCTTGTCTGGCTGCTTTTCACTTATGGGAACAACATGGTGAATTAGAGGAATTCAGGAGAAACCATGGCTCACATAACACATTTGTTAAAAAACAAAAACAAAACTCACATACTGTCACTGCTTGATTTCTTGTTAAGTAAAATTCAGTGCATAAAACATGAGAATTAGGTGTTAAAAGTTTTAGTGAAAATGTTATCACGTGTTTGAAGGTTTCTGAAAGGGCTACTTATTGACATAAAGCAAAAATAGTTTATTTAGCTTGAATAATTAATATTATGCCTCAGTAACTCGTAATAAACATGCATTCAATTAAAAGTTAAAATATCACTTAAATCAATACATAGTAATTCAAGATTCAGGATCCAATGAAAAATTAAAGAAAACTATTTTAATGTCCTAAATGTCACAAGCACTGGAGCAAGAGCAATATAAGAAAATGATTTAATTTTTATAAACATTTTCTTCGGGGCTTTAGTAAAAATACCATGGGTTCGAAGTAAAAATACCTATGGCCAAGCCCTGGCTCTGCCCTGAGTCCTGGTTGCGCGGCCTGAGCAAATCACTTAACCTCTCTAGGAATCATTTTCCCTAATCACAGATATGGGTGTAATAGCACCGACCTCACAGGGCTATCATTGCAAAGCTGAAAAGATTTTAAAGGTGCTTTGAATGTAGAAACGAGCCCTGGTGGCACAGTAGTTAAAGTGCTCGGCTGCTAACCGAAAGGTCGGCAGTTCAAACGCACCAGCCACTGCCGGAGAAAGATGTGGCAGTCTGCTTCCATTAAGATTTACAGCCTTGGAAATGCTATAGAGCAGTTCTACGCTGTCTTACAGGGTCACTATGAGTCGGAATTGACTTGATAGCAATGGGTTTGGGTTTTTGGGCTGGCTTGAATGTAGTAGAGTATTGATAGTGCAAACAGTTAATGTGCTCAGCTGCTACCCAAAAGGTTGGAAGTTCCAGTCCACCCAGAGGCACATAGGAAGAAAGACCTGGTGATCTACTTCTGAAAAATCAGCCATTGAAAACCCTATGGAGTTACAGCTCTACTCTAACATACATAGTGTCACCCTGAGTCAAAGTTGATTCAAGGGCAACTAGTATGGATTTGAATGTAGAAAGTCACAATCAAGTTTCTATATCATCACGCTTTTCAGAGTTGAATCACTGAAGCCAAATTAAGGATCTAATGTACAAAATATGTTTAAACATAAGTATAAATCTCTACGATTAAAAAAAAATCTATGAATATTGCGTGCAGAATTCAGGACCAATATGGTGATTTCAAACACAGTAAAACATGAGAAATCTGAAACCCTGCCTAAGGCAGAAACCTGTCAGAGGAGGAAAACTTAAATATTTTCCACCAAAAGGAAGATAGAAAAGTGGTAAGACTGCACCCTGTCAAAGGCGGAAAACATGTGAGACCCGGAAAAACAAGGCAGTACCATCTAGTACCGGCTCTCACAGGTTTCACTGTTATTTTTAAGCCACGGATTTTGTAAATAGGGACCAATGGAAAACACTTCTGTAGGTACCTAAAAAAAAGTAAGGGCAAGAACTGAGAAACAATGTAGCACATTTTCTACAATGTAAAGAAATACTATATATATATACATATATGTATATGTATATATATACATCTTCTCCTCACTTACCAGCTATCTCATTATCAGACATTTTGCATTTATGATGATAGTAAAATATCTGCTGAGGTGCAATGCGAGAGTACTGCTGTCTTTGATGGTTACGGTTATGTGTTATGTTGGCTGGGCCATGATTTTCAGTGGTTTGGCAGTTATGTAATGATATAATTTGGGAGCTGTGTAATGACATAACTTGGCAGTTATGTAATGATGTAGTCAACCTCCATTTTTGTGACCTGATGTGGTCATCCTCCACTTTCACATAACACCGATTTTGCAAAATGACCTGGTCTTTGGAACCTAACCATATCAATACACATAGCCACATATATATAGCCACACACACATATGTACAGCCTTCAATGCCATAAACAAAGTGTAAACTCAAATGATAGCCAAAAATCAAACCCATTGCTGTTGAGTTGATTCTGACTTATAGCGGCCCTACAGGACAGGGTAGAACTGCCTCATAGGGTTTCCAAGGCTGTAAATCTTTCCAGAAGCAGACATCACATCTTTCTCCCACAGAGTGGCTGGTGGGTTCAAACCACTGACCTTTAGGTTAGCAGCCAGGCACTTAACCACTGCACCACCAGCACTCTTAACTAATAGAGGGGCATTACTCAGGTCCTGAAATATTATTATGCAGAAATACCCAAAATGTGTCTATATAGTTATTTAAGTAATAGCCTGAGATACCTTGAAATGCACCACTTAATCAAAATACAGTATACCTTCTCTGAGCACAATACATTTGAATACAAATATGTTTCTGAATCCTTAACGGGCCTGCTGAAGTTAACAATAACAAATGAGTATAAATATCTGCTATATTAAAAGGTGACTGAGTGGCATATAATTTCTACCAATAACTCCATGCCCATGTTGAAGTTTAAATTATGTACCTTTCCATACTGCAAACCAGTACACTTCCCCCCACCCCCTGCCCCGCACTATGTTGTTGCTAGTCTTTGTCTTTTTTTTTTTTTCCTGTGGTCCTGTTTAAATTCTCACCTTGCTCTGCCCTTGTCATCAAGTCGTTCAAGCACAAAGCAGGGAGCATGGGGAGTGTTTACTCATTTCCCAAGTCCATTATCTTACACACTAATCACTGGTCTGGAACTTTTGGACAATGCTGAATCTGTTACCTTTTTTTCCCCTTTCTGGCTGCATTACTCGTGGGTCTGACAGTTCACCAGTTTCAAGCTGCACTTACACTTGATGACCTTTTCATCTGATTAACTATTTTTGTCCCTTTAAAGAAATAACGATACGCATTTATATTCCAGTGAAACCATAATGAACTTAAATGTGGCAGATTAAGCCCTTATTCTTCAACTGTGCTTTTTCTTCCTGGGAAGACAGAAAAAAGAGCTAAATATTTTAAATATCAGTTTGTGAAAGGGTGCCTTTTGTTCGTTTGCTGAGATTGGGTTAGTTCTTTTTCTCTCACTATTGTTAAGTGTCATTTTCCAAACAAAACGTTAATGAGAAATTCTGGTGGTTCACTTTGGAAAGCAAATATTTTTAAACGTTAAAACAAACAAACTTTTTAACTCTATAAAATCTTCATGGTTCTTGCATAATATGAAGGACTGTTCCGGGAATCCAAAGTTTAGCTTCAATAATGATTACTAAACCAAGAGAAACAGACGTAAAAAAGCAGGACAGCTGGAAGCTCTTGAACTATAGTTGTCAAAAGATTTGTTTGTGAAACATGCATTTTATTGCCTTGTATGCATGTTATAATGAGGCATGGACAACTGCAACATTACACTTAATGATTGCATTGCTTGTTTCAGCCAGTTTCCTTGTCCTCTTGCAATTAACGTTTTCCCAGATCACCCAAGGCTACTTTGTCAGGGAAAAAAAAAAATCTGAAATTCACATAAATGAGCAATGTCAATAGTTTAGAAAGAGTTTACTTAGAGAACAAAGGGCCCTTATGAGGCACTAGTGAGAAGAAATGGGGAAAAAATGAGTCCTCACAATGTAAGCCTTTTCTTAAAGGGACTTGTTATCAAGCAGTTCGGGATAGTCCCTCAAATCTGCATTAAAATGCATTTCATTCCATTCACTCATTTGCATTAATTTCTCCCATTATATCTGGAAATGGCTGAATGTCTACCCAACACAATGCCACAGCCTATCACAGGCTACCACGGCGGCCCCAGGTGCCAATTTACTCCTCTTAGTTCTTTTCATTCTGTTTGCTGATTCTGACAACTGGAGTTCTCCTCTCAGTCCAAGGGACTTTTCAATTGGATTTGCTCGTGGTGACAAAATTGTTGCTTTGCAGAGAGGAGGGGGTTCTTTGATGGAGCGTCTATCATGCTGCCATGGGAAAGCGAGAGGCGAATGATTCTCAGTGGCTTCTGATTTCCAGTATTTGTTCAGCATTAGGCCCACTTATCTCCAGAAGAAAAAGCAACATGTAGAAAGAAAGTGACAGGCAGAAACACACTCACTTGCTCCTTCTTTCTCACTGTGCTCTGTATTCAAACAAGGGGGACCTATTACACTGAAAGCTCCAGATCAGCCTCACTCAATTATCACAGTTAATCCTTATAGCTCTATAAAGTAAATATTTCATTACGATTTCAAATAAACAGTCACCCAATCTAATGAAGCAAGAACTCAAAGTGGCAATGTCATAGAACTCGTTACCATCATCAAAGGAAAGGACACAGCCTTGTCTAGGAATAATGAAAAAAATGGAAACTGGCAGATTTATGAACTCAAGGGTGTTGTAGTTTTGTGAGTTTCCTTTTTTTTTTTTAAAGTGTCATTGACCAATTTATCCTTCCAAATACAATTCAATTATCAAGCTTCTGTTTGTCTTTTTTTTCTTCCCTTTATTTCTCTTACTTTTTCACCCCAGTCTCTTTATGATCATCATCGTCATGACACACAAAGCATCACGTAGTATATTTGGCTCGTTCAACAATAACTTTTCTTTTTTCATACATCAGAGAATTTTGATACTCTGTTGCAAATTCAGCAAACTTACAGAATTTAAAGCGATCACTTTCATAATCCATTGTCCCTACATGAATGTTATCTTAAATCCTTCATCTTGTATGTCCTTTTATCCTTTATCTTCTAGTCTTATACTCTGGGGCAATCACATTTAAAAATAACTCTCATTTCACCAAATCTTAATAATTTGAAAAAAGCTTGAATTGAATAAAGATAAGTAGATTAAGTCCTTAATCAAATGCTGAATTACCTCTATGCTACTCTAACTCTGATTTTAATCCTAATCTTTAGTCCCTTGGGGAATAGTTTTTCCTAAATTATTATTTTATCATTCTTATTAAATATTCTAGTAACAGTCATCACATTTTCACACTTTTATAATTTACTCCACAGGACAGAAGAAGGTACATCATGTATAACAGGACAAAGTAATTTGCCTGTACATGTTAGAGCTACATGAAAGGGATTCAATAAGGCACAAAACTATAGCTAAATGGTAACTATAAACTCCACTCTTTTCCTTTCAATTTAATAATGCCATGTTGAACTATCTTATAATTACTGTTTCTTAGGAATTATATGAATTATCTGGCCTTAGACGGGAATATTAGCACGGTTTGCCGCTGCTGTTGTTTTTAGTTTCCTTGAGATTCTTAAATAGTTATCCTCTTTTAAAACTATCACCTAAAACCAATGCTTGTGGAATGTGCATACAAGTCACTTTTGTTGTGTTAAAATTCAGGTTCTGATTCAGTAGGTCTGAGGTGGGGCCTGGCATTCTGCATTTTTTTAACAAGGTCACAGGTGATGTTGATACTGCTGGTCTCAGGGCCATACCCTGAGAAGCAAGGACCTAAACTTTTGTATGGTATTTATAATTTTATAACTAAATCAAGAGAAGAAAATCTTTAGAACATTATCAAGATAAAGCCACATGTAACACTACTTTAATTAATAAAAATATCTAACACATGGATGACTTCATAGATATTGTATGCATTAATAAAAATATCTAAAATATGATTTGCACTATTTTTTGACTACTACTATTTTTAATAGCATTAATAATTAACTGCCTACTATGTGTATTTAATTATTAACTCATTTTTGCCCTCACCATAACTTTTAAGGTCTCTGTTATTATGTTACTTATATTAATTATAAAGACCAGAAAGCTGAGACTCACTGAAATAAAATGACTTGCCCAAGGTCGGGGGGCGGTACATGAACCAAGTATTGTCTACAAATGTACTATCAATTCAGTACAGTTCAAATTAACTTATTCCCCCCCATGTCAACCAGATATCATTTGATAATGGTCTATGGCAACACATTCATTCATGCAATACATTTTTATTGAGGGCCAACTGCGTCTTTTGGGTCCTCTACAGTCAGTTGTGAAAAGAAAAATTCCTACTCTTCTGGATTTACCCCACAAATGAACAACCGCAGAAACCAGTATGAAAGAAAACATCAGATATGGATATATACTAATTCATTTAATAATTATGACTGCTTTATTAGTAGGTATACTATTACTGTACCCATTTCCCATAGCACAAAACTGAGGCAAAGAGCAGTTAAGTAATAAATCCAAACTTATGTGGTTAGTAAGTGGCAGTCAAATTTGAAATCCAGGCAATTGGATTTTAGAATCTTAGTTCTTAACAGTTTGCCACACACAGCCTCTCATTCTTGCTTGCAAAAAAAGACAGTTGTTACAGGTTATTTCTAAGATCTTTTTCTGTTCACAAATGCTAAGATCCTATGATACTGATTTAAAATACAAAATCTGAGTGGTAAGGCTATGTCACATGATTGTTTTCTGTTTGTTTGGAATATTCTAAGTGCTTAGTATTATGTGGCTCTCTTATCAAAGTTATCCTAATCTTAATTTGGGACTTTGCATTCTTCCCTTTGTATATCTATGCAGAGAGGATTATATTCAGAATAGTAAATCTGATCATTGATAATTAAAATAAAAGTGACAGGAATATCATGCATAAAGGTGTATGCTCAGTAGAAAATAAACTGGTCAAAATAGTTAACACACGGTTTTCCAGTTTTAAGCAACTGTTGGACGTGGGATACAAATTAATCTATTAACATTTAAGAGCAAAAGTGCCCTCCTTCCATACTACAAAATACTTTATTGACTCAATTAAAAATATTTGCTGGATACTCACTCTGTACACAATAACTTTACGCATACATAATATAAAGATGAATGACTGTGGAGCAAATACCAGCTCTTAGGACACTAAACAAACAAAAAAAAAGAACAAACCCATTGCCATTGAGTTGACTGCAACTCATAGCGACACTATAGGACAGAGTAGAACTGCCCCATAGAGTTTCCAAGGCTGAAATCTTTATGGAAGCAGATGCCACATCTTTCTCCCATGGACCATCTGGTGGATTTGAACTGTCAACCTTTTGGTTAGCATCTGAGTCCTTAAGTATTGTGCCACCAGGGCTACTTCATTATATTAACTGTTATATTAATTTTACAGATCAGGAAACTTCACACACATATATACCCCACTCAAATAGTTGCAATAAACTTACTTGTATAATATTGTAAACTGTGTAACTGAAATAAAGAAAAGTTTCAAATCATCACAAAGAAAAGAAAACATTAATGGCCCACAAATTTTCCAAACTAAAAATACGAAGTGGAGGTAGTGATAAAGTTTCAAAAGTTGTTTTTCTTGCAATGTAGTCCACCAGGCTATCTGTTTGAGCAATATTCTCTTTACACATGTAATAACTGTCTGGCCTTGTGCTGTGTCTGTAGTAGATGCTCAGTAAATATTTGCTCAATGTATGAATGAATAATTCCATTTTGTTTTCTTTTAGTGATCAATCTGAAGATATACCAACTTAATAAATATCTGACTATTTCATGTTCATTAGGAGTGTTCTCTGTGAACTGATATCTTAGGCATCTTTAGAACCATTTATATCTTGAAATATACTGGTCTTTTGATTTTATCAAAAACCCTGTAATTGATTCTCTTTTTACATCTGTAACTATGCCTCCTTTTTTTTTCCACTGCACCATCTCCTGCATTTCCTTAAAAGTAAATATTACCCAAGGTTTCATTCTTAGTTCTCTCTCTCTCTAAATCAGCATATCCAGGATGTCTCATTCTTTCCAATTTCCAATCTATAAGTTAGGTAATAAGTGATTTCTCATTGATGTCAACTGACTCTGCATACCATCATCTGGCTGTTCTAGTTATCATAAACACAATATTTTGATGAATGAATTCATCATCTTCTCCCAATTCTGTTCCTTTATTTCAGATTTTCACCATCCACCAAGCCATTCAAATCAAAAACCCAGAAGTCATTAACTTATGACTTCACCTGTTCCTTCTACTCTCTCCTACTTGCAAACACCTAATCTGTGACCAAGTTCCTTTGGTTCTACTCCTTAAGTCATTTTCATGTCTACTTCCTCATCTCCATTCCTATGATCACTATCTGAGTGAAAACCAAACCAAACCCATTGCGTTCCAGTCGATTTCGACTCATAGCAACCCTATAGGACAGAGTAGAACTACCCCATAGAGTGTCCAAGGCTGTAATCTTTGACATAACCTTGCTTGTTGAAAGTGAAAAGGACTTGAAGCACTTAGTGATGAAGATCAAAGACTACAGCCTTCCGTACTGACTAAACTCAACATAAAGAAAACACAAATTCTCACAACTGGACCAATAAGCAGCATCATGATAAACAGAAAATATCGAAGTTGTCAGGTATTTCATTTTACCTGGATCCACAATCAATGCCCATGTAAGGAGCAGCCAAGAAATAAATCAACATATTGGATTGGGCAAATCTGTTGAAAAGACCTCTTTAAAGTATTGAAAAGCAAAGATGTCAATCCATGGTATTTTCAATTGTCTCATATGCATGTGAAAGCTGGACAGTGAATAAGGAAGCCTTAACAAGAATTGATGCCTTTGAATGATGGTGTTGGCAAAGCATATATATCATGGACTGCCAGAAGAACGAACAAGTCTGTCTTGGAAGAAATATTGCCAAAGAATTCCTTGGAAGCAAAGATGATGAGATTTCTCTCACATACTTTGGACATGTTATCAGGAGGGACCAGTCCCTGGAGAAGGACATCATGCTTGGTAAGGTAGAGGGTCAGCGAAAAAGAGGACAACCCTAGACAAGATGGACTGACACAGAGGATGCAACAACAGGGTCAAGCATAGCAATGACTTTGAGGATGGCACAGGACTGGGCAGTGTTTCGTTCTGTTATACATAGGGTGTCTATGTGTTGGAAATGACTTGACAGCACCTAACAACAACAGCAAACTTTACAGAAGCAGATTGTTACATCTTTCTCCTGTGAAGCAGCTGGTGGGTTCAAACCCCCAACCTTGAAGGCCCTCTTTTATTTCCCAATGAACTATTCTAACAGTCTACTAAGGAGCTTTGGTAATGCAATCGTTAAGGGGTTGGGTGCTAACAGAAAGGTCAGCAGTTAGAACTTACCAGTGGCTCTGCTCCTGCAAATTTAACAGCCTGGGAAACCTTTGGGGGCATTTCTACTCTGTCCTATAGGGTTGCTATGAGTTGGAAAGGACTCCACAGCACACAACAACAACTAGCCTTCTTGTCTCCATTTTTATTATAATTTCTAATTTATCCTTCAATTGGCTACTAGAGTTTTACTTACACTGTGCAAATTTAGTTATGTAATATACTACTTTAAAATCTTCAATTATTTCCTCATTACCTTCAGGCTAAAATCCAAACTTCTTAATAGAATAAATGAGAGCCTTCATAATGTAGCCTTTGCCTATTTCTCCAGCCCATCTTTAAACAGTAACAATAATAGTTATCATTGTACATGCCAAGCACTGTTGAAATGCTTTAATACACTATCTTATTTACTCTAACAAGGATCATGAAGATGGCCTAGGACCGAGCAACGTTTTATTCTGTTATGTGTAAGGTCGCCATGACTTAGAGCCAACTCAACAGCAACTAGAAACAACAAATAATCCTGGGAAGTGGGTTTTAAGACTCCACTTTTACTGGTAATGCTCCCAGAGATAACTAACCTAACTATGATCACAGTATTAGAGAGTGGCAGATCTGAATTGGATTCTGATTGACTTTGAAGAACTTACTCATAACCACTATCTACTGTTGTTGCTGGGTGCTGTTGAGTTGATTTTCGACTGATAGCCACGCTATGTGACAGAAGAGAACTGCCCCATAGGGTTTTCTAGGCTGCAATCTCACAGGAGCAGATCACCAGGTCTTTCCTCTCGCGATGCGGGCCGGACAGGGACAGGATCAAACGACCAACATTTAGCAGCCAAGCACTTAACTGTTGTGCCAGCAGGGCTCCTTACTAAACTACTGTCCCCTCCAAATTCCCTACTCACTTCACCTCTTCCTCCTCACCTCTCTACCCTCCCTCCCCTTCAGCTCGCATCTCTACTCTAGCAGTTTTCAAGCCTGGAAGCATATTAGAATGCTTATGATGTAGCCCCTGCCTATCTCTCCAGCCCATCTTTAAACAGTAACAATAATAGTTATCACTGTGTGTGCCAGGCATTACCGAAGTATTAAAAACTCCAATGGCCTGACTTCATCCTCAGAGAGCCTTATTTATTTGATCTGAGGTGGGACCTGGGCATCAGTATTTTTTAAAAGCAGCCAGGTTTTGCTAAGGTGCTGTCAGCTGTGAGACCCACCGCATTGCAAAACTAATTAGAGATAGCTGCAGGAAACACCGCTTAACCTCTGTTATCCTTGATCCCACTGATAGTAATTATTTTTCCTGGTGTAACTGTTTGTCTATACTGGATGTTTGGGCTCCTTGGAAGTAGAAAATATGGCAAGTCATGGTTTATTTAAGGCCAAGACTTTGAGATACAAGTGACTAACGTGATTTCAGCATAGTAGGCACTCAACAATAACTTGTGAAATAAATACATGACTAAGACTTGTCAATCACACGTACAAATGTCTTATAGAAAATATTAACGTTGTAGTTGCCATCGAGTTGGCACCAACTCATGGTGACCTTACGTATCACAGAACAAAAAGTTGCCCTGTCCTGTACCATCTTCTTGATCTTTGGTATGTTTCAGTCCACTGTTGCGGCTACTGTGTCAATCCAGCTCATTGAGGGTTTCCCTTGTTTTTGATGACCCTCTACAATGAATAAGGAAGATTGAAGAAGAATTAATGCCTTGGAATTGTGGTGTTGGCCAATACTGAATATACCATGAACTACTAGCAGAACAAACAAGTCTCTCTTGAGAGAAATAACAGCCAGAGTGTTCCCTGGAAGCGAGGATGGTAGGACTTCATCTCACGTACTTAGGACATGGTATCAGGAGGGACCAGTCCTTGGAGAAGGACATCATGCTTGGTAAGGTAGAGGGTCAGCAAAAAAGAGGAAGACCCTCAACAAGATGGATTATTAACACAGTGGCTGCAACAGCGGGCTCAAACATAGCAAAGATTGTGAGGATGGCACAGGATCGGGTAGTGTTTCGTTCTGTCGTACATAGGGTTGCTATGTGTCGGAACCGACTCAACGGCATCTAACAACAACTACTTTACCAAACACGATGTCCTTTTCTAGTAAGGAATTATTAATACAGGTACTGAAACTTGATCTCTTGAGTCCTTTAAATGAGTCACTATGAGTTGGAGGCGACTTGACAACAGCTAACAACAATAGGTGGGAATAAAAGCCCTGAAGGAAACGATTTCAGTATACAGAATTACTTACACAAAAAGAAAGGCAGTTACCTCTTGCAAAAATAATAATAATAATAATAATAATAAAGCTCTCACTTAGATAAAAGCCAAAAAAGTTTTTATTTCAGTTTTATAGTCATTAGCATCTTGCAGATCTATATGAAAATTTATAGGCTAGGTTGATAGTGCAAGATAATAAAGTCAACAGAGAGTTCTTGTTTTGGTGGTTAATGACCTTCTCCTCCCTTTAGCTAAATCAGACTTTAAAAAGTACGTATCTATGCAATTGCCATTTTTACCAAGTGACAGATTACTTTTTTTCTGATGATTAATTGCTTAATCATTGAGAAATTAAAATATTATACTATCTGGCAATTAAAATATCATACTATTTAACATTGTTTATCATTAAACTAATTCAATGCTACAATTGATGCAACGATTTAAGTTTCTACTAGTATTTGTTATTTATAGAGGATAACTGTTGTAAAAAAAGGGAATTTTAGAGCCTCATCTCCATAAGGTTTTATTAAGACTTTTTACAGAAATCTAAAAATTTTGTGACTCTGCTATTATGTGAAAAATTTAAGCCATAGTATTTTGAGGGGTGATTCTGAGGGATAAAGAACATAAGAATATAAAGAGAATCTGAACGTCCACATAATAAAAATTAATCATGGTGAATTGCTTTGGAGAGAATCATACACTTGACCCACAATGAAGACTGAAATATTAATCCATTTCTATGACAGAGATCAAGCTTCATAGTTGCTTTTTATCCTCCTCATAATAGAACCAACAGTTGTAAACCATAATGTTATAGTTCAAACAATGCCCCCCCTAAGACTTCAAATTTATTATAGCATTCATCTCCAAGACAAAAGACCTGGTGTAGGAAAAAAGCTCTTTTTAGCAAAAAGCATGGTTGTTATTTATAGCTCAGATGCAAAGAATGAGTTTGGGGAATTTATCAGAGATGAAGGTATGAAATGCTTTAGCTTGTTCTTCTCTCTCTAATCCATAAACCATTTTCTCAGCCACCCAAGTGAATTCTAATGGAACAGGAATGATGAAATAATATTTTCTTAGCCCGTTAACACTTTTTCTCCTGTATAAATTTGAGTGGGATGAGAGGAATATGGTTTCTTAAAATTAAGGATATCTTAAGCAAGCAAATAAGCAATATTTTCCAATAATTTATATAATTTAGCCCCACAGAGTTTAGCATTTTAACAACAGATTTTTATATAATTCATTCTTGAAATAAGTTATTGACCAGCATATCATTAGAATTTCAGAAAGTTAAATATTTTCTCCTTAAAAAAAGTTTCAATAATATCAGCCCTATCATTTACTCTAAAACCCTAATGACTCAATCATGATACTTGACATCTTCTATTTCACTTGTATCTGCTAATATTCTTAATCATTAGGTACATGCTCATCATCACTTTCCCTAAAATAAGATGTATTATAATCAAAATGGAGGCCCTGGGTGGTTCAAATGCTTAACACACTCAGCTTTTAACCAAAAGGTTGGGGATTTGAGTCCACCCAGAGGTGCTTCAGAAGAAAGGCCTGGCAATCTACTTCTTAAAAATCAGCCAATGATAACCCTATGGAACACAGTTCTTTGACACACAAGAGGTCACCATGAGTTGGAATTGACTGGACGGCAAATGGTACTGGTTTGTAATCAAAATAAAGATGACTGGTGATCTATTTCCATTAATATCACAGCCAAGAAAACCCTATGGAGCAGTTCTACTCTATAACACATGGAGTCATCGTGAGTAGAAATCGACTCAGTGCTAACTAACAACAACATAAAGTACCTGTTCTCCATCCTCTCATTTTTGGAATGAGTGTGAGGCCATGAGAAAATGCTTATTTCTCTCTATGACCAGCTGATGGAGAAGAATCATGCAAATAGGAAACTTTGGAATACACCAGCATGGAATGAAAATTCATTCTTCCAACAAAAATTTACACATCATTTTTTTCTAAGGTGAAAAATGCATTCAATAAATATGATGTAAACTGTAATATCTGCTCTCTAGAAAGTAAATTTTTTTGTAGTTTATTCACTTTTAAAAGTGTTGCACAAATAGTTTCAGTACCGAGCACAGTGAATGAGCTATAGTGATGCCATTTATTTTTTCATTCCTAATTTTTGAAAGACAAGTAATTTTTATAACAACAATAACAAAAAAAAAGGTAGTTGGAATAAAATACAGAATAATCTGTAAACTGGAAAACCTTTCCTGGCATTGTTTGATAGCTGTTCTACTACTTCTATTGTTTGCCAAATTCCATTTAAATTGCTCAAACAGCTCAAGGAAAATGTAGACTTTTATCTGGACAGTTTTTAACATCATAATTTGTGGAATTAAAAGCAATCTACATCTGAGTTATTTGACACCACGCACTTCGACTGCACATTTTCTGACTGCTGGTGGGTTTTTTTCCACAGTTTCGATACAATAATTGCTTTACTACAACGTTCATCTGTATTATACTACTTTAGCTTGACACAGAAATTAAGTTAATTAGTATCTATACCACTCTATGCATTAAACAGTGCAGCTCTTTCAGATTTGTAAATACATTCCAACTTAGTATGCAGGATGCAATATGTATAAGCATTCAGGACAAATAGTGTGAGTTTGTTTGCATTTAAGATAGCATAAGGACTTGAGCCAGATGACATAATTCATTTGAGTATACTGCATTAGTGAAAGATGTCATAAATTTGATATCTATGTGCCATATACACATCATATTTAAAGCCACAAATGCCTTTCTAAAAGTTATTTCTAATTGCTTTAAAGATTTGACAGGAACACTACACACATTAAATATCCTTATCTTCTAGGTTCCATTTTACTGTGTGCAAAAAGGCTCAGTATGGGTCCTTCTCACTTAGCCTACAGAGTGTTGCACTCTCTCCCTCTAAAAAAAAGTAGTTCTCAGAGTTTTGTGTGCATTAGAAACACCTGTGGAAATTCCTTTGAAGTTTGAGTTCCTAGTCCCCATCCCCAGAGTGTGAATTTCAAAACATCTGGGATGAGATCAATGAATCTACACTGTTAAAAAATATGTTGGTTAATTCTGATTATGCTTTGTTAGGGTCACTATTCTGAAAAACTCCGTAAACCCGTTGCCAACGAGTTGGTTCGATTCTGACTCATAGCGACCCTATAGGACAGAGTAGAATTGCCCCATAGGGTTTCCAAGGAGCAGCTGGTGGATTTAAACTGCTGGCCTTTTGGTTAGGAGCCGAGCTCTTAACCACTGTCCCACCAGAGCCCCTATTCTGGAAATAGTAGATTGTAAACTGGATATTCTTTTATCAAATGTAGTAAAAGAGACTTAAAATTATCAAGCTGTCAGCATACCATGATTGCAGTAAAATTATTAAAAATTTTTCCTTATATTCCAAAAAACCAAACCCACTGCCATCAAGTCAACTGTGTAAAAATCACTCCACAGCATTACTCTAATTTTCACCTTTTTTTGAGCAGTAAATGATCATCTTTAGAAAGAAATCTTCCAGAAAGACCAAATATATCAGTTATTGGTTGAAATTAATATGTGACATGATTCTATGCATAAAGACCTTTCACAAAAAGCAGATGATTTACATGAAAAAAAAGGAGGCTAAATTTTACTATCTACTATTTTCTACAGACAATATTCCTTCCCTGTTATGGTAAAGGCAAGCTGTAATACATTATGCTTTGGGATTCTAATCAGACACCTATAAACAATGTATAACTTACAAATGCCCCTCAGTGCATTAAAATACTTTTAGTACAGCTTTAAAATTTTAAATCAATTCTGCCATTCACTCCATATTATTTATCTTCAATTTCTCCATATTTTAAATGTCACTGTGTCATATTAAGTAATAAAAAGTTTAAAAGATTATAACCTGAACTTGGCAGATATTCACTTTCATAACTAGGCCTGAAATCCTTGCCTTCTTGCATTTTCACTACCAAAGAAAGTCTCACATCTTCCTTTTGTTGTTTTCATTCTTGATGCAATGAAATCTTGGCATTTATTGAACAACCTGAATTATCACAAGCTTGTTTCCAGCCATTGAATGCTAATGACATTTAAAACATTAGTTGTTAATCAGACTAATTTACCACCTATTCAAAAAAAAAAAAAACAAAACTATCCTATTATATAATATCAGCTGAAGTTGTATGTGCATCATTCTCATAAATTTAAATCATCCTTTAATTCTATCATTTGTGTGTCCCATAATCCAGTAACATTTCATTTTCTCCAATCTGAAGCTCAAGAAGAAAAGAAAGGCATTCAAAGACTGATTAATTTTTATATATCTTCTAAGTACAAGTTATAACTAAGTTACATAATAAGCTTTATTATAAGAAAATGATCTATACTAAAATGCACTTGGGTGGTAAATGTAATTTATTCCCTCAAGTTGTCTCCTCCTAAGTAAGGGTTGTTTTCATTAACTTTTCCCCCTTTTAATAGCAATATGAATCTCTATAACTCAAGCTAGTAAAATCCATGTAAATATTAGTAACTCAGGACTTAAGAGTTTTATGGAAACAAAACTATGGACAGAATAGCCAGGTGCCTCTGTCCCTCCAACATAATACAGATCATTCCCTGGCTACATGGTTTTTGCTGTAACACTACCCTCATTAGATTGGAATTTGTGTTAACTTCCCTGTACCAGGACTTACTAATAGGATTGCTAGCAATTATTATACTGAAATGAAATCAGCACAAACTATTAGATCTGTTTAAACAAGTTAAAAATAAACCTTGATTAAATGTTCTTTTATAAGAAGCTGCTCATTAGGGCTACATGGCCTTCAGAAAAACTGGTGTTTCATTAACATCAAAGAATGTATTGAGTTTAAACTCCCTAGCCTAAAAAGTTATGTGGAAAATAAAGTTTTATAAATATTTTAGATAATAAAATTTTAGAAAATATCTTCCTATGGTTAGTCAGGAAAAAGAAATATACTCTTAAGAATGAGGAATATCAATAGATTACAAACAACATCATTGTTAATGTAAAAATAAACAAAACAAAAAGCATTGCTGGCATAATCAAATGATAAATTTCCTCTAAGTTGAGATACAACCCTGTCATGAAGTATTTGAATAAAAAACCATTTTGGATATTTAACTTCAAACAAGTATATCAATTTAAGTATCTCTGTGTCTACTTTTGCAACCAATTAATAAATTCTGAACTAGAGTAGTAGTTACAAAATTCTAGAAAGTAGAAGTATGCCATTCTAGAAAGTGCAAGTAATTTTTATCCTTTTAACAATGCACCGATAAACTATTATGACTTGACTTGTTGGAAATTACTCTGTTTATCATAGACAACCTAACAATATTAAAGTATAGTTGGTAGATGTTAATAAGTATTTCAGGTCTGGTCTACAAACTCTTAGAAAATATTTGGCTGAAATTCTTGTACTATTCCATATTCCTATTTCCACATCTTTAAGCGTGTGCGCACACACGCTCACGAACACCTTCTCTCTCTCTCATACCACTAGGATAAGGTAAATATTCATTGCATAAAGGTAGCTTCTTAAAAGTAGAAACATCATCTCATGACTGAGGATGGGTAAAGGCGGAAAAAAAGCATACCAGAATTACAAGACCAAGTAAATTATCAAATATACTGAGATTCACAATAACATACTACCTAAAGTTAACAGAAGGATGATCCATGGAAACATTACACTTTATTATATTTTAAGAGTTTTTAATAAAAAAAAATTATCTGAACAGTAAATGTATTATTCCAGACAAACCATGCAGTAAATACTACTGTAATTTAATCTGTTCATATCTGCTATGCTCAACAGTATATTCACCCCTTGCCTACACAGTGATATGAAAATGTTCTGGTTTTTAAAAGGAACAACCCTTCTAGTTTAAGTAATTAATATTCGTTAATTAAACATACTAAGGCATAGACATGAATCCTTTATAAATCTGTGAGCATGCTCAAAAGCAACAAAATCACACTTTTGTTAAAGCATTTTAGTGTGTATTTTGCACAGTTTTTAAAAGTTTAACCTCTGTAGATCAATGTGCTTCCTTAAAAGACTTTAATAAATTAAAGTGCAGAGAGCTTTTTTTTTACCAGGCAGAAAAAGCTGATGAGACAGGTTTAGTTTAATCTCAGGCAATAGAAGTCATTAACCATTCTCTCAGGGATTAAAATATAGCTTGCCCTTTTCTTCTCTCACTTATCATTAGCATCACTTTAATCTCCTAGCGTTTCACACTGCTATTTTAATCATTACTTACTGCCTTTTGACAAGTGCAGAACATACTTTTTCTCATTGAGGCAATATCCTGGTTTTAGCTGACAAATGTAGGACATAATGTAAAAATATCAAAGTGACATCTCTTAAACACACCTTCATCATAAAAATCTCTAACGTTACAATATTCCTTTGTCTAGTATTTCCATGGAAATTATCATTTGAAAGGTTTATATCTTAAACAAAGAAAAAGTTTCTTCTAAATACACCAAAAACTAGTTTGGAAAAATAATACGCTGAGTAAATGAGATGCAAATATACACATAAATGCTATTCTTTTTCTCTAATACATATCGTCATAACTTTCAAGTATTTGCAAAAGTACACTTATTTTAATATAACTTTAAAAACAAAATATATTGTAACAGCTACCCTAGTACCTTTTGATACTCTGTAATCATATGAAACAGTGCACACATCCTTGACTGAACCCATACAAAGTGCTGCAATGTTTATGCCTAATTCTATTATTTTTATTATACTCATCATATTTCCACGATCAATAGATACTGAGTAATTATTAAAGGACAATTAAGTGGACGTAACAAAATTTGCGACTATATTAATATACAAATTTTGAAACAGGGCTAGATTATTCAATAGGTGAGGTAAGCATGGTGTTTACCTTAATTACCAGATCATCTATAGTGAACAACTTCACATTTTTTCACCGGGTCAAAAGATTCTGCTTCTAGGCATAGCTGGC
This sequence comes from Dugong dugon, assembly GCA_030035585.1. Lineage (NCBI taxonomy): Eukaryota > Metazoa > Chordata > Mammalia > Sirenia > Dugongidae > Dugong > Dugong dugon. The sequence continues at coordinate 35,711,335 of CM057477.1, read as the reverse complement.
ATCTGTCTCTCTCCTAACTCCACAGCACCCTCCTACAGAATCAAAACCTCTTTTCAAATTTACAGTCCCTGACAGGGATGGATTACTCAGTGAGCAAGGTTTGCTTACCTACTAATCTGTAGTGAACAAATTTCACATGGGTTTCGTGAAATTGTTCACTACAGATCAGTGAGTAAGCACAAGTAAGCCTATGCTTACCTCGCTTACTGGGTAATTCGCCCCTGTTGTGAAAACATATTGAGAATATTACAATAGAACTTTTTGCCATATATTCTAATTGCTATTTTTTTTAAAATTTTTTTCCCATACAAAAATTTATGCATACACTGTTATGTTACTCTAATTGCTCTCCGCACACTGTGACAGCACACTCCTCCTTTCCACCCTTGATTCCCCATGTCTATTCAACTAGCTCTGCCTTCCCATCTCACCTCCGGACAGAAGCTGCCATTTAGTCTCTTCTATCTACTTGAGCTAAGAACACTCCTCACAAGTATCACTTTATGTCCCACAGTAAAGTCCAATCCGTGTCTGAAGAGTTGGCCTCAGAAATTGTTTTAGTTCTGGGCTGATAGAGAATCCAGGGGCCATGCTTTCCGGGGTTCCTCCAGTCTCAGTCAGACCATTAAGTCTGTCTAATTGCTATTTTAGATTAAAAAAATATATATGATGTTTGTTAATATTCTTTTATATAATAACATTCAAGTTAATTCACAAAATCTCCTTAATCTAATCTGCCTAAACCTGTAGTAGATATCAAATTTGTGATAAATCTCTAGGTATTCAGGAATTTAAGTTTTATCATGTCTTTAGATATAAGTATTATAAATATTAGAATATATTCTAACAACTTTATCAGTTTCTGCTTTAACTCAATACTGACTGAACCAACAAAATATTGGGTAATTATAAAACCTGGCATTTTAACCAAAGCACCAATTTTTTGGTAACAATCACTCCCATTTGGCCCCAAGCCCTTTAATCTAGTACATCTGTAATGATCTCATAGTACTTTCAACCATTATTTAACTCTTAGAAGAAAAAAATATGTCGCACTATATGTTTCAAAAATAAAATCTCTTCTTAAGCTTCACAAAGCAGAACAATTCATTATTTGATCTCTTTCCAGGTTCAAAGTCTGTCTTATTACAGTACTTCAAAGTAATATGTAATCAAAGACAAACAGCTGTGAAAACAATCTTTTATTACTTTACTATCATTGAGAATATATCTTTGGAGTAAACCAGTAGAAATGGCATACAAATAATCTCCCTGAAGGTTGTCATTTTGCATTTGTTCACAAACTGTACACATTTATCTTTAATTTTGTTTATTTATTTAACTTTATTTCCTATAAATAGACTAATGGCACAATCCAGTCACTGTAATTTTCATCCAAAGCGGGGGCGGGGGAGGGGGGACTCCTGAAATAACAACAAAACAATGAGTGAGCAGCCCTAATGTCAAATAAATGCTCCTAATGAACAAACTTTTCTAAATGATATTCAGTGATGTGGCACCTTGGGTTAACATTACCCTGAAATGGAATTATATTTTCTGAAGTTTATGCTTTGAGACTTGCAGTATTGTTCAACTATAAATTGGTATGCATAATTTTAATTTATACATCAGTGGTACCAATGACACTCTACACCCTCTCATCAACATGGTTAGGTTCCAAACATCAGGTCGTTATGCAAAACTGGCATTATGTGAAAATGGAGGATGATCACATCTGATCACAAAATGGAAGATGACTACATCATTACATAACTGCCAAACCACTGAGAATCATGGCCCAGCCAAGGTGACACATAATCTTAACCATCAAAGCCAGTGTTACCATTCTTTACTGCCAGAAGTATGTCATTAATGCACAAAATTGTCAGACAGTAGATTTTTTACTATCATCGAAAATGCAAAATGTCAGATACTAAGATAGTCGGTAAGTGAGGAGAAGGTGTATTCTAAAAATGAACATAGAATCCAAGTAATCAACTTCTATGGTAGTTGCTAAATTGACAAAATTATTCCCATATTTTACTCATCACACCATAGTTTGGTTATGTCTCTACTTAACATGGAGGGTTTCTATCATCAATATTCAATTAGACTGGACAATATAACATAAAGTGTTCCTTGGATGGGAATGACTCCCTTCATATGCAGGCACGTAAAACACTGTAGAATTCAGGGTAGAAGTGATAATATTCTACCATCTGATTACAATGGAAAACATGTGAAGGCAGAAAGAAAAATACCCCTTGAGTGCATAGTATATGCTGTAGTTGTTGTTTTTGTGTGCTATCAAGTATATTCTGATTCATAGCGATCCTATAGAACAGAGTAGAACTGCCCATATGGTTTCCTAGGCTGTAATCTTTATGGGAGCTGGTCAGCAGGTCTTTCTCCCAGGGAGCCTCTGGGTGGGTCTGAACTGCCAACCTTTCAGTTAGCATCTGAGCACTTAACCACTGTCCCACCAGGGCTCCTTATATTATGTGCTAGAAATCTTATACATTACTTCATTTTGTTTTGGTGCCAAATCTCTGAGGAAAGCATTATTATCCACATTTTACTGGCATGGAAACTAAGTTTAAAAAGCTGAGTAACTTATTCCTGGGTTAATGTGACTCCAAAGCCAGTGTGTTCTTTCCACTAGACCCGGATGCTGTACATTCTAGAACAGACTTTCTAGGTACATGTGTTCAGATGCTCACAAAAAATACTACACTTCCTAATAAAGCCAATTATTTTTCAGAAGACCCTAGGCATGATGACATAATCAGGGAAAAACTGGGTCACTGTAACTGTATACAAAACTAAGTTGATGATTTGTCAACACAGGCCAGAATCAGAAAGATCATTGTTTCCACATCTTTATAAACATATTACTAAGCCAGGAGCAATGTGGAATCTGTGCCATCACTCTTACCCAAAGATACGGCTGAAAGATGCTGTGAATATGCAACCTCAAAGTGAGAAAAATAGACAGATAACAGCAATTATTATGGGACACGTCCACACAGGCAAACCACATAATTAAGCCTGTGGCGTGAATTTTGGAAAGATAATATTATGTCCACTTTCTGTTGTCTCAGTATCATCATCAAATGGGTTAGTAACTTTGTGTTGGCATAAAAGTTCTTTCTCTGTAAAGATATAGATAGATATAGACAGACAGATAGAGGGAGATACATAGATATCTGTGAAAGACATACTTACACTAACTACAAATTCTTTTCTATTTACATATAGCATAGTTTTAATTGCAAAATATGAAGTCTGAGCTGAATATAATTGTTACAGATTTCCCTCTGTCCTATTAACATTATCTGAAGCCCACTACAAGAGAAATTTTAAAAAAATGTGCAACACTAGACAGTAAAAAGAAATTATTAATTTTTTTCAAAAAGTTGTTGCAAGTAAACCTAGCTAGAAAGTCTGAGATCACATTAGCATAAACATTAATACCCTCTACTTTAAATAACAGTATCTAAACAAAAATTTCCTAGAAAATCTTTGCCAGCCAAGTGTAAGAGTAATGAAGAAAACAGAACTATTTATTTGAAGCCATGATCCTTTGATTCATAGTACAACTCGGTTCAGTTTTACTGGTTACTAAATAAACAGTATCAGAATTGGAAATGGATTTTATGCATGACTCAATTTCCATAAAAGTTAATTTCCTGACTTTTCAGTTTGATTGCATCAGAAGTTATTCAGTAAAAGAAGGCAAAACAAAGCCAGTTACTCCAGCTTTGGAATAATTAAGCAGTAATTTGACCAAACATTTCCTTCCTTCCTGTGTATTTCTTAAAGTCACTGTTACACTACAAATTTTAGCAGAAACATCTTTAATGGGTGCAATCCATAAGGGAAAAATCCCACAGTAAAATGTTTCACAATCAAGGTTAGTAGCAGTATCATGAGATCACTTTTTACTGCTAATTTTAGAATGTATTTCAGATAAACTTTTGACTTTGAAACTTAAAAAAGGTCAGATTACAGAAATGACAGTCACCATCACTTTACATATGATCCCAATATGTAATTCAGTTTATTAATATGAAAATATACCCTATGGAACATTAAATAAAGAGTATGGCATGATAATTTAGATTATTTTTATGCAATATTTTATTATCATATTCATATAAAGAATTACGTTGATTAATGTGAATTCAATGTTTCTAGTTTGTGGGATGTTATAATAAGCAGTAAAGAGGGAGGAACTATCAGTCTTTGAATTTCTAGAGCCTCCAGATCATTTGCCTCCGTTAAAAAATTATCATTCATAAGATTATGTGAAACGATCCCTATCTGCCTTTTAACTTTTTGAGAGCACTTTCTTACATATTATTTCATTTCATTAGTTAATGAAAATTTTTAAAAAAATTGAATCCTACCTATCCAGATCGAAAAACTGGCATGTCATTTACCAGTTCCAGTTGCCATCAAGTTGATTCCAACTCATGGTATTCCCATCTGTGTCAGAATGCAATTGTGCTCCATAGGATCTTCAATGGCTGATTTTTCAGAAGCAGACTGCCAGGCCTTTCTTTCTAGGTGCCTCTGGGTAGCCTTGAACCTACAACGTTTTGGTTAGCAGCTGAGTGTGTTAACCTTTTGCATCACCCAAGGACAGCATCTCGTCTACCCCCAAATTAGCCCAGCTGCTGCTTTTACTTTGCCAAATCCTTGACAAATTCTTTAATCCTTATCTTTCATATCTACTAAATGGCATCTCATCTGACTTGATCTGTACAACCTGTTCTTCCTTCATCACCCTCAACTGCCACACTGTCTTAGAAGTCTCAGAAGCGTCTCGTTCTATGATGCAAACACCTGATAAAACTAAAAACCAAACCAGTTGCTGTTGCGTCAATTCCAGCTAATGGTGACTCCACATGTGCAGAGTAGAACTGCTGCACAGGGCTGTCAGGCCTGTGACTTTTCAGAAACCTATCGCCAGGCTTTTCTACTGAGGAGCCTCTGGATGGTCTTGAACTGCCAAACTTTCAATTAGGTGCTGTTGTTGGTTGCTGTTGAGTCGATCTTGACTCTTGGGGACCCCATGTGTGCAGAGTAGAACTGCTCCATAGGGCTTTCAAGAAGTGACTGGTGTATTCAAACTGTCGACCTTTTGGTTAGCAGACTTAGCTCTTAACCACTACGCCACCAGTGTTTCCAATACTTTAGATAAAATATTTTATCACTGGTGTAAAACATACCTAGATAAAATATGAAGGGTATTAAAAATATTAAGATATAAAATAGAGAACAACCACATAATACTGAAAATTCACTACAAGTAGAGCTACTATAAGTATTGACGTTAAAATTCATATCTCTCTCTTATTAAAAAATATTGTTTCTCCCTTCCCCTTGTACTCCTACTCTTCCATCTATAAAGTAAAAAACATTTCTACTATTTCTTTTCTTTTCTCCTTTTTTGAATTCATTTTCTATTCTCCTTTTTTTGTCTTGCTTTTTGACCATTTCTTGAATAGTAAAATACATTTTAAAAATATTAGTAAGAATAATCATTTTAGACTAATCTCCAGTTTGATGGTATGATTATTAATAATGCAAGAAATAAAATAAGATGATTGAGAAAAAAATAATGAAATTATGTTCCATATAGCCAATGAATATACTTCTAGAGCTTTATCTTCACTACTGTTTTCTAGAATGTTGGTATGTAAGTTTGAAACTCTGGCTATGTCTTCTTTTCTGATTATTAGTTTAAAACAAAGGTCAGAAACTCAAATGTGTCCAGGATCAGGCAGGAAACGAACAGATCTTGCGGGAGGTGGGGTGAATCATGCACAGAGGTCCCATGGAAAGAAGGCAACCAGTACTCTAGAAAATTGTCATGCTGATATGAGACCAGAATTTAGAGTTTTTAGAAGATATAATAATCTTGAGTTTTTAAATTTAAATCACCATTTTAAAACTGCTACTTAACTCAAATGGTTGAAAAATCTTTCTGGTCTGAAAAAAATTTGTCTATAAGATACAAAATTGGCAAACATAGTTTAACATAGCTTTTGATTTTTTTTTTTTTTTTTGACACAGACCACACAAAAGGCTATGAAAATCTGTGTATGTTAAAAAAAAAAAAAAAAAAAAAAAACCCACATATTGGATAGAATCATGCCACGCCTCAGAAAGCTTTAATGGCTCCACATTGTTTACCACAGTGTCAATTTCTCAACCAGACGTTCATTGCTCCATAAAATTTGTCCCCCACACCTTAACGTATCACATCACCCTACAAAGTGTTAGATTTTTGACAAAATGAATACACTCTCCTCTCATGCCTTTCCTATTTGCTCAAAATCCATCTTAAACATCATTTCATTAGAAAAGCCTTCCTTATCTTCTTAATATCTCAGTCTCTAATGACAGATATTTGAGACTTGATGTAAAACTTGCATCAAATATTGTCTTGTATTAAGGTCATCAGTATATTTTTAAATCTTCCATAAGAATCATTGAGCCAGGGACTGTCTTAGTCATCTATGTACATCACCTTTTTCCCATAGTACATAATCTGGTGATAAACCAGGCACTAAACCAAAGTGTGTTAACTCTTGGCTTTGCTCTCACACCTAACAATGTTGAGAAATCAAAGAACAAGATATTTATTTATGCTGTTTATTATAGGATACTTGAAATTTCATAAAAACCCATTACTGTCGAGTCAATTCTTACTCATAGCGACCTTCTAGGGCAGAGCAGAACTGCCCCATAGGGTATCCAAGGCTGTAAATTTTTATGGAAGCAGACTGCCACATCTTTCTCCTGTGGAGCAACTGGTGGGTTCAAACCGCCAACCTTTTGGTTAGCAGCCGAGCACTTAACCACTGTGCCACCAGCGCTCCTTATTTGAAACTTAGATAGTGGAAAAATATGTATTATCTGATCATGCTATTGCAGACTGTTAATTCAAGGAAAAGAAAAATAAAACTGCTAACAAAAGTATAAGTTATTTTATCTAATTCCTTCCGAACAAGATGATTTTCCCTATCCCTCAAAAAGTAGTCTTCAAATTCCTTCAAGCCATTATCAAGAGAAGGATCAATAATAAGAGACTGGGATCCACAGTAAAAGAGAACGACAGTGCTTCAGAATATCAGCGAGTGGCCAGTGTCCGTGCGTGCGCATATGCACACGCACACGCACGCGCACACACACACACACACACAAAGAAGTCATGAAAGTACACCAAAAGATTAGTAAACGTGTGATTCAGGGATCTAATATCAAACATAAGGATACTTAAAATTGATCCTTAGTGATGATTCATGAAAAAATAGAAAGCAACAAGTAAAAAGAATAGAAGCTACTTAATCTCTAGCAATTTCCATTCTCATTCTGAAACTAAACTTTCAACTTAAGTCTTAAAAATGGGGTTCTAAAATTCTCTGCAGAAATATGGAATTATAAAAAAAAAAGAGACAAAATCGGTACATATATAAAGAAGCTCAAGACCTTTGCCTGTGTTTTCCTATCAAAGGATAGGCAGAGGTTTCTAAAAATGTAAGATAAGAGAATTTAAACACTAATTACGGGAGGATTGAATAAATTCAAGAAATACCTGCTGAGCATCTGTTATGTCTCAGATATTGTGCTAAGTGACCAGACTACAGAGATGATAATAGAGAGTACCTCCCCTCCAAGAGTGGAACCTTCAGTAGAAAGGATACAGAAAAAATGAATGGTAAGAATAGATTATAAGGGAGAGTGATAACGGGGGTAACTGAAATCTAAATACCTTGCTATCATATACGTAACTCTTGCTCTTAACTCTTAACTCTTTTCTCAGGAAAGTTTCAAAGAGAAAGTGTCACTGGAGCTGGCATTTAAAGAATTAAGGGGAAGGAAATATAAAAGAAAAGTGACCAAATGTAATTTAGGTTATATTTAAGGATGATTTTTTTTTCCCCTTTACAAAGGTGTAAAAATAGAAATAGGATGAGATTAATTCTAATATATTTTCTCACTAACATAAGGCTAGCTCTTACCCTGGAAGACAGAGTATAGATTTCTCAAGGTAAAATAATAAAACCAATAATTTTCAGAAGTAGTAGCATGGAGTAAAAACTTCTTAAGGACCACCAAAAAGCTGCCATCTTCATATGCAATAGAGACAGGTTAGTAAATTTGATTTTTTTTTTAGGGTGACATACACCCTAGCACATGTTTGGATTTGTAATGGTGATTTCAAGGACCTGAATAAATAATTTATTACACATAAAAAATATTTTCACTGATTTCCAGTCTCTTCAGTTCAAGGCATTTTCTTAACTACTGGAAGCTCTATTAGTAGGCAAGACAGTGTCTGTCACATAATCCAAAAAAAACCCCACTGCCATCAAGTTGATTCTGACTCATAGCGACCCTACAGGACAGAGTAGAACTGTACCATAGAATTTCCAAGGCTGTAATCTTTACGGAAGCAGACTGCTACATCTTTCTCCCGTGGAGCAACTGGTGGGTTCAAACCACCAACCTTTCAGTTAGCAGCCAAGCGCTTTAACCACTGAACCACCAGGGCTCCTCTGTTATGTAATAAGCACTCAATAAATAGTGTTTCAATAATTGAACATATAGAAAATAAGCAAATGATTAAATATAGTACTAGAACAAATCTAGTACTTAAAATGGAGTTTTAAAATTCTCTACAGAAATATGGAATTACAGAAAAGAGAGACAAAATTGGAACATATATAAACAAGCTCAAGACCTTCCAGTGTTGTAGGAAGCTTCATTATTTTAAGTCTGAATTCATCCAAATAATGGTCAAAATTCATGTGATTTACACCCATTCAATAAGAAAATAGTGTGTATTTGGCTTAACAAACTAGAGCCTATCTATCACTTTTACTCCACTCACGCTATTTCCAATATTTTGAATTTAATCCTTACAGCCGTATCAACTCTCTTAGTTGTCCAATGGCCAATCCTATTCCGCTGTTTTCTCTCTATATTAGAATTCATCTAAACATGCTCATTAGCCAAGGAAAGTTTTGTCATTATGAAGTACTAGAAACAGAGATAAATTCCCTGAAGATTTTCTGATCCATTTCTTGACCCATTTAAAAAAGATAATCAGGTTCCTTAGCCTTCATTGTAAAGAATTTTTATAATAAAATACTCTAATAAATAGAGTAGCCACTTGATGAATTATCTAGGTCTTTTCTAAAACTTCAGCAACGTATAGATCCTAACTGACAACTTTTCCTCCTTTTAAGATAAGTATGGAGTAATGATAAATAAAAAAGGAGAAACTAAGGATTATTTGTAACATATAATGGGATCCAAGGGAAATAAAATACACAGTATCCTTTGAACTTTCTAAAATTGCAATTTCTTTTTTATTTTCAAGCTCTGACAGTTCTAAAATACAAGAGTATCCTGAATCACAAAATTAATAAGGGCTCAATTAGCCCTTGAATTCACAGATTTAAAAATATACAGTCCTCATAATTATAAAGAAATACTGTTATATCTTTGCCATTTGCTTCAATTTTATTTATTTTGCTCATTTTCAAGAATAAAATGATGGAAAGAGGTCTAATAATTCAGTGAAAAAAATCCTGTTAGCATCCAAATGTGATTGCTTGTGAACATTTAGAAATCAACATCCTAAAAGTAACCAAGAAATTATGCTCTGTGTCCAAATGTATGTTATACATTTCAACTGGTTTTTAGAAGGCTCTGTCTACATCGCTAACCAGTTAGAAGATAATAAAGCAAGACATAGGCTTCCCAATGCTGTTCTTAATGACAATCATATCTGTCTTATGATGTTAATGAGTTTTTAAAGCTGTGCGTGCTCTTGTATCAAGGAGATGTTTTAACTTCACGTGTTGGGTCACCAATTTTCAATATAACTGAAAAGACTCCGTTGACTGGGCTCAGCTCATTGCACAAAGCCTGAAAGGCCCAGTGATTGCCAATGGGATGGTATGGTCAGGGCTAAAATCTGTAATCCCAACCCTTAGAAAGGTATCTTTACTGTTTCGGCCTAGGATCTTTCTTCTCTCCATATACTCATCCTCCTAAGATCTTTTTTTGGACTCTGCTCTTTCCAGCAAACCAACCCCATGCTATTTCCAATCACCTATTTTTCCAATGGAGACTCTGGGTGATGCAAAAGGTTAACACACTCAGCTGCTAACCGAAAGGTTGGCAGTTTGAGTCTGCCCAGAGGCACCTTGGGAGTAAGGCCTGGTAGTGTACTTTCAAAAAATCAGCCATTGAAAACCCTATAGAACACAGTCTTACTCTGACACACATGGGGTCACCATGAGGCAGAATCAACACAACAGCAAGTGTGGTGGTGGCGATTTTTTCGACTGTCTATCCAACTACCTATCACAAAACACCATTACTATCCATGGACAAGCATGATCTCCTCTCTCAACTCACTAACAGACAAGCACCAGAGATCAGGGAGTACCGTGAAGGGCAGGTATTAATGGATAAGGGCTTGGAACAGGACAAGAATGAATATGGGGAGGGGAGGGGAGGAGCACAGCTTAAAAATGGCAAAGTTCAGAAGGAGGGAGAAGCCTAACATATCAAGATTCAGAGTGAACAACAGTAATAAAATAAGGCCTTGCAAAATAAAACCCATGCCTGAGTCATCCGTTTTAGGTGGAATAAGAAGACAGAGGCCAAAAAAAAAGTTTTTATATAGCTGCATAAAAACATTTAAGCCTCAAACGATAAACAAGCATTTGTGAATATAGATCAATATAGTTTCCATACTTACGATACTTTGAAACAGAAAATATTAAGTAGATGCCATTATTGCATTACTTCCTTTCAGGATGACAAATATGGTAAGTGGAAGTTGAAATGGCAGCTACAGCTTCAAAGCCAGTTAAGGTGAAGCATGTTTTGTCAGATGAGAAGAAAAGTAAAGTATTCATTTCTAGATCTAATAATGATTCAAGCATATTGCTGCTATGTTCATAAAAGTTGTAATGAAAAGTAAAAAGGTTAATAAAATTGTATCTTTACGACTACTCCAAAACTGGCATCTATGTCAACATGTAACATTAACTCCAAAAATAGCCTCCTGATTATATATATTTTAGTCATGTCAAAATGACTACAAAAGGACACAATATTTTTTTGTTTACTGGCTATTATTAAGTCCAACCTCTTTCCCTTGAGGACTGAGCCTCTTTGTGACATTTATAATCTCATCTTTTACAAACTGGGTCACATAAAACTTCTGCAAGAATCTCAGGAGGAAAAAAAAAATTAAGCTTTTCTATTGTTTCTTCTTCTTTTTGTTTATTGTGCATTGCTAAATTGACAATACTTATTTAAACAATTTTTTTTTTTAACCTGACCCTTTTCTTTCTGGACCAAGGAATTTTCTCCGTCACAGAGTAATAGAGCTTGAAAACTTCAGCATCAGCAGGGAAGGCAGGCACTCCTTAGCCAGCCACTGTGAGACAGAGAAAATGCAATTAAGGCTCCCACCAGGGAGAAAGAACTAAACAAAACCTGCGTCTTCACACAAGAGCCTTTTTCTTCAATGCGAAGTACAAGGCCTCAAATCATGTTGGTGAGATGCTAGCATTTAGGACAACACACTTTCAGATTTTCTCACAGCAGATCAAAGTAAATAATGCAAGGGCAGCAAACAAAAGGGAAAACTCCAGTGTGCTTACATTAAAAAGAGATTACAGGGGACTTACAAGAGATTGAAGGAATAGATGACATTTTTAAAAACATAAAACCACGATCTTTAAGTACAGCTGGCAAATAAAATCTAGTCGTGTTACTTAAGCTAGAGTGACGAACCACAAGTGACTTATCGTTAGTATAAAATTTAAAAAATTAAAAAGCTACTTGGACTTTATTATATTTTTTTCTGCATTTATAGTTACACACATTCCTGTTCCTCCCTTCCTAGGTGTTAGGATTTTCAAAGCCTAGAGTCATGACAATTGACACAGGGAATCATTAAAGTTATGAGCCTTCTCAAATCAGTGCCACAGAATATGCACTGCACCTTAGGGAGCGAAGAAATGTAGCATCGCTCCACTTCCCTCTTCCTCCTGAGGACAGTAATCAGTCATAAAAGCAGCTCTCCTCCTTCATATCAAGCCAACAGCTGGAAACTCTTCTGCAATGTTAAATTTAGCATGATCCCCTTACTAGGCACTGAATTTAGTCTTGTGGGTCTGTTCTACTATCCTAAGTGACTACTTCAGGGCCATAGTTTATCCTTTATTTTTGCATAAAATTCTCATTGACTTCCGTGCAACTCTATGAAGGAAGCAAGGATTGAATATCATCTTTTAATGCCAAATTTACTACGGTTGAACAAAAAGAGAGGAAGTCTGGGAGGCTCATGTCAATAAATAAAAGATATATTTTTGGGAGACTTAATCACTGAAAGGAGCTTCAAGCAGAAGTTTTTGAACTATTTTTTGAAATACAGTGACCCGGTGGTGTCCAGAATTCAGTGGCACTCGGAGCCCTCGTGGTGCAGCAGTTAAGAGATCGGCTGCTAACCAAAAAGTCAGTGGTTCAAATCCACCAGCTGCTCCTTGGAAACCCTACGGGGCAGTTCTACTCTGTCCTATAGGGTTGCTAGGAGTCAGAATCAACTTGAAGGCAACGGGTTTGGTTTGTTTTTTTAATTAAACTAGTATATAGCAACTACTCTTCTGCTTTGGCAGAAAGTTGAATGGTAGGCCACAGAAATGTTCCAAAACAATTCACTGATACAATAAATGCCAGACTCAAAGAGGCAGTGTGCTATGGAGAAAAGATTACAAGACTTAGAATCCATATACATGCGAGATCTGGTTCATGTGTTACCGTTTTAACTTTTCTGGGAGTCCATTTGCTGATCAATCTATGAAACGAGAAGGTTGGGCTAGAGATCTAGTTCCTCTTGTTTTTTTCCCTTCCAAAATATTCGTTTAAATTCACGTATTATGTTAGTCTGCATAGATTGTTAGTCTACCTATCTCCTTCGATAGGCAGCTGCTGGGCCACACCTGTGGCATCATGCTTGTGTTGTGTGTGTGTGCGGAAAGTAGGGAGGTTATATAAATACATACATATACATTCACGTGCAGCCCAGGTGGAGCAATGGTTAAGAGCTTAGCTGCTAACCAAGAGGTCGGCAGTTGAATCCACCAGCTGCTCCTTGGAAACCCTATGTGGCAGTTCTACTTTGTCCTACAGGGTCACTATGAGTTGGAATTGACTTGATAGCAATGCGTTTGGTTTTTGGTATACTTTCACACACACATTTAACTTGAATCAAAGAATTTTGTATCAAAGTGATTACATAAACTTAATATTTATGAGCAGTCTTACTTCCAAATTTAAAAATCTAATATGTGAAGAAAAATATCTGTCCTTTCTGCCATAGTACATTTCACAGCCCACCCGCCACACTTATATACACACACACAAGCAAACCTGTTACCTCTACATATATCCATAAAAGATAAAACATACTCAGATACTTTTAATTTTAGAAAGACTACTCACGAAGACACCAAAGGTATTTGGACAGACATGTTTGGCTAAAACACAATAACAAGAATAGTGAACCAAAGTTCTATTCCATTTTTTTCACGTCACAATGGAAGAAAATGCATAAAGACATGCCTTTGCAATAACTTAAATAGAACTTGTGTTGCAAAACCCTTATAAACATCCACACTGAAGCATTATTAAGCTAAAACTAATTTAGGGAAATTTATTCTCCAGAAATCAGATCAATGTTGACAAATATGATGCTAAGTTCTGTTTTAATTGCACCATCAAAAGAAAAGAAATATTACGTATTACTTACTAAAATTCGTTCTTCAAAAATCCAAAGTGGAAAACAATCAGCCCACGCTCACTTCACAAGAAAGCTATCTGTCACATGGACAAAGTAAGGAAAGTTCAGTTCTCAGTGCTTCATATACATATTTAACTCCAAAATTAATCTTATTTACTTTGTAAAATATATTATTTTACTCTGTTTTGAGCACAGTACATTTAATTTAGGAAGAAACTAGAAAGTGTAATACGAAAACTGGCAAATGGAAAAGCAGTATTAAACTGTCAATCACAGCTGATATTGCAGGAGTTCATTATTTAAGTGAATATGAAGATTAAACACTAACTACATTATGCAAATCAATTTAGACATAAGAAAAAAATTTAGACCTAAGTTGGCAAAGTGCATAAAGTTTTGCTTGAACTGTTGGAATTCTATTTATCCCATGTAGCATACTATTTCTGAGTCTATCACGTGTGTATATAAGTCAACATACACACATACATCAAAAGTTTTGTATGTAAAAATTTAGATTGCCTTTTCCTATCACCTGTTTCCATGACTCCAAAACAGTGCATTATAAAAATTGACATTAAATCTTTCGGAGGGGTGGAGAAGTAGCTATTGCAAACTAAATGCATTTTTAACCCATTAGCAGCATTTTCTCAGACATATAGAAATTTGTATATGTGACTGATTGCTGGGCAATAAGCCTGGGGAACATGTAAATTGCATTTCCCCTATGGTAAATTGCAAATGAATTAGAATATTGGGCAGACATAAAGAATGCAATCAAATTCCGGCTTTTTACTGAGCTTCTGTTTGACTTAGTATTCATTTGAAACCCCCCCAAAATTGTGTTTCTCAGGGTCTGTGACATCGCAGGCCATGAGAGATTCAATGTCAGTGGCAGCATACAAATTTATTAGTCTATAAAATTTGACATTCTCTTATTTATTCACAGAAGGACAAATAAGATATTTTTTCATACCAGAAATATCTGGGAGTGTTTATATGCCGCTCCATCTGGAGGATGCAAATAGTCAGAACTGCTTTACAATTCAGTAGGCAAAAGCCCGCTGAAGGATAACAAATGACTTCACGGTGAAACTGCTATTGAAATTCTTTCAGTCTGTGATATTAAAAACAACTGAACAAACAGAGATAAGAGGCAAATAGGATTTGAAACAGACCTTTTTTTTTCTTTCAGTGCAAAAGAAAAACGAATGCTCTAGTGGAGCCTATATACATATATATATATATACCTTTTAGTGATTTCAGCGCATGGATTTACTTAATGCGAGAGAGTTTTGACTGAAGCATCTCTAGAAGTTTTGCTGCAACCAATGGGACCCGTTCTAAAACGCATAATTTGGACCAAGAATTACAATTCTGAAGCTTAAAGAAGGAGGAGGAGTCAACATAACGCTTCTGATGACTTGATTTACAGTCTATTTGCCGCTTGGTGTAATGCATGTATGTGGGGGTTTAATAAGTATTTGGTGATTAAGAAGGATTGACATAGTGGCTGCAATAATGGGCTCAAGGATAACAGTGGTTGTGAGGATGGTGTAGGACCGAGCAGTGTTTCGTTCCTTTGCACACAGGGTCGCTATGAGTCGGAACTGACTCAACGGGACCTAACAATAACAACGACATTTAAGAAAGATCTTTTTTTAATGATCCAGTTTGTGAAGCTACAAGCAAAAAGATTAGTGTAAATACTGTGAGAATAAAAAGACTATAATGAAAGCTATCTAAGTTTCACTGAAAAACATGCATTTCATTCAATGTAATCTCTCGTTAATTGGAGCTGTGGTGGCACAGTGGTTAAAGTGCTCGACTGCCAACCAAAAGGTCGGCAGTTGGAATTCACCAACGGCTACCCACCAATAATGATGTGGCAGTCTGTTTCCGTAGGAATTTACAGCTTTGGAAACTCTGTGGGGTCGCTATGAGTCAGAATCGACTGGATGGCAGTGGGTGGGTGTTGTTAATTGCCATTAAGTCCATTCCGACTCATGGGAACCCCATGTGTTACTGAGCAGAACTGCTGCACTGGGTTTTTGGCTGTAATCTTAACAGAAGCAGATCTCCAGACCTTTTCCATGAGTCAGAATGGACTCAACAGCAACCAACAACAACAACCATTACCACTGGGTGGGTTTGAAATGCCAAACTTTTCGCTAGCAGTGAAGTACAAAAGAGAAATTCTACAGGTATTGACTTTGCAAGTCAAACTAGCATCGTTAGTAACTTTTAGGCGATCAGGGAAGTCAAAACCTAAAAAAAAAGAAAAGCATTGCTTTGGAATGATTACTTTTATTTTAAGCTTTGAAGGAAAGACGAAAGACTATTTAGTTAGGTGCCCTCATTTTTATTCTATGGCTGGATCAAAGTAACTATCTCTAAATTTACAAAAAACTTCATAGAACCCCTGGTAATTGAAGTATAGGCTAAATGATCCGTAACAACAACATATGAACATAGAATCTGCCAAACAAAACTCAGATTATCGAGTCTTCAAATGACCCATTATTTTGCCTAGAAATAACCAATGACCAAATATCTGATTGAAACCCTGACAAGACAATGAAATCCAGATACTCCCCAACATACTATATATGCATGTTAATATATAATGGGTCAAAATTAGCTCCGGCATATTCTGATGATTATCTTTTAGTTTGATCTAGACTATTCTTCAAGAATGAGTCTACATGCTTACACATAAAAGCTTGCCATATGCAAGTGGCTGTCCTAATACAACCTATTTGCTATTTTGGACATCTTAATAATGGTTTACACTAGATGAATGAATATTACCTCTTGAGGCTAATGCTCAACCATTATTTTCTTGATAATTTATTATACAATAACAGTGTGGAATTATTCTTAAAAATAATAACCTTTCAAGGGAATTCAAATATAGATGGGTTTATAATCTTTTGATGAGTAATAAAGTTTCATCAAAACTAATATTGCCCAACTAAGACTTGTTCAATTATGAAGAGAAGCAGATCCCTCTAATCGAGTTTGCTCATTTCACAAATTCAACGATCAAGTCAAGGTCAGGACTGTCAAAGTCTAAATCAAGCATCCCCTCTTCAAACACACTTTGGCCCATGGAAATTGCACCCTCTCCTCGAATGAATGGTACATTTTAACTCTATCACTCATTTAGCACATGATTGTGGCTCCTCTTGTGTTTTTTCCTTTGAATTATTTTGCTTCTAAGCTTCTTATCTGCAGATTTTGCTTCCTTACTAGATTACAGTACTGGAACCACAATAAAACTTCTTACTATTCCATATAAAAACCAAAAATCCATTGCCATGGATTCGATGCTAACTCATAGTGACATTATAGGACAGAGTAGAACTGCCCCATAGGGTTTCCAAGGAGGGGCTGGTGGATTCAAACTACGGACCTTCTGGTTAGCAACTGTAGCTCTTAACCACTGAACCACCAGAGCTCCTAACATTCCATATACAACCCAGCAAAATACAGTTTACTATAAATTCTATGCCCTGTAAATATTGCCTAAATAAGTTACATTTAGTTCTGATCTCCAAAGCTTGATGTAGACAGAAATAATTAAGTACAATTCAAAGCAGAACAAAGATTATTATGGATTTGAAAGAAACACTGCTTTTAAAATAAGTTTTTTAAAGTACACACACACACACACACACACACACACACACACACACCTGGAATGCAGGCAGCATAGGAAAAAAAATGAGGGATGATTACCTTTTAGTCTGTACAGCAATGTATAGATGGGGCCTAATGGTTTCCTATTTTCCTCAAAGATGAAAAACCAAAAAGTGTTTTTAATTATAGCAGGATACTTTTAGTTTTGATATTAAAAAATAAACTCTGAAAATAAATTTATACACAACACAGGCTAACAAAGAATACTGTAGAACCACCTTTGTAAAATTTTAAAATTGAGATGTTAAACTTTCAGCATGGTCCAGATGTTTACATATTTTCAACCCACAGTCATCTCATGTCCAATATGACCCTCTATTAAATGGAAATATATAAGCATGTTATTGCATATAAAAAGGCATATACTTTTAGTGGTGGATGGCCATCAATCTACTTCATCTAGTCATCATATCATTTTTGAAATACTTATTTCTTTGCTCTCAGGGTTGACATGCCACAGTCAATAGAGAAGAACTATTAATATCAGGTAACTAGAACTAAGATAATTTGCATTAATTTTTCCTGACTCTTCATGAAATGGGGAAGAACAGAAAGGGAGGAAAAGGTAATTAGAACAAAATAGAATAATCTGAAAACTGTAAGATACTATATTCCTAAGAATGTTATTCTTAAGGAGCTCACTCTTGGAAAACCTTTTGGCCTTTGTAGTAGTCACCCTCAATTAAGGAAAAACCAATTATATTAAGAATATCACATTTTTTAAAGTTTAACTGAAAGACCTGAGGATCATAAGAAAGCACTGGTAAACTTGTTCAACAAATAGTGGCATGGTTGGTAAAGCAGAAAATAGGATAATGGGTAAAACTAGTTAATAGTTTTATGTAAACGCCTAAAATTCTCAATTATCTTTAAATTGATTTTTTTAAGAATAATAACATAAAAACACGTATTTATTGAAGAACAGAACTTCTATTACTTTCATTCAAAAGCAGCTTAGCTAAGGCTTTAAGACTCAAGAAAAAACGAGATACAAGACTCTTCAAAGGCCTTCAAAGTAGACGGAAACTCTTAACTCAATTCCCATTCCTCCCATCTCAGGCTCCCTTCTTCCAAAGGTGATCATCTCTTCCAGCCTAGTCCAGTCCAGTCGCTGTTGAGTCGATTCTGATTCAAGGCAACCCCATGTGTGTCAGAATAGAACTGTGCTCCATAGAGTTTTCAATGAGCTGGTTTTTCAGAAGTAGATCACCAGGCCTTTCTTCTGATGTGCCTCTGGTTGGACTGGCTCTGCCAACCTTTTGGATAGCAGACAAGTGTGTTAACCATTTACACCACCTTGGGACTCCTCATCATCCCTTACTGTTGACTAAAAGACAAGAGGAAAAGAAATTTAACCATTTGAGCATCTACTATTTCATTTACTGAGGCTCAGAATGTTTAAGTAACTTGACCAAAGTCACATCAAGTACACAGAGCTAATAAGTAGGAGGGCTGGAGTTGGAAACTAGACCATCGTTCTAGTTTTAAAATCTTTCCATTTCCATTAATAATAAATTTTAATATTTTTGAGAGAGACCTTATGGACCAGACATTTTGCGAAGTACTTTGCATGCCGTAACTCACTTAGCCCTTGCCATAATCTGTAAATCCAATTGTTACCATTTCTTTTTTTTTTTTTTTTCCCCACAGATTAAAAAACTAAGGCTTAGAAGATTTAAGTAACTTTCCCAACAACCCAGAGCTAATAAGTGGCAGAAGCAGGATATAAGCTCTGGTAGTACGAGCCCATACTCTCCATCTGTGCACCTTACGGGTTAGAAAACAGACTGAACAGATGATCCACACAACCAGAGACTGAATTACCCTGATTCAGCTAAACCTCCAAATTCAACATCCATGTACCACTCTCCTAAAGGGAGATGGGGATGGTTGTAAACAATTCCACACACACAAAAAAAGGGCCTTGCAAGGGCCAGGACTGACCAAGTACAGCAAATTGACATGGTATCCCTATATCAAGATGTTCTGTAATCGTTGCATAGGTTTACTTACCTACTAATCTCCCTTAAAACTCATAATGAACAATCATTTTAAAAAGGTAAACATAGGCAAAATTTCTTATATTTTTTTGAATCTTGAATTGACCAAAATTCCATTGCTGTTGAGTCAATTCCAACTCATACCAACCCTACAGGACCAGAGTAGAACCTCCAACCTCTTCATTAGCAGCCGAGTGCTTAACCACTGTGCAACCAGGACTCCTTTCTTAAACTGAAACTCAAGTACAAAATCTTAGAATGTTAGTTTCCCATAATTTTAACTGAAAAGTAAAATTTTGGTAAAAGCAAAACAAACAAGCCCCCCCAAATCAATGCCCGTTAAAGGGGAACTTCATGTTGTAGGGCACACTATCTCCTTTCCCAGGTAATCCTGACCATATTTTGAACTTCGCTAACAATAATATGCTTAGTATATGGTATTTTTAACTATAGGTATAAATCGTTAAAGGAAACGTCACTGAATCTAACAAGCCATTCCTTGAATTCCCAGTTAATTAATATTATGTCCTGTTTTTTCATGTTACTGAGTAATATAAATAGTATGAAATGAGATAATATCAATATTCTCAGCAAAGTCAATTTCTTATTTAGAGGCACCTGTCTAGTTTGGCTACTCCACTTACCAAGAAACATGATCAGAACATAAAGCAATGAATTGTTTTAAGCTAAAGACATGACACTAATGGGCCTCAAGTACTTAAAGAATGCTGTAAATTTAGGAGTTAATTCACCATTTCTAGCTTAACAACTTTATTTTTTAATGCTTTTCCTAAATCTTATGCAGCTTAATGAGACAGAAATTCTTGATATTCCTACACTGCACCATGTTTTTCTTGATTCCTTGCTCTTCTTTGCCTTTTACTTATACATCATAGCTCAACCGAACTCCCAACACCTCAGTAAGGCCTTCCATCTCTCCAAGACAGAACTGGTAACTCTTTTGTCCATAATCTCACGGCATTCATATTTCACACTAAATAATTTGATGGGAGTCAGCTTCTTCCAATGGAACGCAGAAAATATGTTATTCACCTCAAGGTGTACTTAGCATAATGCATGACATAGGCAATAAATGTTCTAGGACATCAGGTGAAATTGAGAAAAAACAAAAATTTGAAATCAGCCAAATATATGTTTCATGCATTATATGACTTATATAACCTTGATCAAGCTGTTTAACCTCTTTGAACTTTAATTTTGTAGCTCTAATATGGAGACTGTATATCAGGTTGCGCATCTGTCCTCTAAGACTGTTAGAATGATCAAATAAAATAAGGTACACACATTGCCTAGAATAGTAACTGGCCTGTAGTACGTTGTTAACAATTATTAACTACTGTTGTTAACAATTATTAATATGAATAACTTATAGAAAGAATAAATTAGGCTAAATGTTGTGAAAATATTTAAGAAATATATCATGAAACATGAACATTCCAAGCAAGGTAGTAGACTTTTGTTTTTAAGGTGTTTTAAGAAAGGAGTAAGCAACTCTTTCTGGAATGTCTTGCATTGTTGTACAAGATGGTCTTAGGAAATCATCAACCTTTCTAATTCTGTAACTGGCTTCAAAATTGTCTCAGTTCTTTGTTATGGTTACGTTCTTCATGAAAAAGGAGGCAGAATTATATTGTTTGTCCTTGTTGTATCAGAATATACTAAAAATTAAAGAGTGCCTACTCAAGTTTTCTTTCAGTTGCATAAAAATGTAGTTGTCAATTGCCATCATGTCTATTCTGACTTATGGTGACCTCATGTGTGCAGAGTAGAACTGCTCCATATGGTTTTCAAGGCTGTGGCCTTTTGGAAGCAGATTACAGGTCTGTCTTCTGAGGTGCCGCTGGGTGGGTTTGAACTGCCAATCTTTCAGCTACTGGTCGAGCACTTAACGATTTATGAAACCCAGGGACTACTGGATAAAAATAGGTAATGGAATTATCCCTTAAAGATCAAGACTATTAGCAGGTAAAATCAACTACAGCTATTGTAAAACTCGTATCTGCTTTTACATTTCCTTTAAAAAACACACAATACATTATACTATTACTTCTACAAATTTGGATGGTGATAAGCTTTTGAACTGCTACCAAATTTTCGGTATCAGTAATTCCCACTGGAAATGCTATAATATGTTTTAGTTTAATGATTTAAGGTTCCACATATCCCCTCCAGAAAGATTTCCAAAATCTCTCAAGGCATATTTATTAGAAAGAGTGACTCACTTAGCAGGTAAATGTGCAGGAAATATTGTATTTTCAAACTAATTATAAGGATTAATTAAATCACATAAAGAAGAAAATCACATAAAGACACATCACACACACTGTATAGAGGACAAGTAATATATTGTACTAATTTATAAGCTGGATAGATCATGTGAACATATTCAATTAGAAAATTCCCCAATAAATTTTGTCTTGTGGAAAAATATTTTATTTTCAGAAGAAATCTAGGGACTTTTAGGAACAGGTAACAGGTTTCTCCTATTAATTCTCTTTGTCAAGCATTATTGCTAATAAAAACAATTTATAATGAAAATATAAACCATGATTATTTTTTCCCTTAGAAAAATTAACATTCTATTTCTTTTTTTTCCCAAACATAGAAACCTCAAATAAATGTAAACTAGTATAATCCTTTCACATATATTACTAGTTTTAATACTGTGGATGTTAATAATCTTGTTTCTCACTTTCTTACCTCAGATATAATCGGTCTTCTAATTATGGTAGAAATCTTTAGTTGCATATTGTCATCATTGAGCTATTCTGTACTTACATTTACCAAAGCTGCTTTAATACACACACATACACACACACTTTAGCTTTTGCCTTTTACTTTAAATATCACCAACAAATGTCCCAATTTCATTCCGAAGTGTTTAAAAAAAAAAAAAGTGATACTTTTGGGTGATAAATTTCCTGTGAAGAGAAAACATGAAGCTGAAAATTAGAAACTTAATCCTAGTAAAACTGAAAACACCTCATGGCATCATGATACAATTAAGATAATTCTACATGCCTTCCACCAACCAGCACATTGCCTGAACTGGCTCAGTCCTTAAAGGGTCAAAATTTATTATCATTTCAGCTCATCTAATAAGTAATGTTTTTGCTGAACAAAACCAATTCCCAATAAATTCTCACTGTATTTGTGTGCTATGATTTGATTTAGAGGCCTATGGGGAGACACCATTTGGTAGCACAGGAACACACAGAGGGGTAGGTGGTGCTGAGGGGAAGTAGGGCTCATGTGCCAGAAGTGTTATTGTGTCAGGTTGATTTATTGAGTGAGCTTCACTTCACCGAATGTTCCGAGATATTTATTTCCCTAAAGGCTCTGCAAAGATATGAACAGACCCGCATCCACAGATGTCATCATTGCTCATTTTACCGAGTCATGAAATTTTCTCAACTGCAATTTGTCCATCTAAAATTGCTGTAACAGAACAATGTCAATAGTAACATCCAACTCCAGTACCTCCTTTCTGTATAAGTCTCTGTTGCCAAATTAGGTACTTCTGTGCAACTTCATGGTAATTAAAGTGACAGAAAAGTTTCACAGAAATTTCAAAATAGTGTTTCAGAGAAGTTGCTCCAGTTTGTAAACCTACTTTGAGTAACCTGATAAAATGTAACTATTTAGGGGCGACCAAATAAGAATACACTAGCACAAAGTAATTTAGCCCGGCCAAAATTAAAGTAAAATAGGTATACAGAAGTAAAAAGAAAGAAAGCAGGCTGTATGTCATTAAACCCACAGTTTAAAAAATGTCACCTCTCTGAAAACCATAATCCACCTTAAATTTAGTATCTTACTTCTTGGGGTATGCTTTTGTCCATGCTTTTGACTCCACCATCAGCAAATGAACTAAGGAAGTTGATTTTAAATCAGTGTTTTGAAAGTTTCTATATATACATCCATTGCCTATAGTTTTCTTTTTTTCCCAAAAACATGCAAATGTATGAAGAAGTTCTCAAGGTGCATCCATGATGCTAAACATTATAACTGGAGTATTTTGCATAGGTTCATCTAAAATCATCTTCAGGACTTAATAGCATTTCAGTGTCTGTGTTAAATAAAAACTCCGTGCTTGTGTTACGTGTCAGAGTTTTCAGATTTATTTAAATATGTTAATATTTCTCATTATGCCATTAACAATAACCTTCATCCATTTCTGAAAAACATTTTGCCAAGCATGCACATAAAAAATTAGCAAGTGAAGCAAAATCACCTTAATTTGCTTTGGACCAGCAAATAACCAACTAATTTGCAGAAATCCCTGCCAAGCACTCATATTAAATGCTTCATGCTTATTTTATGACCTCTGCTGCTCTTCTCCTTCCTGGGCCCTGAATCATATGATCATTAACATATTGCAAGGTCTGAAACTTTATTTTTTACATTCTTTAATTAATGCCTGTTTATAGAAGGCCATAGGACTTCAGATCCAGTTAATGAAACTTCACTCCCCCAGGCCCCAGGAGCCCAATAGAGAGCTCTCTCCTCTGTTGTTTTAGTAGCTTTTTTCCAACTGTTTGTTTATACGCACTTAATTGATCTCTTTAGTCCCAGAAGCATTCCAGAGACACAACCTGTTTTGAGGCAAGCTAAAGTTTTCCCCCTTCTTTTATAAAAGCCTTGAATGCCCAAGGTTATCAGTTTTAATTTGAAAGTTGAAGATTCAGCTTTATTTACACTGTCTAAAAGTAAAAACTGATACAGGCCCTGAAGTGTTTATTTTTACATTCATCTATAGCAGAGAAGACCACAAGTGCATACTGTATATAATTATTTTGATGTAGAACTAAGTAATTACTAAATGTGGCTATGTCTTATTTTATGGCATTGAATAAACGCAGTCTTTATAACAAGTTGAAAATAAAAACAAATCAGGCTGCCAATGCATGAAATTTTCATGGCTGTTCAATTTACATCTTACATATTCCCTATGACAAGAATTTCTATTATGCTATTCTCTTTTTTCTGCTATAATTAAATTAAAAAAGTAATTGGCTGGTGCTGCACACTGCAGCAATGTCTTAATCACACAGACAAACAGTTTTACAATAGCTTACACCATTTGCCACATGGGGCAATGACATTATTGTACTAGACTATAAACTGGAGACAGATACCACATACCGGCTCTCAACCACCATGTTGGCAAAAAGAGAACACAAGGTACATTCGGCACCCTGATTGGCACCTCTGTGATGGAATTCCCAGTCAAGTACAGCGGTCAAATTCTGGCCATGTGGTTTTGAAAACAGCCAAAATTTGAAGCCTACGAGTCTACACATACAGGCTTATACCCTAGGTACAAAATACATGTTGCAAGACCCCCCCACCCCCACCCCCCAAAAAGAGAGAGAGAGAGAGATCCATTAAGCTATAAATGCAGCAGGCATTACAACTGCAGGCAGTACCCGGGTTACAAATGACATCCATTCCAAAGTCTGTTTTTAAGTTGAATTTGTAGGTAAGTTGGAACAGATACATATAGTTCTTATTCAGCATCAGTCAAATGTTTATCTTAGTATATGGTACATATTTTACCTTTCTATGTATATAAAACACTTAAGAAACACTTCCAAACTGCACAATGTTTTCACGAACATCACGAAGTACTGCATGTGTTCCTTACAGGGCAAACCAGTTGTAAAACAGTTCAGTAACTGCCAACGTAAACAAGGGCAGCATACATGCTATATAGCAACCGAATCTGTTGTACATAGGATTTTGACCCGAGCAGGAAATAGCTGTGCTCCACTCAAAGATGGCAACAGACTGATATGTGTCACTCTCCATAGCCTTGCCAATAATCCAATATCCCGTATCAGGTTCCTGAAACTTCTGGGATCCACATGGGAGACTGGATTATTGGCAGGACTGCAGAGAGTGACACACATTCAAAGCAGCGAGGTTGGCCACCATCTTTGAGCAGGGCATAGCTGTTTCCTACTCAGGTCAAACTCTGATGGGCAAGAGATCTGGTTGGTATGCAACGCATATGCTGCCCTTGTTTATGTTGGCAATTGCTGAACCATTTCCAACCAGTTCGAAGCCTGTTTTGTTATTACGAACCATTATATTTAACTCAATTTTTTAATAGAATAGGCTTTATGGCAGTCCATTCTTAAGTACAAGTTGTCCATAAGTCAGATGTTTGTAACCTGGGGACTGTCTGTATTAGCAATAAAAAATCATTATTTCTCCATTTTCTGATGGAACAAATCTTGATTATACATGTGTTTTATATGTGAGTGTGTTCTATTCTTTTTTATTAGTGTTCAGTTTATGGCTATGTTTCCATTTATATTTACAGTAAATACTGCACTAACAGCTATCAGGGATGGGAGGATGGAGTCATGAACTTTTTGTTGTTTACAGAAATTTTATTGATATCAGATTCATAAGACCTGGGTCATAATCTTGGTCTTTTCAATAACTCACAGGTGGCCTTGAGTGAGCTGGGAAAGCTTTTGTTGTAGGTCTCAGTTTCCTCATCTGTAAAATGAGAAAGTTGGACTAGATTATCTCTAAGTTTCATTGAGCTCTCAAAAGCTGTGATAATATACAATTGCAATCCTTTCTGTGAACAATATCTGAGAAAGAAGCTAAAACAAAGCACAGATTCTCTCAATGACAGCAAGGAAGCAAAGGGAACAAGAAAAGTAAGAAACCCAATTCAACATAGCCAGAGTGCCAAACAGAATAAGATAAATAAACACAATTTGAAAAACTCAAGGGGAAAATACGAGAGCAAGCAAGTATATTTGATTGTGATCAGCTTTCTCTATTGCCCTCAGTGAAGCTCTTCTTAAAAAACATTAAAAAGGTAAAACTTTTAGCATGGAGTTCTTCCTAGATTTTTAAGTTATATGTTCAGTGATAACAAAATTTGCTCTTTTACAGACACCTTTCCACCCAACTGTCTCTAAAGAAAGGAGGTACAGCAAATGTAGAATTATCAGGAGAGATTTTTCTTAAATTCATAAAACTAAGCTGTTCTCTGTAACACATACACTTGATTACTTTAAACCAGGATTTGGAATCTTCATTTAACTGTGACCTCTGAAAAATATTACAATTACTTATTCTGATAATCTGTAAGTCTGTTTTCTAGAATAAAATTGTTTTATCCAAAAATCTACAAGTATCTTTTACAGAATTTAATGCTAATTTGAAGTCCTCAGATAATTCTCTTTGATCATTTTAATTATTATTAATAATTTAAGAAGTCACTTTGACAAGGAGATTTTGCAATAATAAACAAATGTATGCCACGCCATATACAAGAAGACATTGCACATTGCTAATATCCTGTTTGTAAATTAGTCTTTACAAGTAGTAGGAAATCATGAAGTAAAGCTGAATGTGAACAAAAAGCAACTAGGTATTTTAAACTAGATAAATTTTTTTAAAAAGCTTTTTTGTGTAGATTACATATGAACAACTTATGGATAAGCACACAGTAGCATTTTCTAGACTTTGGAGAATCCCACACAGCTCTCCCTCCCTCAACTGCCTCAGTCTC
The DNA here is from genome assembly GCA_030035585.1 of Dugong dugon. Lineage (NCBI taxonomy): Eukaryota > Metazoa > Chordata > Mammalia > Sirenia > Dugongidae > Dugong > Dugong dugon. The sequence continues at coordinate 35,684,232 of CM057477.1, read as the reverse complement.
AACTCTCTGCCTTAAGTAAAGCAAATTCAGTCATTCCTGGAAGGTGCTCAATAGCTGAAAGTCTTCAACCTTCACATAAATAGGGTGCAAATCAAATCTTATGATGGTATAGTCAAGCTTTCAGGATCTCTGTTTGCCACCAGAAATGTCAGAGTTTAGTACCTACTAAGCCATAGATTTATGAGAAAATGCTTGTAGATTGACAAGCAATTTTGCGACAAATGCATCTTCAGTGTTAGAGTCACAGGAATGTTTAGGGCATGCCTAAATGATTTAGTATTTTATACCTCTGCTCAAAAGAACAGTTCATATAAGTCAGTTCTGAAGACTGTCAACCAAGCAGAAACTAAAAGTAATTTTATAATATTATGATTCATTTACAAAAAAGTTTCTCTCTAAAATTCAGGAGTGCACAGTCCCAAGTGATAGACTGATAACAGGCAAAATTTGAAATGCTTTAATTGAAGCAAAGCAAATTACTTTCTTATTTAGATATGAAATACAAAGCATTTCTGGATACTTTTATTTATAAGCTGCCAATATTTGAGCATATGCAAAGTCTGCATTGTTTCCCATTTGCCCCAGACTTGAAAACATGATTCCTTTTCTTAACGTGCCACCCTTCAGAGCAAGGAGTTGGAGTTGTAATGAACACCTCCCAGTCACACAGAATTACAATGTTCTTTATCTCACCCACTACTGGAAGAAGGGGGAAAAAAAAAAAAAAAAACAACTTCCAAAGGTTTGGAATCCTGAAACCTGTAAACAAAATCTGTGGAGCAGATAAAATTTTAAATGGCACAATGCAATTAAAGCTGAATTCAATTTGAGCACACCCTGTCCATCTGTCAGAGGGAAACAAAAGCTGAGGAGCTCCATTATTGCTGAATCCCTGCTCTTGTTAATTTGCTTGCTGAGAGATTTCAATTTCTAGGAAGTGCACAAATTAGTGTTCAGTCAGGGCTAGATCCTCAGTAAGTATAAGCAGATGGTGGAAATCAGCCCTAATCAAGTGGCCAAAGCCTTTTTTTTTCTGTCTGATTAAAGCATTTTAATCCTTTCAGATTGTCTGCTCTTCTCGCAAATATTCACCATTCTTTATTTTTCTATATTCCAGGCTGGATTTAAATTCAGCCTATGAGCATGAGAGAGAAAATAAGTTTGAGAAATATCGCTATCAGCATCTGAGTCATAAGCAGTGGCCAACTGGATTTGTGAATTCATTTAATGCCCTTTTTCTATTATATGCTAAAGAATTGTTTGCATCATTATTCATTTATATGCTAATATAAATAAGGCATATATAATCTGTTCTGGTGGAATTAAATTACTAAAGGAAAGACAAAGAGTTAGAAATATTTTCAGCTTTATGATTAAAGCAAGCAAAAACAAGCAAACAGAAAAGGTGACACATTTGTGTAAATCTTCCACTCAGGGAAAGAAAGAGAAAGATTTTATTCTTTACATTAATATAAACTAATAAATATATACTATTTTATCAAGGGAATATTTTTAAACCTAAACAACGAAGATCTAATAACTAAAGGTGTTGCAGCCCTTTGTGAATAATGACAACAAAAATTAATTTGGAATTTAAAAAAAAATCATTGCAGATTATTAGACTATTACACTTAAAACGTAAAACTGCCACAATCATTACAAATACGCTAAGAGTTTGGTTATGTTAGCAACTTACCCACACATTTACAAGCCAAAAAATACATGAAGCAAAAATTTGAAAAATGTTTCAGAGAAGCAGTATTAAGTTGCAATGTGATTGTGTAGATTTAAGCAAAGGGTTGGGAAGCACAAGGTCCTTCTGCCTCCAACATTTATCCAGGGCACGTGCATGTGGAAATATAAACTTTTCTAATTACATGCAAAATGTTTGTGATAACTTGGGAGTAAAATTTCTAAGTATACGAATATATTTAAGGGAAAGTTCTTAATGCTATTTTGAAACGTTCTTTAAACTTAGGCACACCAGTGGAAAGTATTTATGGGGAAAAAAAATAAGGGTCAATATCTGAAAGCATTTTCTACAAGAGCTAAAATTCTGGACTGAACATTTGTACAATTTCTGATATGCTGCACATTTGTAAGATTTCTGCTAGTGCTTAAACATCCTGTTTAGCAATTCCATTACACAACCAGATTCTTAACAAACGCCCTAACAGTTTGATAATATTTACAAGTGTTCATGTATATCTTATTTGATGTGTTTATGTTAACTAGCATAGTCACTAAAGAATTGGAATTCTCACTTCTTTATTCAGACTTTTATTTATCTTTACAAATGTTAAACTGAGGTACATTCCATTTGTGACTCCTATTTTTATGGCTCCAAGTTCACGCATTTGCCCATAACTGTAAATGTGCAAGTCTCCCAAGTTTAAAATTGTTTAACTACCATATATAAGAATAAATGGTTCCTTACATATACAATTTAGCCTTATATTTTAAAGTTTCTTCTTGGATTGTTCCTAAAATTCTCATTTAAACCATTAGACTGATGAAATATTATTTCATGGAAACAGCTTTAAAGTTTTTTGACTATTTATAAACATGGGAATTGGGCTCAAATCAGCTCAGAAAGGAATAGTAAGTTTGTATTTCGTTTTGAATCATCCCATCCATTCACTACCAATGTAATCTACCAGGGAAAAGCATTCTCACATCTCTACACCCTGGCTTCAAAGCCAATCTTAAAGCATCATTGTTGTTGTTGTTAGGTGCCTTCAAGTTGATTTTTGACTTACAGCGACCCCATGTGACAGAGGAGACCTGCACCATAGGGTTTTCTTGGCTGTAATCTTTACGGGAGCAGATCCCCATGTCTTTCTCCCACGGAGCTTGCTGGGTATGTTCAAACCACCAACCTGTCTATTAGCAGCTGAGCACTTACCAGTTGCACCAACCTTAAAGCATTAACCAAAACCAAACCAAACTCCTTGCCATCGAGTTGATTCCAACTCATAGCAACCGCATAGGGCAGAGTAGAATTGCCCAGTAGGGTTCTTAAAGCATTAGACCCTGCTAAATTCTTAAACATTTTAAAGTTGTAACCTGTTTGTCCCTAGTACTGGGTACTTGATACAGTCACTATGAAATATAATTAGGTATTAAAGTGAGAAGATTACAGGGTCTTCAGGAGGAAGATTCACCTTTATACCCCCATTTTTATATGCTGTTATAAACAACTGAAAGTCTCCGGGTGGCACAAGCCGTTTGTGCTTGTCTACCTTTAGTTTGGCAGTTCAAACCCACTCAGAGGCGACATTGAAGAAAGGCCTGGGGGTGTTTCCGTAAAGATTACTGCCAGAAAAACTCTATGGAGCAGTTCTACTTAAACACTGTAACACATGGGGTCACCATGAGTTGGAATCAACTCCACAACAATTGGTTTGTTTGGTTTTAAAAGCAACCGTGGGAGAATGCATCCAAGAAATTCATGCCCCTTGCCTTTCTTCTATTACCAGTGCCATGATTCTAATTCCAGCCTCAGACCTTTTTCCTGGGCTATTTCATAACTTCCTATTGGTCTCCCTACTTCTTTGGAGATTCTCTTCTGTCTACAAAATAAGACTCCTTTGTCTTATCCTCTTTAGCCTCTTGATGTTTTGGCCCTAGCCAATATTCAAGGACTCTATTCCTTGACCCTCCAAGCTAAATCTTTTCACTCAATATCTACATGATCTGCCATCTGTTCTCCAATGTCCTGCCTTTGCTCACAGGTTTCCATCTTCTGGAATGCCACTGTAAGTTAGCTCTACTTATCAAGATACGGAGCCCTGTTGGCACAGTGGTTAACAAGCTCAAATGCTAACCAAAAGGTCAGCAGTTCAAACTCACCAGCAGCTCCGCAGTAGAAAGATGTGGCAGTCTGCTTCCATAAAGATTTACAGCCTTGGAAACTATATGGAGCAGTTCTACACTGTCCTACAGGGTCACTATGAGTCAAAGGGATTCCATGGCAGTGGGTTTGTTTTTTTCAGTATCTAGATACGGGCAAAGGGATCAACTAACAACAACAACAACGTCAAGATATCACCCAATTCTTACCTAAGTTTCCACTTCTATAAACTCTTTCCTCCTTCTCCAAACTAGAATTGGTCTCTCCCCACTTTCTGGTCCAACAGCTTGTTTCGGTTTCTTTTTTCTTTTTGGTATATTTATAACGCTTAAAGCTTTCTGACTTATACTTAATCACTTACGTACGTATCTAAATTTTGAGCCTTGGTGGTGCAGTGGTTAAGAGCTACAGCATGCTCTGGCTGCTAACCAAATGGTTGGCAGTTCAAATCCATCAACCACTCCTTGGAAACCCTTTGGGGCAGTTCTGCTCTGTCTTATAAAGTTGCTATTAATCAGAATCAACTCTACAGCAATGGGTTTGGTTTTTTAGCATGTTTAGTCTTTTGGTTTTGTTTTATCTTACTTGAAACACAGAAATGTGTCTTTCATGCTATAGCTCTGCTGTCCAATACAGGAGCCACTAGTCACATGAATTGAAATTAATTAAAATTAAATAAACTTAAAGATTCAGTTACTCAGTTGTACTACCCACATTTTAAGTACTCATTAGCCATAAATGTCTAATGGCTACTAAGCTGGACAATGCAGATACAGAACATGTTGATCATCAGGGTCATCAGGCGAAATTTTTTCAGACGACGTACTTGTAGAAACTCAGTAAGTGTTGAATTTTAATTTGTATATAAATATATCATCAAAATACAACTCTAGGAAACAAGGGAGTCTTGAAGGCTATGTTTTTGAAGATTTGGAGGAAAGACTGATTTATGTACTCAGCTATCTTCTCTGAGAGGTTTGGTAGTCTCAGAGCATTCAACATTTGCTAACTCGATCATATTAAAAACCACCCCAACTAGTCCAGGACAATTTTTTTGATACCTCATATATAATTAATAGTGATTAAAGAAATTTATATGGCAACTGTTTTGCAGAAGCTTTAATTCACACTTTCAATATTTAAAAAGGCTGCTGTCACGGCTGGTAGGAATAAAATTAAACCCACCAGCTGTGGTTTGTTTTTTGAGGAAAACACATAACATTTTATTTCTGCTTTGTCTGTAGTCCTTGTAGATGTCAGAAACACAAAATTGAAATGTACTGAATACCCTGGTTTACCGAAAGTCTTTTGAAAATGCTTGGTATTTTCATTAGATGGACATTTTAGTAATTTTTATGGGAGGTTTTTGTTCTTTTTTACAGTGATACAAAGCACACAGTTCTTATATTCACCCAAGAAAAGAAATGTAATAATAAGATCCATTTGAATCCTTTATAAGTTTTATATCTTTTCTTTGTGAAACTTTTCATCAAAGGATAATCAAGGACAATTTTTAAAAGACATGTATTTTCAAATCTTCCATTTACTAGGATTTGAGGCTATTCCAAGAAACGTCATCCTAAATTATTTTAAACTGACCAGGTGTTTAGCCATAAGTTCAAGAGTATTTTGCTGAGATCTAGGCAGTTTCCCCGTGAGCCATTATATAATCACAGTACTGAATTATAAACTTTCTTTTTGATCTCTGACAATGATATTACACACTGAGATAACAGAACTTACTTGTCACAAAAATCACTTAGAGTTGAGAGAATATAATTTGATCATATAATACCTGTTCATTATTTTTAACTAGGAAACATTTTATTCTCTTTTTTAATGTTCTTCCTTTACCAACAGTCAACCACTGGCAATTAACCTACTTACAAAAACTTAAGTACAATAACTTAGGCATTAGCTATCTATCAACACTTGTTAATATCATTCTAATCAAAATCTAATTATTTAAATCTAAGAAGTCTAACATATTATACAGAATTCTCAAAGCTCACAATACTATTCATCTCCTCTTGGTCTATATACTCCCAAACATTTCCTTCACTAACCTATCATGATATCACCGTCTTTCTTTGCTGTTGTTAACTGTCCTCAAATCGGCTCCAATTCATAGCAAATTTAAGTAAAACCGAGGGAAACATTGCCGAGTCCTGTGCCATCGTCATGATCATCGGTATGTTTTGAGTCCACTGTTGCGGCTGTTGTATAATCCATCTCATTGAGGGTTTCCCTCACTTTAGCTGCCCCTATTCTTTACCATACTATACACACTTTGTGAGGATGGAGCAGGACCAGGCTCTATCTGTTTCATTCTGTTGTATATAGGGTCGCTATGAGTCGGAATCGACTCGAGTACATCTAAACAACAACATACTTTTACCAAAAACAATGTCCTTTCTAGCCCAGTCTAAAATCTCATGGCAAGGGTGGTTTATTTGAGTTAGATACAGAAAGATAAAAGTTGCCCTTCCAGAATGTCATGGCCTTTTCATTAACATACCACAGAATATTTAACTTCTTTCATCAGTTGATTATGAATCTAAATACTATAAAGAAAAGTTAACATTGGACTATAGGAAATATGAGAAGAGCAACATTATGAGCACCCAGTACACAAGAGCAGTGGATGGAGACGGCAGGGCAACTCAAAAGCAGAGATGGGTTCCAGGGGTGACAGGAAGGAAGGCAACAGAGGAAATTCTGGCACTTGGCAGTTTTGCCTAACTCAGTCCCTGCTTTTACAGAACAGAATGAACAAGTTAAATTAGTATTCTCACATTAGCACAAGTAATATTCATGCTAAATTAACAATTGTATACAAGAACAGCAGGTTTATATCTAAAAACAGCAACAAAAAAAATGCCGATAAAATTACTTGCTAATATATTTATAATTCAGAATTACGGCTTCAGTGAGATTAAATAGTGGAACCTCATGTTTGTCAGTTCACTCACACCTTCAGCACCTCTGTCATTTTACAATGCTCTGCCGGTATTCATCACAGACTGCAAAAAAGCAAAAAAAACCTGAATATGTAAAAATAGCAGCTGTTATTTGCCACTGACAATTGAGCCACTTCATAAATCTTTACACTCTTGGAGAAAATAGAAGTGTGTGGCTTTCAGATTGGTCAAAGTAAATTTTTATTCCACCTCAAAGCCAACAAAAAAATTAAAAATTTTACTTTAAGCTTCTATTGATTTTGCTTATCAATGTTTTAGAAAATAGAAATCAAATAGTGTATATTTTGGTCAATACATCACACAAATGTTAACATCGACATTTTGTGATACATTTCCTAAAAACAAGAGCTAAAATAAAAAGTATGTTAAAAAAATTAATTCACATCTCACTTTTTACTCCTAAGTAATCAGCAATAGCTCTCAGCTAAAAATCTTAAATATTACTTAAATCTATCATGTTTTCTAAGTCTCAACTGTCATTGTCTAGGTAAATTAAACCTACAAGTTTCTCATAATTTCTAATATTGATGATCACGTTGTCTCCTGAATGCTTTTCCTGTTGCTAATGTCAATATCATTCACAAAAGGATCCCCAGTGGTGCAACGGTTAAGTGCTCGGCTGCTAACCAAAAGGTTGGTGGTTAGAATCCATCCAGTGGCTCCACGGGAGAAAGACATGGCGATCTCCTCCCACAGAGATTCCACCACCACCACCCATTGCCATCAAGTCAATTCTGACAGCCGAGAAAACCCTATTGGGTAGTTCTACTCTGCTGAATGGGGTCACTATGAGTCAAAATCGACTCGACAGCACCCAACAACAACAAAAATATCATTCACATCAAACAATGCCGCCCGACTAATTTCTAGATTAAAATACATCACAAGTCACACATCTCTCTGTTTAATATCCTGACATACAAGCCATCTCATGAGCTGACCACTACCATATCTCTGCTACCATCTCCCATCCTGCACCAATGTGCCCACCATACCGATCTATGCCAAGCTGACCTAAAATTGCTTTCTCTTATTCCTAAGTCTTTGAAATGCCTTTTTACTGCTTTACAAAGATCTCTAGATTTTCCAGGAATTAATTTAAATTTTATTTCATATTTATAATCCCTCTTTAACTTGCTTCTTCTAAAAAGTCTACAAGAGTTTTTTTTAATTGTTATTATTCTATAAACCTGTTTCTGTGACCTCAACTTTCATTATTAACCAGAATTATCCATTTTATGGTCTACCTTGATCAAATTAAACATTTGTCTGCAGAATTTCTACTACATGCTCGCTATAGTCAAAGCTCTAAACAAATTTTCTAGTAGTTTGCAGAAATTTTCATTATTTTTATAAACACAAAAGTAATCAGAAGAGGAACCTAAGCATCTTTGGAGGCACTAATGCAATTTGTTTCTGTATCCTTCATAGAGGTGATTTTAATAAAACACAGTAAGATGTAAAATATCATGTTCCCTATTCTGTTCAAGGTCATTTGGTCACTGATTTCAAAGAAGTCAATGTTTTGGAGCAGTTTGACATCCTGCCTGTATGTCTTTAGTGAGGTCTAGTCAATGAAGTGGGAAGAATCATTAGTTATTCAAGGTAAAACTTCCAAAAAATGCAATTAGGACACTTTGACCTTCTCTGCATCAGGAAGTGCTCTGTGCATCTTTATGCTCTTTTAAATATAATTTGTCTAAACTGTCTAAAGTAAATCAAAAACTATCACTCAACCTTCTCAGTAAAAAGGGTAAATTTTAATTGCAGAACTTAAAACTTCACAATTAAAAGCTGCGCTGCTACTTAAAGCCAGCACAAACACAGGAGTGGAAGCTGATGCATACAAATTAAATTTCTTAACATATTGTTATTCTGCAGGATTTGCTGAAGCACAGACCATTTATATGCTTTCAATGTTTTCATGAGGGAAGAATAAAATGGACGAGTATCACACTTTTTATAAAGTTTTGTCATTTATATTCTTAGTGACTTTATGACTATCAAAATATTTTATCTGATGAGGTATTTGTAACATACAAGCAGAAAACAAACACATAAAAAGAATAAAAATATTTCCTTCATCCTCAAGAAAGTATTTAAATAAAAAAACCTAACCCATTGCCGTCAAGTCGATTCTGACTCACAGCAATCCTATAGGACACACTAGAACAGTCACATAAGATTTGCAAAGAGCGGCTGGTGGATTAGAACTGCCAACTTTTTGGTTAGCAGCTGAGCTCTTAACCACTGCGATACCAGGGCTCCCAGAAAGTATTTAGAATGTTTTAATATTGTTTAGTATGCACACTTTTGAAATTAAATGGAAAATGGTTTCTAATTAGTAAAAAAAAAAAAAAAAAGAGAAAATGCCTACCCATCATATAAAGAATACAATATAAGAAGAAAAAAAAATGGATGTCATTACTGCTAACCATATTTGTTGTTGTTAGGTGCCATAGAGTCAGTTCCGACTCATAATGACCCCATGTACAACAGAATGAAATACTGCCTGGTCCTGCACCATCCTCACAATTGTTGTTATGCTTAAGCCCATTGTTGCAGACACTGTGTCAATCCATCTTGTTGAGGGTCTTCCTCTTTTTCTCTGACCCTCTACTTTACCAAGCATGATGTCCTTCTCCAGGGACTGATCCCTCCTGATAACAAGTGGAAAGCACAGGAGACAAACTTTGCTTCTACGGAGCTTCTAAGGCTGTACTTCTTCCAAGAGGGATTTGTTTGTTCTTCTGGCAGTCAACATTCAACATTTTTCGCCAACACCATAATTCAAAGGCATCAATTCTTCTTCGGTCTTCCTTATTCACTGTCTAGCTTTCTCATGTATATGAAGTGATTGAAAACACTATGGCTTGGGCCAGGCATACCTTAGTCCCCAAAGTGACATCTTTGCTTTTTAACATTTTAAAGAGTTCTTTTGTGGTAGACTTGCCCAATGCAATGCTTTGTTTGATTTATTGACTGCTGCTACCATGGGCATTGACTGTGGATTCAAGTAAAATGAAATCCTTGACAACTTCGCTAACCATATAGTGATATTAATTTCCTTCCAAACCAAAATTATTGCCTTAAAAAAGGACATAGTCTAATTAACAACTTTATAGTAAAATAGATGTACTCAAATAATATAATTGTGCATTAACAAACATAGTAGGATATATGAGTATAAAGAGAAAACAGAAAGGAGATAAATATAGTGTGATATTATTATTAAATATTGAACTATGCAGGGCTCAGCTTTAAAAGAAGCTAAAGAAGAAAATGTTGCCGTCCGTAAGGTTTTCAACACACTAAGGATCATGAAGATGGTGCAGGACCAGACAACATTTCATTCTATTATACATAAGGTCATTAAGAGTTGAAAAAAACTTGACGGCAACCACCACTAGCAACAATAAAGAGACACAGACTTATTCACTCCACATTTAGAGAACTCAGCCACTTGCATTCAGAGTCTTCAGGGGAAATAGACTGAGGAAGCAGTGGCAAGGATTAGATACTTTTCTTGTTTTCAGGGATGCCATAGTAGGGAAGAATACTTTGTGTGTGTTGTGTGTGTGTGTGTGTGTACACTCACATGCATGCATGTTCTGGGGAAGGGAGGTGTGTAGAGAAAGAAGAGAATCACTACCCCTGAAAGAAAAAAACAAAACACAAAAGTACAGAAAAGGAAGCTCATCTGAAGACAAACCTTTGCCAATTTCACAATTTTGAGGAAGTTAACAATAGTTAAAAAAATAACAACTGCCACTTACAGAGAACGCTACTTAAATGCTAGGAACTGTACTAAATATTTTGCTTATGTTATTAACATTAAAAAAAGTTATCATTCAAAATTAATTATTCCACTTACAGTTGACAGAAAGGTTAAATAGCATGTGCAAGGTCAGGATTTGAACTCAGGTTTATCTAATCGCAAAATCAGAGTCCTTTCTATTACTCTACACTTCATAATAAAAGGAGGGTCTGTTCAAGAGGATTATTTTATCACAGGCAACTACAAATCCATAAATTTTAACAGGAATAGTTCAATTTAGTGGAATAATGAGCCAAATCACAGGATTTTGTGGTGAATTTTGTTTATGTCTTAACATGGACTGTTTTATGAAAGTGCTTCATTCCCAGAGAATTCATTAATTAAGGTAGAAATTATAAAAGCACTGATAAGATATACAGTGAACTCAGATGACTTTTTTATTCTGACTAGGAAAGTACTATGAATTTGCCTGTAGAAACAGTAAAGAAAAGATAAATTGATTGCTCTAATCTTTTAGCACCATGATATGTAGAAGCTCATATAGCTTTGACTTCATTATTTTTAACAAAATGCACTACATTACAGTTCCTTGTGGAGTAGAAAGTACCATAAATAATTTAAATTAAACTACACTTGTCAAAATAAATGAACAAGTAGGTTTTATGATGCAATACATTTTATGATGCTCTTGATTCTTTAATTTGTGTGTTTTGCTTAGTCGCTAATTCCCAAAATAAGATAATCTACAATGGCTCTTGTACTCATTAGCACAGATTATCAGTGTCCCAGCTCAACAGAAAAATAAGTACATAGAAATATTCTGCTGAATCCAAACAGTTTTCATAATGATATTCTATGACTATTTTATAAATAATGGTTTGAGGAAAATAGGAAAAATAGTTCACCTCCTTTGCCTACTAACTCATCAATTCTTTTGCTAACAGAACTGATTATATTTGGCAAGCAAAGAAGTTTCTTATCAATTTATTAGTTTTCCCCAATATAATTAATATATCAAAATTTAGATTATGGATTTCTTTGCTATTCTTGAATTACATATATAAATGTAAAACATTTTCTTCAAACTGGTACCAGAGTGCTCCAACGAAATCTAGGCAGAATTATCACAGGATGAAACATTAAAATAACTAAAAAATAGTTGTTTACAATCATAAAATGAATATCTGCCATTGTACCAAAGAAGTCTAGAACAGAAAAATCTCAATATGTTATATATCAGAGGTTAAACAGAAAAAGCAAGTTTCATGAAATAAATATCTCTTGAAATTAGTACAACTTCCAATACTAGATGTGGTCCATTTGATTTTCCCATCACAAATGATGGACTACAAAATAAAGCTCTCAGAGATCTGTATTACCTCCACAAATCACTAGTTTACTGCTATCCTACCAACCAACCAGTCACTGTTGAGTTGATTCCAACCCATGGTGACCCCATGTGTGTCAGAGTAGAAGTGTGCTCTGTAAGGTTTTCAATGGCTGATTTTTCTGAAGTAGATTGCCAAGGCTTTCTTCTAAGACACCTCTGGGTGGACTTGAACCTCAAACCTCTCAGTTAACAGCCAAGTACCTTAACCATCTGCATCACTCAGCAATTTCTACTGCTAGTTAATATTCAGTTATTTAACTACTGAACTTCTGAGACCTTTGACAGTATCTAACTTAACACCAAGAAAACACAGAACCACTCTTGGAAAAATTGAGTGTACTTTAGCTTCAGGTTTATCAAGCCAGGAGTGTTTCTCATATTTTAGTCCTTTGATGTTTTGCTTTCCCACTTTCTGCAGAGAGCAAGTAACATGAAGGCAATTGAAGCATCTTTTGGCATAACCCCTGAACTTCAGTTCCTATTTCTATAAAATGAGGTTAACAATACTGACATTTAGAAGATCAAGTAAATTAATACTTGTGAAACTATTTTTGAAAACTAGAAGTTGCTATGTAAACTGTTAAAAAAGTAAGGTTTCCTTTGCTACAAATGGATCTTAAGTGCTCGTGTAAGTTAATGCAGAATGTTTCCCTTTATTGTTGTTAGGTGTTGTCAAGTTGATTTCCACTCATATTGACACCATATGACAAAGTAGAACTGACCCATTGGGCCTTCTAGGCTGTAATCTTTACAGGAGCAGATCTCCAGATCTTTCTCCTGTGGAACCGTTGGACAGGTTCAAACTGCCAACCATTTGGTTAGCAGTTGAGCACTTAACTGTTGTGTCACCAGGGCCCCAATGTTTTCACTCTATCCCCCACCAATTCTCTAAGAATTTACATATTTTTTTCCTCTCATGTATTTGAAATCTTTCAAACACTGACTTACAAATTGAATTGACCTACAGTTGTTTAAAATTGTGCTCCCAGTGCTAATTTCAAGGATCATAGGTGGCCCTCTACATGTTTTATTTTCATTCTGGATTTGTAATTATATGGAGAGATTTTTCCAATGGATCATATTCAAGGAATATATATTTAAAAGGCATAAAGCTCTAATTTTATGTTCTTTAAATTAAAAAATATATATTTAGTGTTTCCACTCATTAAGGATATAAACTGAACTGTCGATGAGCCTTGGTCTCCGCTTTGTCTTTCTTACTGAAAATATCAGCACAGGACATTCTGAAATGTTATATTTTCATGTATATGTGTTGTCATCCTTACTAATTCCCTTTAAAAAGCCCAGAGGTATAGAATAATTTTGCACATTTACTGATGTTTTAACTGCATTTAATCAACTTCTCCTCTTAAAGGAAGTATATTCTTATCGTGATGAGTTCAGATTAAAGACATAATCTTCATTTCAGAATTGTGTACTCTGATCAGCAGTAGACAGCAGGTCAATCATGGCTAGAGGGTATCAAAATAGCATCATCATATACAAAAATTAAAACAGATTAGGTAACAGTTCCCTCAAGTCCATTTCCAAATGACTCAGGCATTTAATACCCATGTCCTATCAACATTTTTACATACTATTATATATCAACCAGATATATGGTCCCATTTTAACTTGGTATATCTCTTAACCAGAAGAGGCTAAAGGTATGTGCCAGAAAAAAGGGAGATATCTGGAAAATACTGATTCTCACCATCATGACCACATTTATAGTTCAGAGATCCATATCAGATAAATTGTCATTGGGATAGAATTTTTGAGTTAGCATGGAAAGAGAAAAATGTCTTCTCTTATTTTCCGAACAAATCACACTTTGGTGTACAAGCTAGGACTCTACATAGGCATAAATAAATGTTAAATAACAACAGATCTAGGCAGTCCTCAAAGTCCCAAGCCCATGTTTTTATAAGATGCAGTAATTCATAACTACTCCTGCACACCAGTTTTGCCCAAGCCAACCTTCTTCCAACAGCTTTTTCACTTGGATTCCACAAAAGTGTCGTCTAATATGCTTAAGCATATTCAGAATTTTCAAGAAAATATAGTAGATTTCATATATTCAAAAGTATTTCTTAAATGACTACTGACTCTGTTGTAGGAACTGTACTTAGAAATCATAGGCATTCTAGTCCTGTACAATGAGTTTAATTATTTTGCTTTCAGAGAAGAGACTGCACTGAACTTGAAAATCACCTAAGTTTACAAAGTTGGTAATTCTAACTTCCATTTAAAGAGTTCTTACCAAGGATCAGACACATTACCCATACTCACTATGTCACTTAATATCACAAAGCCTTGTGATATCTCCATTTAGAATAAAGTAACAGAGGACCCAATGAGACGTCACTTGCCCAAGGTTTCACTATGTAATCAAGCTAGTGATCAACGCAGAAGAGTGTGACATCAAGAGTTTACACTCAAGTTGCAGTCCCGTAATTCTTCTGACGTCCAGACCTGTGTTCAGCCTCCCCTCACAGATACATTTCACGCTTCCATTAATGAGATTTTCTTCCTTCATCCTGAGGGAGAATTCACAGCTCCTTCACTGTGTAGACAGTAGGACTGGGGAAAGAAAGCAACCATACCATAGAAAAAGATTAAAGAGTAAACCTACAACTTGATCTCATTTGACTAGTTTTCATCCACGTCATTGGACAAATAAACTAATGATGGGCCAGAATATTCAGGTAAGCTAAAACATACAATATTAAAAAGCATAATTTGGTGAGGCACATCTTATTTGTTATGGACTGAATTATGTCTCCCCAAAATATGTGTTGTAAATCCTAATCCCTATATCTTTGTTTATAATCCCATTTGGGAATAGATTTTCTTTGTTACGTTAATGAGACAGAATTAGTGTAGGGTGTATCTTAAGCCATTCTCTCTTGAGATGTAAAAGAGATTAAACAGGCAAGTGAGGAAGGAGAGATGGGGGAAGAAAGACGCCAAGCCACACGGAGATTGCACAGAAGAGACAAAGACCTTCCTCCAGAGCCAACAGAGAGAGAAAACCTGACCCTGAATTTGGACTTCTAGCCTCCTAAACTGAGAAAATTAATTTCTGTTTGTTAAAGCCACTCATTTGTGGTATTTCTGTTATAGCAGCTCTAGATAACTAAAACAGAATTTGGTACCAGAAGAGTGAGGTGCTGTTCTAACAGATACCTAAAATGTGGAAGCCATTTTGGAATTGGGTAATGGGTAGAAGCTGGAAGATGTTTAAGGTGCCTAATAGTAAAAGCCTAGATTGCCTTGAAGAGACTGTTGGTAGAATTATGGACGTCCAAGACAGTTCTGGTGGGGGCTCAGAAGGAAGTATGGTGAGCTATAGAGCAAGTCTCTAACATCTTAGAGAATATATATGGTGTCAGCAACAGAATGTTGCTAGAAATGTGGACGTTAAATGTATATTTGGTGAGGCATTAAAAGAAAATGATAAACGTGATTGGAAACCAGTTGCCATCAAGTCGATTCCGACTCATAGTAACCCTATGGGACAGAGTAGGACTGCCCCATAGAGTTTCCAAGGAGCAGCTGGTGGATTTGAACTGCCGATCTTTTGGTTAGCAGCCAACCTCTTAACCACTTTGCCACCAGGGCTCCCAATGGAGGAAAGGTGATTCTTTTTATGCTGTGGCAAAGAACTTGTCTGAATTATGTTCATATGTCTGGTGGAAGGTAAAACTTCTAAGTGATTGAGCTTGGATATCTGGCTGATGAGATTTCTTAGCAAGATCTTATAAGGGCCACGTGTTTCTTCCTGCCATTTACAGTAAAGTGTGAGAGTAAAGAGATGGACTTAAAAATGAACTGTACAAAATGAAAACAGGACTTAAGGATTTGGAAAATTCTGTTATACAAACTAAGGATATGTGTCCTGTAATGTTCACCAAGGATGTGGCTACACAATCTCTTGTTAAAGAGAGTAAGCCTGTGACTGATGGATCTAACCAACTACCACAGCAGAAAACCCATCAGCTTAGACTGAAGGGGACAGAGAAAGAATGAAAGGAAATGACGCTGTCTGCCTCTTAGAATATTCTACAGGCAGGAAACAGGCCAAAGGAGCTACATCAGTTGTCCTCCAAGAAAAGAAAAGGACCATCCCTGGAGCAGCTTGGAGATCAGCAGAACTGTTGAAAGGAGCATGGGAAGCAGGGCCTTCTTGGTTTTGAAGGGTGGGGCCACAGGGCCACAGCCTCTTAGTTTTCAAATTATCAGATCTTCACCAACTTGGTTGTGGAGTGTGGGGCTGTTGTTAAGGTGTGCCTGGGGGACAAGGCTGCTGCCCAAAGCTGTGGGGGCAGGGCTTCCATGCCCAAAGGGCAGAAGAATGGGACTTGCTGGGGCAAAGGGGTTAGGGTCACCACTTTGACTGTCTAGGAGAATGGGGCCACCTAAAGCCAAGGGAGCCAAGTTGCCATCCTTGAAGGCCTAGAAAGAAGAGCTGAAGCCCAAGGCTGAGGGGCCTCATCCCAGAATCCAGAGGGCTTGGCCAGCACCTAGATTCTGGAAGGCAGGGCCATTGATCAGATAGTCACAGAGAATGGAGGATTATTTTCGAGCCTTGAGAGCTAATGTAAATTGCTCTGCTGGGTTTTGGACTTGCTTGGTGCCTGTTACCCTTTCTTTCCCTCCAACTTCTTTCATTTATGATGGAAATGTCTACCTTGTGCCTATTCTACTATTGTACTTTGGAAACAGATAACTTGTACTCTAGATTTCATAGGTTCACAGATGAAGAGGAATTTTGCCCCAGGATGGAATACATCTAAAATCTCGCCCATATTTGATTTAGATGCTTCGCAAGATGAAATTTGGGACTTAGAGTTGATTTAAGACTTTTGCGATGATGTAATGTTGTGAACGTGTTTTGCATGTGGCAAGGACTTGAATTTTGGGGGTCAAAGGGTGGAATGTTATGGGTTGAACCGTCCCCCAAAAGTATGTTTTGTAAATCCTAACTCCTATGTCTTTGTGTAAGATCCCATCTCGGAATGAGTTTTCTTTGTTACCTTAATGAGACAGAATTAGTGTAGGGTGTATCTTGAGTCAGTCTCTTTGGAGATATGACAGAGATTAAACAAGCAAGTGAGGAAGGAGAGATGGGGGAAGAGGGATGCCAAGCCACAGGAAGATCACCTAGGAGCAGAAGCTAAGAAGCGACAACGACCTTCCTCCAGAACCAACAGAGAGAGAAGACTTCCCCTAGTGCCCGCGCACTAAATTTGAACTTCTAGCCTCCTAAACTGGGAAAATTAATTTCTGTTTTTAAAGTCACCCATCTGTGATATTTATGTTATAGCAGCACTAGATAACTAAGACATGATTCAATATTTAATGATAACTTTCTATCCATCATAATGTAATAGAATATGCAAAATAAAAATTTTTAGAGTAAGAAGAAATGTAAGAGATTATCTAATCCAGTGGCCTCATTTTGTAGTTCAAGAAACATGACACCTAAATAGATGAAGATATTTATCCAATGTGAAACAACATGTTAGGAGTAGAATGAAGGCTTGGATTTAGACTTCTAGCCCTTGGCTTGAAACTCTTTCCAGTGTGATGCTGTATTCTTTTAGTAATTACTGGAGAGTAATAGATAAAATTAATGCAAGTGGTAAAATAAATGGATTGTGATCCTGTCAACCAACGAATTGACTGTGGCCTTATCTGAAAGCAGAAAATAAACTAGATAAACTGATATAAATCCAAAAACTATCCATCAGTCGGTTTCATTGTTTGTCTACAAAGTCTAGTTTCTTCAAGGAGGCAGTAAAAAAAAAAGATCTTTAGTGAATGAGGAGCCCTGGTGGCATAGTGGTTAAGAGCTCAGCTACGAACCAAAAAGTCAGCAGTTCGAATCTACCAGCCACTCCTTGGAAACCCTATGGGGCAGTTCTACCCTGTCCTATAGGGTCGCTATGAGTCAGAATCGACTAGATAGCAACGGATTTGGTCTTTAGTTTGGGTTTAGTAAATGAAACTTTCTACTTGTTGCCGCGGCTTTGTGTTAGTCTATACATTATGCATTTTGCTTATCTTAGTTGCACAGCCAACCCAATATGTAGGAATTAAATATTTATCAACTCACATTCTATACTTTATAAAAATAAATTTAATTCTTCCTTAATGTTACTAAAGTAATACCCTGCACATATGAATGTAGAGTTGGTATAACGACAGAATATATGAGAGTAAGGAATGAAGTATCTTACAAAACATATTTTTAGATCGGATTCTATTAAAAACAGTGGTAAAAATCTGGCCTCAAACAAGCTGCAAATAAGTCAATACGACAAAATGTTAAAACATTAAATAACTGAAATTAGATTGTAATGGACTCTTTGGATTAACTCATTGCAATTAACAATATGATGACATACCTAGTTATCTTTTTTTCCGAGCTCATTCAGAAGTGGAAATATTAATGGAACTCTACAAGAAATTAGTGCTGACTAGATTAATTGCTATAGCAACTGTAATACTATAAATATGTTATTTGTGACATTATACATCAGTATAATGCAAGGATTGTCACATTATTTGAAAAAAAACCTAAATTCTGAAGAAAGATCATCAAACGTATCTTTTATTTCCAGTATTATTATAAATTTACAACATTTTGGAGGAGAAATCTGAAATTCTGTCTAGCATAACATATGTTTTTACAAGTTTACCATCACTTCAACTAACAAGTTGGGGTAAATTAAGCAGTGAAAATGCAACCTGAGGAAACCTCACCAGGAATGTAAACTAAACAGGCGGGGAGGTCTGTAGGTGTCAATCAAGAACAAAATGCAACTGTCAAGTTTGCTTTGCTAACAAACTGTCACATCAACAATATGGAGTTAATGACTACAAATTAACTGTATACCAGATGCTTGACACTTTGTTATGACACTTAGCAAGGTAGTTGACATTTGGGGA
This sequence comes from Dugong dugon, assembly GCA_030035585.1. NCBI lineage: Eukaryota > Metazoa > Chordata > Mammalia > Sirenia > Dugongidae > Dugong > Dugong dugon. The sequence goes on along the minus strand of CM057477.1, from coordinate 35,665,273 downwards.
TCAAAGCTTCTTTAATTACACTTTGTATAACATGTGCAACCTTTATGCTAATGTCCAAATATTCCTGGGAGCAAGATTGTCCAAGTAAAAACGACCACAGACGGTTTTCTAGGTGTGGGTTTGAAAGCATTCCTGTGGCTCTAAAAAATGAGAAATAGCTGAGAGCCAGGCTTCACAGCACAGTGTTATTCAGCATTACCATTGCTTAAAATAACACTGTTGCTTAACTTAATGAACTGGTGAAACACTTTTTCTCACATATAGACACAGTCTGTGACATAACACATTTTCAAACAAGGTGGTAATAGCATTTACAGCCATTTATAAAAGGAAAGACAACTAGGCATATCAGAATTTAAAATTACTGGAAAGGTATTAAAGAGTAGAGTGATAAAAAAAAAGAATACTAACTGCCTTCCAGAACACTGATTTGAATGATTTTTCAAGTCGTTTTTGGGGAAATGGTTTGACATTTTCCCAAGTGAATAAAACTCAATAAATGATCTAAGCAAAATTTCATATAACAGGTATAATACTGAATACTAAACATGCATATCTATGAACTATAGGCTATATCAGCATAAAAGAAGATTTAACATTTTTATTGCATCTTAAAATAAGGTCAGATAGACCAAAAATTAGATTGTCTTGAAAATTAACAAAATTTAGGGGAAAAAAAGCTAACAGATAAAGGAGGAAAATATTTTGATGAAAAAAAAATGTATTTTAATAAGTTAATAATGGCTTATGACCTTGGAGATGATTGATTGTAGGTGAAGTTGGAGAAGGCCAAATTAAAGAAGTCATGTCATGTCTGATGGTCCCAGTAAGGACTTTGGATTTATTTTGGTTGTAATGGGAATTCACCGAAAGGTGTTCATTATTATCATCTCCAAGGTCATAATCCTAGTCCAAGCCACCATCATTTCTTGCCTGTTCAAGGATAACTGGTTCCTATTTGGCCATCCTGTCTCCTGTCTACATTTGTATAGCCAGAGTCCATCCTCCAGGTTAGACATCAACATTAACTAATACTCACCAACAAATTTCAAAAGTGTTACTATTTTTACCTTCCACAGTAGCAAAAACTTCAAAGCAAATCAAATGTATTTTCTGAAAATGGATTCTCCTCCAGGATCGGGACAATACAAATCCCTAGTTTTGACTCAGGTGCATCCTGTCTCTTTGAACCTATACTAAGCTCTGAAAGCACATTTTCATTTTAAGTTCTTATCCTAGTTCCCTAAATACATTTTCTTTAATCATGAATCTCCAAGGAAGAGACTATATCCATTAGGATCTTGGCAGGTAGCATGGTCTACTCAAATGGAAAAGCTGAGGACAGTTTAATGAAAGGAGTATTTTCAAAAGCATCAGCAGAGTTGAAGTAAATTAGTAAGTGAGAGTGATGCACGCTGGGGCTACCAGGGTGTGGGGGACCTAAGAGGCCAAGGAAGCAGAGAGTTACTGCAACTGGAGAAAGTAGCTGAAGCTACAGGAGAGGTTTGCTCTGCAAGAATTGTGGCTTTTGAAAGAGGGATGGAACCACCCCTCATGGATGCAGCAGCAGGTAAGTAGAGGAAATAAATACCAGTACACCACTTCCCTGCCTTTCTCTTCCTGATCTCCAGCTGACACTTTGCATTGGCTGAACACATCTAGAGGCCAGAGAGCAAGGGAGTCCAAGAAGGCAGACCATGAATATCCCCCTCCCAGGGCACACAGCCAAGTGGCCAAGCATGTATAGCGGAACTGGAGGAGCAGATGGAAAATATCCAGCACAGAACTTAACAGTGTCATGGGATCGTCTCTCCTTTCATTATATGTGGTCCTGGCCTGGGATTGGCAGTCTCTAGCTAAAAGCTTTTTTCATGGTTCCATGGTCATAGGTATTGCTAGGTTCTTCTCTAGTGGATCTATGAAAGTATTAGGAACTATTTCTTTCTTTATGGCCTTCTCTCCCTCCACCAGTAGATGTATAATAAGAACATACGAGCTCCATTCTCTAGTACTAACAGAATAGGAACAAAGGGAAGAGTGTCAAGGTTCTGTTTCATCATTCATTTAGCGGACATTAATTGAGTCTTTACAAAGTACCAGGTGCTGTTCTCAGTAGTGAAAAGACGAAGTCCCTGTTCAAAAGAATTTACATACTAACGAGAAGACAAAACCAAGAAACCAAATGAACAAGATAATTTCAGATATTGATAATGCTAAAACAACAATAGCATGCATAACGTGATAAAGGGTGGCTGAGGTGAAATGTGGGCAACATTACATAGGATGGACTAGATTGGCTCTCTGGGGAAGTTTCATTTAACTGACACCTGAAGGATGAGACTGAAGTTAATCACAGAGAGATATAAGGGGCAGAAATCCTGCAAAGAAAAGAGAAGTACAAGGAATCCCAGTAGCTCTGAAGCATGGTCAGAGAGGTAGGCAGGACTTGCCAAGGGGTCTGGAAAAAGCTCCATCCCCTGTTGTCACAGTCTCATCTTGGTATCCACTCAAGGAAGAGGTGTATTTTTCTACACCCAAAGCACTGACATCAGTTCCCTGCAACTAATCCTAAATATACTTTTGATTCCTCTAGTATTATTTATTAAAATATTTCTATGGTAAATGAACAAATACTATAACTGGAAAAGAAATGTGGCTTCCACTATATTGGCAATGAACAGTGTTACCCGCAAAACATCAAATTGTATCTTGTATCTTGCAAAGTGTTTCATGGATTAATACTCTTATAACTACCTTTGAAATAGAAAAAAGTAAAATGAAGTATGCCTTTATTTTCGTCAACCCCTTTCTAATGGATTTCTTAAGGAAAACTGCAAGACAGGTTCTTCCTTATATGCACTTGGTGCTATGACTTCATAATACTTGGGTAAGTATCTTATTATCACCTAACATCCTGCATGTTTCCAGAAAGTCGCAGTGAGTGTGGAAAGTCATTTACTGAAAAAAGAAACTTTCCTTGATTAAACCTCATTTTCCTTATACAAGGATTTCTAAAGACAGCTCTATTTTAGTTATGTAAAGTATGTAAAAAGTGGCATATGCTCAGTCAAAACTGAATTAGAAATTAACCTGTCACTTTAGACACCACAATTTAAGGGAAGGTTAGAATGAATATATATATATATATATATAAACCAAACTCATTGCTGTTGAGTCAGTTCCAACTCCTAGTGACCTATGAACTAAGAACTGCCCCATAGGGTTTCCAAGGAGCGGCTGGTGGATTCAAACTGCCGACCTTTTGGTTTGCAGCTGAGCTGTTGATCACTGCGCCACCAGGGTTCATATATATATATATATTTAATTTCAATTTTAATTTCCAAGTTGGAATAAGTAGCTAATAGCCCACTAGGGCCTTACGTGATTTCAAAAGAAAGCGAAAGAGAGAATTAAATTGTAAAATGTCTTGCTTTTATTGATAATAATTTAATAGTTGTATAAAATAGAGAGAAAATAAAATCACCATTTGAGAAAGTAATATATTATGCCACAAAGAGAAATTCATTTACACAGATTTGAATTTATAGTTTCAGAGTTCTAAAAAAATCTATAGAAAATTAATGTTTGGGGGAATATATTCTGAACCATAACACAGTACCACTACAAAATCCGTTTTGAAATAAATACTTAGTTTTCCAGGAGTAGTGGCATATCCTCATAATTTCCTACAAAGCTGAGTATAATTGATGGAGTTAATAAATAAGAAAAATAAAATATTCAAGAAATTATTGTGAGTCCCTGACGGAGCAGGAGAAAAGTGGAGTGCAGAACTCAAACTCTAGTAAAAAGACCAGACTTAATGGTCTGACTGAGACTGGAGGGACTCTGGAAGACGTCGCCCCCAGAATCTCTGTCAACCCAGAACTAAAACCATTCCTGAGGCCAACTCTTCAGACAAAGATTAGACTGGACTATGGGACACAAAATGATACTTTTGAAGAGTGTGCTTCTCAGTGCAAGTAGATACATGAGACTAAATGGGCAGCTCCTGTCCGGAGGTGAGGTGAGAAGGCAGAGAGGGTTAGGAGCTGGTTGAGTGGACATGGGAAATCAGGGGTGGAAAGGAGGAGTGTGCCGTCACAGTATAGGGAGAACAACTGGGGTCACATAACAATGTATGTATAAATTTTTGTATGAGAGACTAACTTGAATTGAAAACTTTCACTTAAAGCACAATAAAGAAAATTGTTATTTTTTCCTATTCATAAGAAACAATAGTATTCTTTCCATTAAAATGTCATTTTTTTGGTAAGCTATAAAGATAAAACAGCAAAAATGATTCAATTTCATGCTTCCATTTTTAAAAAATGCAGTAATCAGAGTTATACTACTTATTAAGACAAAGAAAAGGGTCAGTGTGTTCAAATTGGAAATTAAAAGGACTTCATCTCTTAGCTAAACCTCCTGTTTCTAGATGTATGCACATAATGATACTAAAAAATGACAATGGAACTTTAGAGAGCTATCGAGCTAGGAAATGAAAGGCCTCATAAAGACAAGTGACTAACTTATTTAAACTTTTTCACTAATGCACTGAGAAATGCAGTTCTTTTTATTTCTGGTATTATAACCAAAATCATCATATAATGAAATACTCCTGGATATTAAACCTGTATCTAAAATATGGAACAGCAAGGGAAGTCATTTAACATATTATATCACAGATAGCCAAAGGTAACGTTAAACTTAGAGCTATAAGAAAGCAATTGTAGACAAAAATTTATTTGTATGTTGATTATTTTAAAAGGCAATTTCAAGCCAAGTTATCATAAATTTGAAAAAGAAATCAAAATGCTTGCAATGGCAACATAGTTGTAAGATGAGCAAAGTCATATGAAAGTGTTTCAAATCAGTCAGTAAACGGAGGCTAAATGATAATAGTTTAAAAGGTTATTAGGCTAGAGGCTTTTATACTATTCAGGAAAAAAAAAAGCACAAATCTTGAAATACCTTTCTTCCTTGCAAAACAGCAGGCTAATTACTTATCAGGAATTGTAATAAAAACTTGCAGAATCTGCTGTGTACACTTCACTAATTCATTGGTCTGTTAAGGAGAAATAGTTCACTAAATCTCTTCCCAAATGAAATAGCTCAAAATTTGTTAAACGTATTGTCATATGCCATGTAATAATAGAAGTAATACAATTACATTATTCTAAATATAAAAAGTAATAAGAAATGTAAGTTTCTAAAGGTCTGAGACTGTAGTGTATCTTTTGTAAAACCATTACAAAATCAAACCCATTGTCGTCAAGTCAATTCTGACTTATAGCCTCCCTCTAGGACAGAGTAGAACTGCCCGACAGGGTTTTCAAGGCTGTACACCTTTACAGAAGCAGACTGCCACATCTTTCTCACTCGGAGCAACTGGTGGATTCTAACTGCCTACCTTATGGCTAGCTGACCACTTTAACCACCACGTCACCAGGGCTCCCCTAAACCATTACTACCCAGTTTATTATGTGTACAGAGGCTCTTCAATACAGTTGTTATTCTCCATCTACAAGGAGCCAAGAATGTAGCTCCATACATTAAATCATTAAACTTTATTTGCATAATAACCCTGAACATTTTTATATTATTATTATTCTAAAGATGAGTCAGCTGGGTCTCAGAAACATATTTCCAAGGTCAGACTTCTTCAGAAAATGAAGGAATAGAGTGATAACAACTCATTTCATAAAACAAAATGACACACTGAACTTAAGAGGAGGGAAACATTCCCTAATACTCTGAACAAACATTCAATCAATAGCTTACTGTTATATAAGCAACACAAATATGCTAATAAATAAGAAGCAAAACTCTTGCCACAGTAAGAGTGATATACGCCAGGATGTGGCAGAGGCTAAGTGAATATGTTCAAAACGAATGAGAAATAAGTGAATGAGTGAGTGAAAAGTTAAGGAGATGAATGAACGAGTGAAGTGACTAATTGTGGACACAGGCCACGGCGGACTTGATTTTTATTTCGCCTTTTTTAAGTCTGCAATTGGAGTTCCTCTTCTGGCTAAACTACAATTCTCCATCTCATTTCTTTTAGCAGTTTCGGAAGCTAACTCTCTCTAGTCACTAGGGCATTATTTCAATTACTACTTCATCAAAAGAGTTAATATAACTCCTTACTTATTCCCAGGGAGTAGTTTCCACAATGGGGGAATTTGTCCTCAAATGCATGAGTTTTTTCCCTATTGTAAAGTCAATAAATAAAGTAAAGATCCATTGGAAAACGTGGATTTCCTTAACCAACTTAAGGTTGAAAATATTGCTATTAATAAATGTTGTAAACATGGGATTTTTAAAACCATTGGCTTAAAATTTATTTTAGCAATTGAAGGAAAACATATTATTAAATTCAAGGAATGTGCCAAACAATCAAGCCTTAAATTAAGAATACTCTCACAGGAGGAAGAAATGAGGAATGCATCACTGATTGGCTTGGGAGGTAACAGAGCTATTCATTTATTAATTTTCATACCTTACCAAAACGGGTGAATTCGAGGTTCAAAAATATTTAGAATGAAATAATGAAGATGTCTCCAAATGTGTTACTAATTATATGTATTTAGTTTGTTCTTTTATTTACTAATTTAGACTCCACATTTCACTTAATAACATTTTAAAGAACGAACAACTACACAGTCACTACGCTCTTGATCATTTTGCATTATTTATCTCACCTCCTTTATCCAAGCTATCTGGTGTATGTTTTCCACAGCTCTCTTGAGCTATAATTCACACAGTACACAACTCACACATTTAAAGTGTATAATTCAATGATTTTTAGTAGAGTTACAGGGTCATGTAACCATCACCATGATCTAATTTTAGAATAGTTTTGTCCCCCCCTTGAAAGAAGCTGTGTCCCCGCACCCCCAGCCATAGGCAACCACTAATCTACTTTCTGTCTCTGTAAATTTGCAAATCCAAACAATTCTTATAAACAGAATGATACAATAATGTGACCTTTTCTGACCGGCTTCTTCATTTAAGATGTTTTCAGGGTTTATCCATGTGGTAGCATGTATCAGAACATCATTTCTTTTTATTACTGAATAATAGTCCATTGTATGGATATACAACTTTTTTTTTCTTTTGAATCCATTCATTAGCTGATGGACATTTGAGTTGTTTCCACTTGGCTATTATGAAGAATGCTTCTGTGAACACTCATGTACAAGTTTATATGTAGACATGTTTGTTCAATGCATTTCTCACCGACACCGAAAAATTCTGAAAATAAAGACAACTTGCCTTCATATTTCAAGAATGTTATTATGTGCTATAATACTTTACCTCTGGGAAACAGCTGATATATGGGAAAGCTTCCTGAAGCCCCTACTCTGACATCTGGCAAACAGCACAAACAGCTGTATCCATGCACATGCAAAACTAAAGAGACAGAAAGAATTAACACCCTGAGTCCATTGCCTTTGGCATATCAATTCAGATCTCAAATTCTGCATTTTAAAAACTAGAAGCTAAAAATGTGTATTAAAATGTCAATTTGCTTGAGATTTAAAGAAACATTTGAATAGCAGCAAAATAATGGTGCATATACATACCAAAATAAAACATATTTATCAAACATTTCCTTTCCTAATTTTGACTGTGTATGCGGTAATGTTTTCTGAGATAACCACGAGTTTTAGGTTTCTCTGAACAATTCTAAATTAAATCAGTCCAGAGAAAGTAAAAAAAACTTTCCTTGAACTGGACATTTCCTACCCGTCAAGAATTTTCTCCCTTTACTTCAAAAGGAGCCTGGCTGGCACAAGTGGTTTGCCATCGACTGCTAACCCAAAGGTTGGCTGGTCAAATCCACCCGGCAGCTCTACAGAAGAAAGGCCTGGCAAACTGCTGTGAAGATTACAGTCAAGAAAACCCTATGTGATACTCTCTAACACAGGGGGTCACCATGAGTAAGGGGCCAACTCAACAACAGATAACAACAACAACTCCATTTCAAAATATTGGCAGTTCTCTAGCCTACACTATACTATTTCTCATCTGCGAGTTACTCATGTTCAACTTCTCGTTTGCTCATACTGTCCCCTGTGCTCAGATGCTATGCTCTCCCTTTGGTCCTCGTTTAAGACTCAAGTACATCTCATCCAGAAACATACATAATCTCCCTTCCTCATATTCCTGTACTTTTCCACACAGCCCATGGAGGTTTCTTTTGGCACCTTTCCTCTGCTGATGCAACACCCTGTAGCTATGTGTATGTAAAGATATAAGTAAAATAAAATACAGTTTATTGTCTACAATTATGCTTCTTATACAGGTGTATATCCACACATATAAAAATGCACTTAATACATTTTATTTTTCTTATGTCTGTATTTTACAGTAGATCCTTGAGAACAGAAAGGTTTATATTTACCATTTTATCTCCAACATCTAGAGAGTGCCTGACCAAGAAGACATTTACAGAATGTTTGTGGATTGCTCAACTGGGGCTTATTGCTTGGATTCTCATTAACTATAGGTTGGAGTATAGAAGCATCAGCAACCCTGAACTGAAATCTTCTGAATGCTTTACAATTAAATCAGTAAGGGGCTCCCATAGGTATTCAAATTCCACTAGGACAGTGATTAAAAACATCCAAGAAAGTGGAGTTATTATTATCACAATAATGGGTTTGTAGTATGCTGCATTCATTTTTACAATCAAATTTGAAATGATTTTTGATAGAAGATAAAAGAGTAGAAAAGGAAAATGTTGGTCATTGCAGCCTTGGGTTTCAAACTCCAAAGCAAAACTCTATTTTTATGCCTTCTAAACATAGCTCAGAGCCCTGGTGGTGTGGTGGTTAACAGCTGTGGCTGCTAACCAAAAGCTCAGCAGTTCAAAGCTACCAGTAGCTCCTTGGAAACCCTATGGGGCAGTTCTACTCTGTCCTATAGGGTTGCTGTGAGTTGGAATTGACTCGACGGCAACAGGTTTGGTTAAACACAGCTCACTAGCTCCAACTTACTGAATATCTAAGGAGGTTATTATAACCATCTTCTTCAGGGGTGTAAGCAAGGCTAGATCTTAAGCCTGGGGACTCACAACTCCTTAAACTAGGTCATCTCCTGTTAGGACATACAGGCTGCAGAAACTTAAAACTAATCATTAAGCAAGTAGTTCATTAATTTGGAGAATACATCCTTCAAAGCTAGTTTAGCTAAAATGTGAAATAATCATGTAATTTTATTGGTAAGGAATCCCTGAGTTACGTACTGTGTTCCAAACTTGAGAAAACATTCATTTAACCAGGAAATGATTCCATAATTGCAGAAGTGCCAGCAGGTCCAAAAGAATGAAACTGAGAGCAAGGAGTGATGACTACATGAAAGGATTTTCAATGTACTACAGAGGAGTAAGGTCACTGATAGAACACCCTTTATTAAGTTTATAAAAACATTGGCTTCACCTTCAACGGGACAGTGTCATTTCAACATTTACAACTTAATTTACATCACTGATAATAAAACTTCAGATTGTGCATGCCAGTTGAAGTAGTGAGAAAAGAATGGGGGGAAAAAGTCATAAATATATCTGATTAGGGTTTTCAACTTTCCTGATTTTAAGGCATAGTTTAAATAGCAAATCCTTCATTCAGCCAAGTATCTCTGCTGCTTCTTTCTGAAAACTGGTAACTGAATTTTAGAGCAACTGTATTGTGTAGCGGGCACTAAAGCAGCCCTCATAGCCCTAGGTTAAGAGCTCAGCTGCTAACTGAAAGGTTGGCAGTTCAAACCCCCCCAGCGGCTCTGCAGGAGAAACACGTGTCGATCTGCTCCTGTAAACATTACAGCCTAGAAAACTCCATGGGACAGTTCTACTCTGTTACATGGGGTCACCATAAGTCAAAAGTCAACTTAACAGCACCTAATAATAACAGTGGGCAGTAATAAAGAATAGTGCCATGGAGCTCACAAAAGCATTTAATATTCAATAAGGTTATCAGTAAATTTATAATCTTTCTGACAGCTTTTGATTAACTGAATAAAGGAGAGGTTCTGCAGTGCAGATATGTAAATTCAGGTGCTTATGTCAATAACAAAATGCAACACTAGTTGGGTATGTTTTATGCCACTAAACAGGAGCCCTTCTTCCTTCTCTCTGTGAACAAAACGTATACATAAGTGAGATTGACACACTAAAAATAAAGTCACGTAGGGAATTTTTTGCACTATTTTCTGTGCTAAACTCTTCTGATGAAGACTTGAATATTGAAAACTTGAAACCACAACGTTTGAAAAGCATAAGGCTGCCTTACCGGGTAACGGAAAGGCACTGGACAGAGTGATAAGACCTGGGTTCTGGCACTCCAAGTTTATTGGCCTTGACCTTAAGGAAGTTCTTTAACCTATGAAACCCACATTTCCTCATCAGTAAACTAAGCTAACTGTATCTGTGCCATCCACCACCTGTCTGTCAGTTTGTTGTACTGTGGTGGCTTGCATGTCGCAAGCTGGAAGCTATGCCACGGGTATTACAAATAACAGCAGGGTCACCCATGGTGTGCAGGCTTCAGCAGAGCCTGCAGACTAAGATTGACTAGAAAGGCCTAGCTATCTACTTCTGAAAATTAGCCAGTGAAAACTCTATGGATCACAGAATATTATCTGAGACTTGGACTCACTTACTTTGTACACATCATCAGGAAAGACTGGTTGCCGAAGAAAGACATTGTTATGGATTGAACTGTGTCCCCCAAAAATACGTGTCAATTTGGCTAGGCCATGATTCCTAGTATTGTGTGATTGTCCACCATTTTGTCATCTGATGTGATTTTCCTATGTGTTGTAAATCCTACCTCTATTATGTTAATGAGGTGGGATTAGCAGCAGTTATGATAATGAGGCAGGGCTCAATCTGTAAGATTAGGTTGTATTTTAAGTCAATCTCTTTTGAGATATAAAAAAGAGAAGCGAGTAGAGAGACAGGGAGGACCTCATACCACCAAGAAACAAGAGCCAGAAGAACAGCACGTCCTTTGCATCTGGGGTCCCTGCGTTGAGAAGCTCCTCGACTGGGAGGTCACTATGAGCTGGAACATACTTGATGGCAACTAACAACAACAAATCTGTGCCATCTACATCCAAATGTTTGTGGACTAACAAAGATGTTTTTAAATATATTTTTTATTTTTTGAACTGTTTAAACTATAACCCATAATTTGTAGCATAAAAAATATGTATTCAAATGTATAACATTAGCATTGACATAATGTGCATCTACAAAAAAAATCATTTGAATAACACAGTCAAACTGTTGAAAATGCCTTTGGGTTCTGGATCCATAACATAAAATAGATCATTTAACAATAACACCTCACTCTGTTTCTCTTCTCTCTAAATGATGCCTTCTTAGTAAATTTGGGGAAAAGGTCAGATTTGCCTTCATTATGTGGTCTCCCTGTGGGTTGACCCTACTTCCCCTTCCATTTGACAGTCTTCTTCTTGTGGTAGCTCATGCTTATGTAGCATACCCTCCTTCACCTGTCCTGGGTTCTCCAATATCTAAGGCCTACAGTCCTTTAGGTTCACATCTGGGTTGCTTTACCTCCACTCATTCAAGCTTCACTGTTGCCAGGCTTGTATCCACCAACTCCTCTTCCCATTCCTGCTCTCCACAGTCCCTCCCACATAAATTTAATAATTTCATCTCCTTTTTCCTGGAGATTAGGCTTTTTGTTTTCAATACCAAAGAAAACTGTCCAATCTGACATTCAATCCATCTCAATGTACTAGTGAAAGAAACTTAAAAGAGTTACCCTCCTAGCAACTTACAGTTTAACTTACACTTTTCAAAGAAAATTTATTTAAAGTGGGGAATTTTAATAGTTGGGCTGAAAAAAAAAAACCCTGTTGCCATCAAGTCAATTCTGACTCATAGTGACCCTATAGGGCAGAATTAGGACAGAGTAGAATGGCCACACAAGATTTCCAAGGAGGGGCTGGTGGATCTGAACTGCCGACCTTTTGGTTAGCAGCCGAACTCTTAACTGTTGTGCCACCAGGGCTCCAATAGTTGGGTAATCAGGGGTATATTTTATATTTGTATTTTAACTAAGTAAATTCTACATCTACTAAATCATATAGGATAAATAAGTAATTCATTTAATTAGCCTTAGTTTTGTGTGTGTGTGTTTAAATTTGTAAGTAAAAGAAGACACCTTTTAATCTTCAGATACAAATTCATAAAATGTCATTAGGAAATTCTTTTTGAAAAAAGTCAATAGAATTATTTGAGACTTAATTCACAAACAGAATTAATTCAGCCTCAGAATAAGTTTGTCAAATTTGAATTGATTTTAACAATTACTGCAAATAAGTTATGTATTAGCAGTAAAAATTCAATCATATAAATTCATACAAAATTCACTTAGTTTTATGTATCTATTTCCTCCTAAAAACTAAGCTTTGACTTCTTTAAATTCTGAACAAGTAATTGCAGACTGCTCATCCATTATCTCCAAACACTCTCTCCCTGTACAGGATCCACCCTAGTAATAGGGCTTTCATCAAAGCCTAATGGTTTGTTTCAAATAATCAAAGTAGTGTTTATATCACTGTCCTTAGGTGCAACCGTTTTGTTTCCAGGAGAACAGTATTGTACATGCTGATGTCACAAGTGATAAATCAAAGTAAGTACATTTGTTTTCCTACCTTAACCAGCCACTAACAAAAATACATGCTGGCATTTACACTTATGCACTTTCTATTTGAGATCATGCACAATAACAAAGATTACCAGGAATAAATACATATGTAAAACAGATGGTTTTATGTAAGTCTTAGCTGTAGGAGAAATTTCAGTGTTAGATGATGGTTGCAGTGAATTAATTTGTATACCCTACCTAGACAGAATATAGAAATAGAGGAGTATTTCTGCTATAAATGATCACTGGGATATCGTCTACTTATTGAAATCAGAATAGCCTACTCTCCTAAAATCACCAGATGTTTGAAGTGAATATATTCGTTTACATTTTTATTATTATAAATACTAAAAATAATTAAAAGAAGCACATCTGCAACATTTTCAGACCCAGAAGAAGTCTGAGAAACTGAGATTAAATATATTTTATTTCTATATGTAAAATTCTATGGCAGTTAATGGAAGACAAAGTAATGTTAGCACAAGTTAGAATAAGAACTTGGGTACTATTATCCTGGTCATTTTCAGATTGAATTTGCGATCTCATTCCAAGAATTTATTCTTTAAACCAGATGAGGCTGGGAAAGTCACAAAAATGTTTTCTCTATTCAAAAAAGAATGGAATCTGCCTAGATATTGATCTTCTCCAGCTTCCAGTTCATGTAGTAGAGCTATTAGCAGCACTGGAGAAATTATAAGGCAAAGAGACACAGTGAAATCTGCCTACTCATTTACTTAAGCCTGTATAAATGAGGAAGAAACAAAGAGGAACTGACAACTGGAAAATAAACTGGAATGAATTAAAGACCCACTATGTTTAACCGACCAGTCTAATATCCTTCGAGAGTCAGTACTCCCTTTCACATTCATCTTTGCTCTGGAAAGTAAATGAGAGTAAAACCAGGGCGTCTGGGACTCCTAAAGGGAAAAGGAGACAGGCAACGAAAACGGACTGCAAAGTCCATCTTACTCCTAATAAAAAAATGAAGAGCTGCAAATTCCATCTTATTTGGGTTTTGGAACCATAGTATAAAATGCGTCTTTTAGCAATAACACCTCACTCTGTGTCTCTCCTCTCTAAATGATGACTTCTTCACAATCAAAATTCAGTCAACAGCCTAAGACTGATAGGACTTATCTCTAGATGTCAGCATGGTTCCAGAGGAACACACTGACAAGCAAAGGCGATAAGTTAGGGAATAAAATCCATCTAAAGGGTAGGATGCCTGATTATGGTCACAGAAATGTATATACATCAAATAACGTTGAAGAAGAGGCTTAAGTGCAAATGATAAAATAACTGAATAAAGTCAAAACCTTCTTTTCACCACCACATGAAGTGCTGCTAGGGCAACTGAAGACACACATATCATTTTAAAATGTCGTCAAAGCTAGAGTTTCACTTCAAAATGTTGGCCACCATTTCCTCAGTAACCGTTAATACAGCAATTTTCTGATTCCCAAGTATTTTACAGATCTAATTGTTAGGTTTTCTCATGTCAAAATAAGTCATTTAAAATATTTAGCAATTACATAGTTCCACAAATAAATACAGAAACTGAAAAATACGTGTCAGTAAAAAATACGAAAAATACAAAGAAACTAAAAAGATTATGCTAGTAAAATATTATAGAGTTAATATTTTTATCCCTTACACGTTTTTATATAAATGTGTTTTCTTTCATTAGGCCTTTCCCCCTGAAACCAGTCCTAACATAACTTGTTATATACAGTTTTTGTATTTATAATAATATATACTTACCAAAGAGTTAGTTTCCTGACTCTGCGAAAAACTCTTTCAAATGAATGGCTTAATAATCTACTACCAAATCATGATTAATTTTCTACCACCATGCTCCATACTGGGATTACTCCCAAATGTTCACTTTAATTTAAGTACTTTTTGATTCATGAACTGAAGGATAACATACAGCTATAAAATGTAATCCAATCCTAACATGGCCTTAACCCCTATAATCTGCACTTCAATAGCAGGGAAACTGTATAGTTTTGAAACTCTAATCAAGAATTTTTTTTGCAAACACCCACCAGAGCCGTCCTCTGCTCCCATCTCTTATTAGATTACAATAAAACGACCATGCTCCCTTTACGGTGGGAACACAGCGACCCCGGGGTGATTTATAATCTTGTGAAACCCTGTCCACACTGCTGACCAGACTTTTTTTGAGGTCACTATCTGTTTCTTCAACTGATGTCTTCCTGCTGTGACAACACTGTTGGAGAGCTGTCAGCACACAAGAATTTCTCAGGCTACGTATTGTCTTTGAACGCATCTCTTGTGTTATTTCTATTGAGAAGCGTTTGCGTGCTTGGTGTTTAGACAGTAAAGCGTCTTTCTAAGATTTTCTCATTAGTCTAAATCCTGACAAAGAGAAGACAATAGAAATAAATGAAGTGGATCTCTTATTGACAAAAGAAGGGAATATTTATTTCTTCTAAATGTATAACATCACTGTTGACTACAAAAAATAAAGCAACAATTCATTTTTAAAAGAGGAGTATTATTCTCCCCAATAGCAAAATAATTTGACTCCAACATGACAACAACAAGTGTATTCTCATTTTAACTGTATTTCATTAAGTTAAATGGGAAAGCTAACATTGGATTACTTTTTTCTTACACTCAAAAAATGGAAGCAGTAAATGTTTCTGTATTTTTTCCTTTCCTTCTCTTTTTTTTTTCCAAGAGAAGGCAATTTTAAAAAAGCAATTTGAATCCTCCATCCCTTTGTTTTTTAAAAAATGTAGTCTATATGGCTTCAGGAAGATACCAATAGAGAAGCAGCACCCCCTCCAGAATGTTCCTTCCTCTTGTTCAAACCAAATCCTTTGCTGTTGAGTTCTGACTCATAGAGACCCTAAACGACAGAGTAGAACTGCCCCATACGGTTTCCAAGGAGAGGCTGCTGGATTTGAACTGCTGACGTTTTGGTTAGCTGCCTGAGTTCTTAACCACTGTACCACCAGGGCTCCTCTTCTTGTTTTATTAGACCTATTTGAGGCAAAAGTTTTAGAGGCATTTCAAGAAGCAGATATGCTACAAGGAGAGAAGATACTCTGTGGAGAAGAGTCAACACTGATGTAAAAGAATCCCAGAGCACTGGATCTGTTTGTAACACTGGGCCCAGGAAGACTGGGGGCGGCTCTGCTGAGGGATGCCTGCACCCAGGGCCCTAGATCCACCTGAACTGTAGATTCTGTCGTCTAGTGAACATGGGTCACTTTCACTCAAATGTAGACCAGAGCGGGGTTATTTAGAGAGGCACATGAAGCTCTCACACTTCCACTCTTTATCTCCCTATGTTTAGGTGAAAAACACCCAAAGTTTACCTTCTGTACATAAGAAAATACACATAAAATGTATTCGAAAGTGTCCATAAACCTAATTTGTATACACAATCACTTAAAGTATAGTGAGATTTTTGGAAAACAGCAATGCTGAAAAACTTACACTATGATTTACAAAGATATCATGTAACATCTTTTTTTTTCTTAACATTTTTTGTGTGGGAGTGGTGGTATTTAAACTTAACTATATCTGAACTTACATGGGCATCACATTGAACCTACACCACTTCCTGGATTTAACAACAAAGCCTGGGGGCTGTATAAGCCTTGAGCCTGTGAGATTTATAAGCCTACTGAGTCATCTAACTTTTGTAACTTGCTATTGTTGTTGCTGAGTCAATTTCAACTCATACTGACCCCATGTGACAGAGTAGAACTGCCCCATAGGGTTTTCTAGGCTGTAATCTTTACAGGAGCACATCTCCAGGTCTTTTCTCCTGTACAGTGACTGGTGTTTGGAATCGCTGACCTTTTTGGTTAGTAGCAGAGTGCTTTAACCATTGCCAGGCCTCCTGTTCTGTAACTCAGAGCAATGGAAAACTTCATCTGAAGACCTTTGATAGTGTCATGCGATTTGGGTTAGCTATGACTTTGCGAAGCTAAACTAAGAAGATGTTTTAATAGTACTTGTATTTACTGCAGTAAGTTATAATCCCTATTCTTGTCAAACAGCTGCCATAGATGAGTAAAACCTACGTTCAATTTTTGCAAATAATACATGATATTTAAAAATCAAGTAGATTCCCTCTCCCCCCCAAAAAAATTAAGTAGACACTAGCTAGAGTTAGAATTAATTGCTCCTCATTATTTTATTTGTCATTTTAAACAAGAAAACCAAACCCATTGCCATCAAGTCATTCCAACTCATAGCGACCCTAGAGGATAGAGCAGAACAGCCCGATAGGGTTTCCAAGGAGCTACTGGTGGATTTGAACTGCCGACCTTTTGGTTAGCAGCAGTAACTCTTAACCACTGCACCACCAGGGCTCCTATTATAAGCTAGTTTTTAATGATGAGAAAATGCTTACCTATGTTTAAGTATGGACACACTGATGGTCATAACAAATAAGTCAAGTGTTCCTTTGTTTTTAAGAGGTAACCCATCAATGACCTCCTCTAAGGCCCTGGGTGGTACAAATGGTTAACTCAATCGGATGCTAATTGAAAGGTTGGAGGTTCAGGTCCACCCAGAGGTGCCTCAGAAGAAAAGCCTGGCAATCTACTTCCAAAAAATCAGCCACTGAAAACTCTCTGGAGCACAGTTCTGCTATGACACGCGAGGTTGCCATGAGAAGGAATCAACTAAATGGCAACTGGTTAAGGACTCCTTTAATAAAATGGACATACACACAGTCAATTACAAAGGTGAAAAGACCCTCAAGATAAAGTAGCTTCATCAGTCAGTGCACTTCTCAATAATCCCTTTATCTCATGCTGAAGTAATACACATTTGTGCCATGTTTTTAAGTACTATATTTTTCATAAAGAGGCTGTTTAAAGCTGAGCACTGGAAAGGGAATGGGTGTTGAGGCAGCAAGTGTTCTGATATAAAAACGGGGTTATGAGTGAAACACACACCAGAAATTGAAAACGTGATTAGAGGCAAAATGGATGACGCAAAGGTTCTCAAATAACCGACAGGGAAGTAAACCAGTCTCAAAGACCCTGAATACCCACCGCATCTCCACTATCTAGAGCTATTGTGCCCAGGAGTACCACTGAAAATACTATAATGGGGCATCATTTCTGGAATCACTATCTATATAAAAGAAAGTAGTCCCAAGAATAAAGTCAGAACCTCAAGAATTCAGTATATAATTCCACACACTTTTAAATGCCTCTTATTGCATAACACCTCCCTCTAGCCTGCACTTACCCATTCTCTCTTTTTTAAAGGGTGTTTATAAATGGTGTAGGAGTTCCTGCATGGCGCAAATGGTTAAGTGGTCAGCTACTAACCGAAAGGTGGCATTAGAATCCACCCAGAGGTACCTGCAAAAAGGCCTGTGATCCACTCCTGAAAGGTTACAGCCTGAAAACCCTATGGAGCAGTTCTACTCTGCACACATGGGGTCAGGATGGACTCAATGGCAAATGTTTGGTTTTGTCTGGTTTTATAAAGGGTGTACCAACCACAGCATTTCAATGACGTAGCATTTTCTGATAAACTATTAAAATTGGTTTAGTTTTTTCCACTTCAAAAATTGTGACTCTAATAAGATATTGGAAATTGTATTCATTTGAGATAATATAAATGCTACATACATTTTTTTCTTTGAGAACCAGAGAAGCAGTATAATTTTTGGAAACTAAAAAGGAAGCAACTTACTAGCATTCTGAAAACCACAGCACTGTGTTTTTACCTCTGCTTTTTCTACTCTTCCCTTTCTCCACCTCTTCCTTCTCTCAGCAGCTCTGCACGAGCAGTGACAGGAATTTAGCATTGAGACTCAGCCCAACAATTTGCTGGTCAGGTAGAGCATAAGGCGACAGAAAAGCAGGCTTGCCAAAAATGTTCTCTTTTCTCCTCAACTCCCTACCAAAATGCATTATTCTTTCAAAATATTTGCTGGTGAGAACTGTGACAAAAACTTTGGGAATACTGACTAGTGGTTACAATAAAATCAGAAGAGACCAAAGGCAGCTATTTGAAAACAGAAACTACTAGACTATTAGAAAATAAACCAGCCTGAATACTTCTTGAATGAGATGCCTAGAGCTTGCCCCAAGGCATCTAAAGCCCTGTGTACTGAGATCCACAGAAATGGAGCAAAGGAATGTGAAGATGTTGTAAGAAAAAGTCTGAATTAAAATGGGCTTTTAATGAATTTTGTAACCACTGGTGTTTATGAGAAACTCTATAACCTGTACTGAAATGAACATTAAAAAAACAAGGGTAAGAACTCTGGTCTCCTGGCACACTTCCAGGTAAGATAATTTTGTTTTGTCTACTTAAATTATCCCTGAAGTAACAATTATCTCATACTTCTTTAAAACTTCTCATTCCTAAGCTACTGGCTGGTGCCTCTAGGTACTGGTAAAAAACAGCAGCCCTATAGTTGGTGACTATACACCCCCGTTGGCCCAGCACAATCCCAGCTTATACCCATGGTCCCAACATAATTATTCATAATGCCTCTGTTATGCTCAAAACTATCCCTCATTTGGGTGATAAATTTTATGGTCACTCTACCCCTGACACCCTGGAAGTCCTGAAGTGATGGAGGTGGTGATGGAAGTCGAACTTTTATCATAGAAAAATATCACAAAAAGTTTACATTAAAATGCAGTAGACCGTGAGACCACTGGTCTCATCCCTTCGGGAGCAAGGGACAATGAAGAGAACAGGATACAAGGAAAAGATCAGTCCAAAGGACTAATTGTCCACAGCTACCAAGGCCTCCACCGGACTGAGTCCAGTACAGCTGGATGGTGCCCGGCTACCACCTCTGACCAGGATCACAACAGAGGGTTCTGGACAGAGCTGGAGAAGGATGTAGAGCATAATTCTAACTCACAAAAAAAAAAAAGACCAGATTTACTGGCCTAAAGGAGACTGGAGAAACCTTGAGAGTATGGCCCCCAGAGACCCTTTTAGCTCAGTGGTGAAGTTACCTCCGAGGTACACTGTTCAGCCTGGGAGTGGACAGCCCCGTAAAACCAAATGAGACTAACGAGGTGCAGGAGTCCAGTGACAAGGGCTAGAAGGCAGAAGGGGACAAGGAAGCTGGTGATGGGGAACACAAGATTGAGTAAGGATATTGTTGATGTGTTGGGAGATTGTTAACCATTGTCACAGGGCAACATTTGTAGTAACTGTTAAATGAGAAACTATTTTGTTCTGTTAGCCTTCATCTTAAGTGAGAATAACAACACAATTGGAAGAGCATAGTCGATGTCACTGAACTGTGTACATACAAATTTTTGAAACAGTGTATCTTTGGCTATGTGTATTTTCACCAAAAAAAAAAAGTTGAGAATTTAGAGGGTTAATATGTTGTGGGGTTGTTAACCAATGTCATAAAACAACATGTGTACTACTGTTTCATGAAAAACTATTTGTTCTGTAAGTCTTCACCTGAAGTACAATAAAATATAAATAAATAAATAAATAAATAAATAAAATGCAGCAGACCAATTTCCACTTAAAGGTTAATACTTTTCTAATATTCTACTATAAATGTTCTACTATTTTTTTAAATCACCTAGACCTGGAAATCTTCTATTGAATTTAAGATATTTATATTTCTTAACATAAAATTACATGAATAATAATTACTGATGTTTATGTACCAAATTGAAATATTATAATATTTCTGTGAAACTCCAAAGAAGGACAGAATCCTGGAATAGAGTGTATATCTTGGATACTTAGCTTTGGGTAATGGTAACATTTTTACTTTGTCTTGGTCAGGTATCGCCTACAATTAAATACAGCCAAAATATTCTAAACCACAGATTTTATTCCTTTGACCAGATACATAGTAATTTATCTTTAGAAAGAATGCTCCATTTGGTAGACTTTTAAGAATTCTACATTTTCAAAAAACAAAGTTAAAATGAAATAAAAAAATAATGTTCAATGTTTGTTGTTGGCAACCCCATGCACAATGGGAAGGGTCCATTGTGATCCACAAGGTTTTCACTGATTGACTTTCAGAAATAGACCACAATTTATCTTAGTCTGAGCTCCATCTTACTCTGTCTTAGTCCAAAGCTCTGCTGAATCCTGTTCAGCATCACAGCAACATGCAAGCCTTCACTGACAGTGGCTGCACATGAAGCGCATTGGCCAGGAATCAAACTGAGGTCTACTGCATGAAAGGTAACAATTCTACCACTGAACCACCACTGCCCTCATGCTTAATGTTCACTGAGTGATTACTATGTGTAAGTGACTGTGCTAAGTGTTTAACATACACAATTTCATTGAATATAACACAAGTGGCACAGTGGTTAAGTGTTCAGCTGCTAGCCAAAAGGTCAGCGGTGGAAACCCACCAGCCACTCCATGGGAGAAAGATGTGGCAATCTGTTTCCTTAAAGATTACAGTCTAGAAGACCTTATGGGGCAGTTCTACTCTGTCCTATAAGGAAGGTCACTATGAGTCGGAATCAACTCAATGGGGCAATGGGTTATTATTAACCCACTTTTAGAAATGAGTAAAGTCTACAAAGCTTGTAGACCTCAAAGAACTTGCCTAAGATCACAGTGCAAGTAAGTGGTGGAGACAAGATTTTAAAAATCTAGTTTTTATCTGTAGCATTCTTTTCAATTGCAGATAAAATTTTAATCTTCTCCTACTTCTGTTTAATGAAAAGCCTTATTGCACTACCTTTGACCCTATGCTTCCCTCCTCTACCAATCTGGAAATCAAAGCCAGAAAAGATGCAAAATGAAATAAAGGCATTTAAGCAGTTCATATCTCCTTTAGCCTTGACTCAAATGTCATCTTCTCAATGAGGTCTATCCTGGCCACTTTATTTTTAAATTTCAACTGTCCTACTACTCGCAGTCCGAATTCTCATCATGCTCATCTATTTCTTTACAGCACCAATCACCCTAAGGATATGTAATATGCTTATTTGTTATGCTTGCTTGTTGTCTGTCTCCTTACTTCCGATCACGACTGCTAGAATAGAAGCCCACGAAGGCAGGAATTTTTGTCTTTTATATTTATTGATGTATCCAAAGCACCTAAAAGAATGCCTTCCACACAGTAGGTGCTTAACAAATATTCACTGATAGATAAACTGAAGGTAGTTTTCATCAGTTATGCACACGCACACACACACACACACACAATATTTTGAGGTCTGTTAGTCTTAGGATTAAAAAAGAGAGTAATAGTAACATGAAATAAGAAAGGATTAAGGAGGACAAAATGAATATGCATCAGTCTCCAGTGGCAAATTTATGCTAGTATTTACTAAATACACTGCCTCATTTGGAATTTATTTTAAATTAGATCTTTATGCATCAAGTAGCTTTATACATATGGTAACGTGCAAAAACATTTGTTTTCATGAAAACTTTCAGATACAACTACTATGAAACAGCTATTTGATTTCAACAAATTCAGTGATAGATGAAGACATTCTATATTCATAAACATTCAGTGAAGGTGTTATGTATTCAGTTGTGAAGCAGCATTTCTAAGATTTTGGTTTAACACGCCATCGAAGTGAAGTGGTGAAGAGTCTGATAAACACCCGAGCTGGAAATGTGGGTAATCACTAGTTCTAGTTATCACTGCCACTCCCAAGACAGTCAACATGAGAAATTGGTAAGACCTGAAATGAACAAAACACAACAACAAAAAATTAACTCTACTGATATTCCCTCTTCAATCAAATCAGTAGAGACCTTACTAAAGGGAAAGAATAGTGGCAGGCAAAACAGACATGTCAACATGAAACGTATAATAAACACCTACCTACAAAAGCAAGAAGAGCTTCAACTTCAAAACCATGTGGATACTGCATTTAATTATTCATAAACAGACATAACATAAATATAAACTTGAAAACTAAATACTGGTAAACTCTTATTATGAGGTGGGATAATTTTTGTTAAAAAGTTAACGAGAGTTAAAAAGTTCATAGATATTTTGAAGTTTGCAGGGGGGATTGAATATAGAATGTTTGTGCAGTGTTGAGGAGTGACATTAATGGAGGAATCTGAGTAAATAGGAGTTAAGTGAGAACAACACATTATTCCCAACAGATGTGACTTTAACAGCTCTCTAGGTCATTTTTAATTGTAATTATCTATTTCACAAAGACATTTTTTTGCATACACAAAATCACCAATTTGGTGGGGAAAACATACTTTATCTTATATGTTGTTGTTGTTAGCTGCTGTCGAGCTGATTCCGACTCATGGTGACCCCCATGTGTGCAGAGGAGAACTGCGCTCCATAGGGGTTTCAAGGCTATAACTTTCAGAAGCAGATTGTTAGGCTTTACTTCTAAGTTGCCTCTATGTGACTTTGAACTGCCACCCTTTTGGTTAGTAGTCCAGTGCTTAACCATCTGTGCCACATATTATATAGACTTCAAGAATTAAAAATACTAAATACAATCATCAAGAGGATAGAGTGAAACCAAACTCCAGTATCAATCTCCTGAAAGAATTATGTCACCAAAACCAGAGTATTGTTGTTTATAAGTTATGTGGTATGAGAATGTTGAGTTAAAAAGTAATTTTAAAGCATTTTTTTGTTTTTTAATGTTGAAACTGATTTATACTTGACTGTGCCCTCTCACTTTCTCAATGGTATCATGATTCCCATTTTCTGTTCCTAATTGTCAATGTTGATTTTAAAGGCACAATCCTTTATACGTGTCTTACTTTCCAGCACCGGATTAAATCACCCAGGGTCAATCCATAAGCCTGCTTTTACAAACTGAAGCTTCTGCTGTCTTTAGTGGAGTCTGCCTTTGTGGCCAGCAGTAGCTTTCTTACTAAAAGATCAGCTTAGAGTTTAACGTAAACTCTGTTAAGGGAGCTTTCATTTTCAATCAACAGTATTTTTTAAATTCTGTACAGAATGTTCTCATCTTTTGACACTAGTTATTGTCACAAGCTAAGAATCAAACACAATAAAGGCATTTCTTAGAGTCGCAATCATGACTCAGCAGATAGAAAGACCTGCTCTCTGCAAGTCTGTCTTTGACTTCCACTTAATTTTCAATAATTCTTAATGGAAAATAATATCTGACCTCGGGGAATTCTTGAGGAAAAAATTTTTTTCTTGTAAAAGTTGAGATGTGGTTTTAAAAAAAGTTATTTGAAACCAGAAGACACCCTACCCCCTCAAAAAAAATGGTGTTTATAACAGAGAAAATTTTAAAATATTTTCATTCATAGACTATTTCTGAAATCTTTCTAAAAATGGCACTCATTATTTTATGGCTATACCTGATTCCTTTGTTCTCTAAATCCCATGTCAAACTCTCTTTGCAAGTTCACACCAAAATCTGTGGCTCCTGCCCTGACTTTTGCCTTGCATTCCAGATATGTGTTTGCAACATCACCTGAATAATTCACAAATATCTCAACTCAAAGCCTTCAAAATGGAATTAACTGAGTTCACCAAAACCATCATCTCTTCATGATTTTATGACTGGGAACACTTCACCAAAAACCAGAGAGTTAATCTCAACTCACTTCTAACTCTTTCCCCAAACATTTCACTTAAGTCTTTCCGTTTTAGTTGACTATAACTTCCATTCCATTTTTTCCTCCCTCCACCCCCACTACTAGGCACTCTGGTGGCACAATGATTAAGTGCTTGGCTGCTATCCGAAACGTTGCAGGTTCAAACCAATCCACCCAGCCATTCCGCAGTAGGAAGACCTGGTAATTTGCTCCCATAAAGATTAAAGCCTAGATAACAGACACATGAAGAAATATTCACGATCATTAGCCACTAGACAAATGCAGATCAAAACTACAATGAGATATCATCTCAACCCCAACAAAGCTAGCATTAATCCAAAAAACACAAAATAATAAATGCTGGAGAGGTTGTAGAGAGACTGGAACAGTTATACACTGTTGGTGGGAATGTAAAATGGTAAAACCACTTTGGAAATTGATTTGGCACTTCCTTAAAAAGCTAGAAATAGAAATACCATATGATCCAGCTATCCCGCTCCTTGGAATACCTCCTAGAGAAATAAGACCTGTCACACAAATATATATATGCACACTCATGTTCATTGCAGCACTGTTCACAATAGCAAAAAGATGGAAACAACCTAGATGCCCATCAATGAATGAATGGATAAACAAATTATGGTATATCCACACAATGGAATACTACACAAAGATGAGGAACAACGATGAAGCCATGAAACATCTTATAACATAGGGGAAGCTGGAGGTCGTTATGCTGAGTGAATTTAGCCAGTCACAGAAGAACAAATATTGTATGAGACCACTATTATAAGAACTCCTGAAAAGGTTTAAACACAGAAGAAAACATACTTTGATGGTTATGAGGGTGGGGAGGGAGGGTCAGGGTTATTTATTAACTAGACAGTAGATAAGAATTACCTTAGGTGAAGGGAAGGACAGCACACACTACCAGGGAAGTCAGCACAACTGGACTAAACCAAAGCTAAGAAGTTTCCTGAATACAATCAAACACTTTGAGGGACAGAATAACCGGGGTAGGAGTCTGGGGACCATGCTTTCAGGGGACATCTAGGTCAACTGGCATAACAAAGCTTATTAAGAAAATGTTCAGCATCCTACTTTGGTGAGTGGCATCTGGGGTCTTACAAGCTTGCAAGTGGCCATCTAAAATGCATCAATTGGTCCCAACAACCTGGAGTAAAGGAGAATGAAGACTACCAAAGACACAAGGAAAGTATTAGTCCAAGAGACAGAAAGGGCCACATAAACCAGAGACTTCTTCAGCCTGAGACCAGAAAAACTAGATGGTGCCTGGCTACCACCAATGACCCCCTTGACAGGGAACACAACAGAGAGTCCCTGACGGAGCAGGAGAAAGGTGGGGTGCAGAACTCAAATTCTAGTAAGAAGACCAGACTTAATGGTCTGACTGAGATTGGAGGAACCACGGAAAGCATGGCCCCCGGATTCTCTATCAGCCCAGAACTAAAACAATTTCCGAGGCCAACTCTTCAGACAGGAATTGGACTAGACTATGGGACAGAAAGTAGGAGTGTGCCTCTTAGCTCAAGTAGATACAAGAGACTAAATGGGCAGCTTCTGCCCAGAGGTGAGATGGGAAGGCAGAGAGGGTTAGGAGCTGGTTGAATGGGCGTGGGGAATCAGGGGCGGAAAGGAGAAGTGTGGCTGTCACGGTATGGGGAGAACAATTAGAGTCATATAACAATGTATGTATAAATTTTTGTATGGGAGACTAACTTGAAATGTAAACTTCGTTTAAACTACAACAACAAACAAAGAAAATTTTAAAAAAAAGATTACAGCCTAGAAACCTCTATGGAGCATTTCTATTCTATCACACTTGGTCGCTACAAGTCGAAAATCAACTCAATGGCACCTAACAACAACAACATCCCCACTACTGTTACCCTGAATTAAAGTCTTAGTTATTTCAAGCCACATTACTGTGATATTCTCTAGTTTAAAATGCCTACAATTTCAACCGTCTAAGGGTCACAAGAGTTATCTATTCAAAACACAAACCAAATCAAATCATTCCAGTAATTAAAAATCTTCCAATGGGGGAAAAAATTTCCAAAGGCTTACCATCATCTACCATATAAAGTTCAAACTCCTTATCATGTCACATAGGGCCCTCTCTGAACTGGCCACTGCCTACATTTCCAGCCTATGATAACAGATATACCGCAATCTCCAGCTAAGCCAACCTGCAACCCCTGAAAAATAACATGCTTTTTTCTCATTTTCATTCTAGACCTTTGCACCTTTATGTCTGCTTATTTTGCTTAATTTCTGAAGCTTTAAATTCATTAATGTAAATATATCCTTGGCTAACACTAAAAGTTAGAATAAAGAATAATGAAAAATGCCAAATAAATAAAGAGAGAAGAAAGTGATAAGAAAATAAAACAAAGCATTAAAACATGTAAAAAGAACGCAAGTAAGTTCTAAAGGCCACACCAATATCTGAGCAGATAAATTTGACTTTACTTTCCTTCGTACTCATGTCTGTAAGCTTGGATTTCAAGAGATGTGATTTATAGAATTGGATGAAGAGTTTATCACTTTCTGTCTTAAATAAGAAAAAGAGCATATGTAAAATTGAAGGAGAAAAAAAAAAACCTTGGCCTATATCTAGACTACAGTGACACAGTTGTTTCACATATCCAAAGAAGTATGTTATTGTATATTTTAGAAGGAGCCAAAATAGGGTAATCTTCCATAACGACAGCCTTCATTTTTCCTGGCAGCCCTAATATTTACTGAAGCTCAAAATATGTGGATACCATGAAATCACAAGATTTTAACTAGAAAAAGTGTGCAAATATTGAACTACTTATTGATTTACTGTCTTCTAAATTTGTCTTTTATGTACTGCAATATTTTCTTCTCAGGATTTCTACAATATTAATATAATAATTTAATATTTATATGTACGGAGTAGCAACCCAAAATTGAACTAAAAACAAAACTCTACCTCTTTTTCAATGAGAAATCAATTCCTTATTTAATTTTATCTCTAACAAAACCCCAAAGTTGAAGCTCTTTGTCAGAGACAGGATATGCACATTTTTACTCGTCCACTGGAAGGATGCTTGAATAGAAGCACTTCTCACCATGAACAAACTGTGAAATGTAGGTGAAAATTAAATTTAGTTACAGCTGCCAGCCTTGTGTCTGCTCTTGATGGCGGTTGTCTCACTTAAAGAAGCACAGCTGTTTGTGACACTGGAGATAAACAAATATTGCTACTGAGTAGGACTGGACTGTCTAGGAAAAAAATAAAAAGCCTACAGCTTTGCTAAGGTCACTGGAGAACAGCAGCCCAGAAGGTGGGCACCATGACTTTTCTACTGACTCACTGTAGCTACTAATCTTGACTCCCCTTCCCTAAATATGACCTGAAAGACAGAAAAAAGGAAAAACAGCAAAGGGCGTTGATTGAATTCCGAATAGCTTCTATGTAGTTTATATAGGTTATCTCATTCAATTTTCATATTTCAATTTCCTTTCCTCAAATCCTCAACTTGTTGGTTAGGTATTAGACTCCTCGACTGACAAATGAGAAAACTGGAGCTCAGATGGGTTTCTACAACTCCTCTTTGGATAAGAGTATAGGATAGTATTTAAAAGTGCAGAATTTGGTATCAGAATACCTGAGGTCAAACCCTATCTTAACACCCAGTACCTTGGGCAATTTACTTAAATTCTCTGTAACTCAGAACCCTCCTCTGTAAAAGGGAGATAGTAGCATTGATTGGCATAAGACTGTAGCGAAAATTAAATGAGATAAGAAATAGACTAGTGCCTGGTATACAGTACGTGCACAAAAAATATATATATTATTGATAACAGAACGGGAAAAAAAACATTTCATAGTGCAAATTTCTGTAAAGGACACTGAGAGCAAAGTAGTAAAGTGAGGAACGGAAGAAGAAAGCATAAACTCCAAGGAGAATTAGAAATAAGATGATAAAAGATTTAAAGATTATGGGGAATTGTCAGTGGAGATAAAAGAAGAGAGAGAAAGAGAAATTTAAATACTCACCTATTACTTAGAGTTAAATTCCTAAATATTAAAATATTTCCCTTTACAAATTGCTCAGCAAGGTTGAAGCAGGCTGAAAATGAATTCTCAATCAAAAGGTATCTATTCTTCTAACCTGCAGATGCTGAGGTCTTGCTAGTGCACTGGTTAACAGGGTAGTGCTCAGGTGAGACATGGCTCATTGTAATGGAGTCTTCATTTTCAACGTTTCACAGTTTGTGGAATATAAGTGCTTCTATCATTCAAACATTGAAACTACTGAACTACAGAAAAACGTGTATGGTTTCTTTTTACTACTCTACAGTACCTGAAAGTTATTTAAAGTGTAGTAATGATTCTTCTAGGATCCCTGGTGGGGCAGTGGTTAATTGAAAGGTTGGCGATCGGAACCTACCCAGCAGCTCCATGGGAAAAAGATGCAGCAGTCTGCTTCTGTAAAGATTTACAGCCTTGGAAACCCGATGGAGTCCTGTAGGGTCACGAGTCGGAAATGGCTCGAAAGCAACAGGTTTGGTTTGGTTTTTTTTAATGATTCTTCTAGGGCACTTTAGATTTTGAAAAACAACAGTGCCCTCAGTTCCAAATTTACCACACTACAGCGAAGTTTACAATCCTGCAAAAAGGTTTTCATGTTCATTAGGTACATGCAAGTGAGGATAGAGGCACTATTCGAATATACTGTATACCAAAACTCAATTGCGGTGTTCTTTGATGTGACAGTATATTGGTCCAAAGAAAAAGAACATCAACCATGCCTTGTATTAAGGTCACTTAAGGAGATACAGGTATGGTGAAGGTTACTGCAGCTTTGCCCATTGCTTAAACCTGGTACATTCATTCCTTACAAACATTTAAATGAACATACTATTTGCAAAGCTTGCGACTATTCCCCTAGGGAAGTTATAAATGCAAAGAATCAAAATTTTGTCAGAGAAAAAGGACAAAGCCAGGTCATTAAGAGAGAAATCTCTAGAGGAAGTCAGTGTGTTCCTGTCTTTCCACAGGAGAGTCCCTCGCCCAAATCCTAGCACTGAAATTTACCTAAAGGAAAATAAAAAAGATCTGAAAGTCCCAAGAGCAAGCACTAACAGCATTTAAAACAGAATGATCCTGGAATGTTTAAAATTGACATTTTAAGGCAGAACTACTGAAGCTTCTGGTGAATTTACTTCATTTTACAAAATATTGTTAGTTTGAAATCACATAGATCGCGAGTAAATAGTTCAAATCATCCTGGACAGGCAACCAAGACAGGGGAAGGAGGGTGGCAACTCAAAAGCCATGTAATTGGTCCACCAATGGGTTCAATTATTAATTGGCAAATCGTTAGGAACATCAAGGCACATCCCACTTTTTTAGTATACAAACCAAACCTGTTTCCTTCCAGTCGATTTCAACTCATAGCAACCCTATAGGACAGAGTAGAACTGCTCCACAGGGTTTCCAAGGAGCACCTGGTGGATTTGAACTGCCGACGTTTGGTTAGCAACCAAGCTCTTAACCACTGCGCCACCAGGGCTCCTTTGAGCATACAGTTGAATGTAATTCAGCAAACCACCATTAAAAATGCAGGCATTATCTCTAAATGTTATATACAAACACTACACCTCCCCTCCTGAATTAGTGAGAAATGACACCCTTTTGTTCTTGATGTGTGCAATATTATCACTTAGGCATGATCTTTTATTATTCAAGACTTTAATGAGACACTAAAAATGAACAGAAAAACTCAAAAGTATTTAGCTACACCACAGTTAACTCCTTACCTTAACTGTAGATACCCTGAAATAGGAGTTCCGTTACTTTCCCACTATAATAATTACCTGGTGAAAAAACATTTTCTCCCAGACTTGATTAAAGTGAAATAAGCAAAGATGAGCAAAGTGAAGAAACTACTCCAGCACGGAATTCGCACATCACGGAAATATGCCAATCTGATAAACAACAAATTGTTTATATAGAACAGGAGGATGCCAACATTTCAAAGTACCTTTTTTGCTGTGAAAAAGAAACAAAAGAAAAAAGAAAACAAAAATCTAGAGACATCAAAAAGAATGGCAAACTACATGGATGGCAGAATTCATTCAGGTGGGTAATTGAGATGAGATGATAAAGCTGATTCCAAAGAGCAGCATATGAAGGAAAACAGACCCCACCCCAAACTTTCTAAAAGCTACTTGAAACTTTTGTTACAAACTCTGCCTACAGCTCCACAAATACTGTTTAAATTTCAATTATATGCCCAGATGAATGGTTTTCAGGCTTTAAAAGCTATTTGTTTATATCTAGTGGGAATTATAAACTCTCAGTAATGAGGGTGGCTTACTCTGACAATAAGACTCAGGTGGAATTGTGAAAGATGAAGATGAGTCAGAATCGGTCAGAAAAGGACTGGGATTATAATAGATTATAACTCAATTATTCTTACATATTCCTTTCTCCTCTCTGATAACCACTGGTCTAAAAGCATGAGTCACTTTAATAAATTAACATGGTAATTATTTCAAATTTTATTTAATGAGCAAAATATAACCTCATCTGAACTGTTTGTTGTATGGGAAGCGTCCATTTGATGACAGTGGACTTGCTAAGAATTTTTGTTAACTACATTGTAATAAGATTTAAGGATTAAAAAGAGAATGAGAAGATACATATTTTGTCCTTGGACGAACATACAATAGGCTTCTATTATGTAGTTAAAGAGATGATGAAAATTAATCTAAAATGTTAATGGATATAAAATTTAATGTCATTTCTGTATTTCTCATAAAAGAAGTTAATCTTGGATATAAAAATGTTTCTAAGAATCTTAGAAGTGTAAACAATATTAAAATTTTCCCAGAAAACTACCAAATTACTACAGACACGTAGATACACACACACACAAATGTGAATATTTTAAATTTATATTATTATTTTCAAATAATTTATAATCTTCAAACCGCAATCTAGATTAGAGTCATTGGTCAAGTATCATTTACACAGGACAACATAAAATAGGAAATCAATGTTCTGGAATGAGATTGCTTGGGTTCTGTTCCTTCCAGTTGCAATGTACAAGCTGTGAAACCTTGGACAAGTTAATTAACCTCTCTGATCCTGTGTCCTTATCTTTAAAAGCAGGCAGAACCTACCTCTTATGAGAGTGAAGGAAATAAATAAATAAAGTACTTAATACAATCCCTTGCAAAAAAAAAAAAAAAACACTAAAAACAGTAGCAATAATTATTATTATCACTGGTGAAGTTTTAAATTGTAAATGTATATACGCTGATCTTTGGTCTGACTATTCAATTTAAAGGTTTAGATACTTCAAAAAAAAGTATTTGGTAGCTATTCATAATTTATCTGATAGATACACCTTAAGATTAACATCAAATGTTAATCTTATAAAATTATATATGTATGAACACATACAAAGTTTAAATATCTGT
Organism: Dugong dugon; assembly: GCA_030035585.1. Classification (NCBI taxonomy): domain Eukaryota; kingdom Metazoa; phylum Chordata; class Mammalia; order Sirenia; family Dugongidae; genus Dugong; species Dugong dugon. Next base: position 35,633,576 of record CM057477.1, on the reverse strand, counting down.
GCTTAAACTACCTTAAGAACATGGAAAGCATTCAGGAATAAAAGACACATTATAATACACCTAACAACTACTGTTAAGTATATTTCTATTAACCAAAATGGTTTAAAACTAAGAGGCTCATAAGAACATTTTAATATAATTCAATAATATGCAAACAAAACATATATAATGGAGGTGATTAGGTTTGTAATGAGTGCCCACTATGTACCAGAAAGTACCTAAAGTTTTAACAAAAATAGATGCGAGAGAACATAATAATCCCAGGGAGGTACGTTTTAGTCACCAGATATTAAATTCATTCAATTTAAAAAATTTATTGATAGATTCAGGAAATAGATCATCTTCTATCAGTAAGCATCTATATAACTACCATTTAAAACTTTTAACAGCCAGTCACAAATATATCAAAACTTAAGGTCTAAAGAAAAAGGCTGCAAAGAAATCTATCTGAATTTCTCTTCCTCTGGTGAATTTTAGACATGAGATATTTTTGTAGACAAACGCGAAGGAGAAAATCAATCAAATCCAATTTCAACAACCTACTAAATTTCACAAGATAACAAGAGAGAAACAATGTGTTACATAATTTACAAAAATGTCAAGATGTTTTCAGAAATCTGCAGACAAAAAGGCAGAACAATAGTATTCTGAAACAGGCAACGTATTATATTGATTAGTTCACAAAATATTTGGCAGACACCAAATTTTATGTTAAAATCCCTGAATGCCTATTCCAAAATTATTTTCAAAACAGCAGACTACAGATAGTAATTATCCTGGGGATTTTGAGATGCCTGGTACAGGAGAATTATAAATTATGTATTTGGTTTAAGAAAATCCTAGAGACCTAAACATCATAGAATGTTCTAGCAAACTTAAAGATTCAATCATACCTTGTTCAAACTTCTACAGAATCTCTTGTTTTCACAAAGAATTCCATAGCAGTTAATATAGACACTGAATACCGTTCTCCCCACCCCCCAAAAATCATTTCCTTTGCATAAGCTTCAGCTATATTTTATCTTATCTTGCTTTTAACCACGTTAACCTATTAGTCAAAATACTTTTGAAAATTAATACCAGCAAAATTTTACTAAGTATATCTACAGAATAGTTTTATAATTTGTCAGAATTCAAAAAATCTTTTTAATTGTTATAATTTGTCATTTCCTTAGAAAGAGGAGCAAACGGTAATAGCAAGAACCAGAATAGATTTTCTTTAGGCTTTGTAAGTGTTCTGGTAAAAGGAGTATAAAAATATAATTGAGAACTCTATACAGGTAACAACTCTTCAAAAGAACTTATCGTTTCTGAAGTGCTTTCAAATAACCATCGTCTCAATCCTATCCTCACAACCTTCTTTTGAAACAAGGACAAGAGTTATCTTCATTATCCCCATTTTACATTTAGGAATATGGAGGTTTGGGCTGACTAGTCCAACATCTCTCAGCTGATAGTTGGTATAATCGGAACTTGAAATCAAGTTTCCTGATTCTTCTCAGGACTCCAAGGTGTTTATAGATTAGTAGATCTCAAATCTACAACTAGAGTTGGTGATGAACCTTCCCTCAGATGTCAATGACATTGTCTTCTTGAAATAATGCAATGTGATTTTTGTTGAAGACATTTCCTAAAAATTACACTTATCACTAACCTTTAAAAACCAGGTTTTCATGTATGTATTGATAAATCTTATCACTAATCTAACTAACAAAAGAGAAATGGAAGAGACAAAAATATTTCAATTCAACATACTTGAGTAGCACAGCGTTCTACTCATCAGAACAGTGCCTCTGAGATCTGAAAACATTCATTTCTGCATTTGACAGCATATCACTGTCTCAATATTAAGGGCTCCTGTTTAGTTTGCTATGGGCAAGAGACCATGCCTTCACACCAACCAGTGGATCGATTGGTCTTTGGTAGAATCTTACTTTAAGACTCTTTAAAGCACTGATTCATGCACAATTGATCTGATCAGCCAAGCAGTCAATGTGATTTATTAGCTAAGATGGCCAAAACCCTTTTTTCTCCTTTTTCATGCAGTAGTAATTCACCTCATCAGAGATGGAATCATTACAGGAAGCTACTGAGAAATAAGAAGTTGAACCTGCCGGCCTAAGTCTCTATATCCCCCAATCTACAGCTGTTCCAAACAGTAATAGCTGGACATTAAGCCCAGAGCCACTGTGCACGCATGCAGAAGCCAGGGCACCTATACTGTGGCAAAACATATATGGAGTAGATTAAAAGGAATTCTCTCATTCCTCCTCTCTGAAGCATTTCCAGACAGCAAACTCATTCATTTAGCTTCAAGAGAAACTCATTCATTTAGTTCCTAGCACATTTTTTTTCTTTAACTACAGTAAGACAAATGGCATGTATTACTTTGTAATTATGCTGTTTAACTAAACATAAGACCAACAATGTGTATAACAAGGGTTGGCAACCTATAGTGAGCACATGCGCACACACACACACACACACACACACACACACACTAGCATTCACACTCACACATGCACTCCCAATGTTGCGCAAGATCCAATTCTGAATAGCTCAAACTTGCTCACCTCTAGGCAAAATATACATTTGAGTTTGCCAGGCACTTATATTTCCTGTACTGTTTGGGAGGGGAAAGTCTACAGCTTTTCATAGTGTATAAGCCGTCCTTTCCTAAAGTCCATCCCTCAGCCAAGTGTTGCATCCTAGCTCTCTGCTGGCTATTCACTATCTCCCTAAAATCTATTAATAAATAATTAAGGATGGGAGGCTAACAGGGAAAGGTATGGCCATTCCCTGAGATACTCCCACTTTAGAAAAGAGTGTTACTTGGCACCTGCTCCCCCTTCCCCACTTCCATTCAATCTGCTGCTGAGAGCTCCAGGACAGCAGTCTTAACTCTAGTAGACTGAACTATACATTTTCCTTTTGACTTGGTAGAGATTCCTCACATTGCAGTGACTTCAGGGCATGTGACCTGCTAATAGCTCTCCCCAACCCCCATTCTTCTCAAAAAGAATAAACACTTTTCCACTTCCCTGCCCACCCCCCACCCACCACTATGAAGGCAATAAATGAATACTCCATATTCTCCCACTAAAAGTTTGACAACCACACATTAGAATGATTATGCAGTACAAGAATGTTGAGGAATATTACATTATTTCACTATATATGGGCTATATAAACTGTGAATTGCTTTGATTTAAAAAAAAATCAGGCTTACTTAAGCCATTTATGTAGTTTCTGTTCAAAAGTATACTATGAGCTATACCTTTGATTTATTCTGACAAGTGACTGCTTTAGAATATGCTGACTGAATGCACAATTTTTAAGCTGAACACTGTTTCAATAAGTCACGCTTCAAAATAAAACAAAGGACAAGATCATTTGCAAAATATACGAATGTTTTTATAATTCTCCCAGGAGCTGCTGTGCCACCTGTCCTTATAACCAAATCAACAATGTCAAATATGCCAACAAGCTGAGCTACAGAACTGGTTCAAAAAAAAATGCTATGTGTGTGTATGTGTGCATTTGTGCTGTGATACTGAGTTTGTAAGTATGCTTGCAATCACATATTCAAAACCAGAAATCTTTACTATAAGGCTCTAGATAAACATTTTGCAATGTAAGAACTGCATCGTTAAGGCAAAAATTAATCTAGGATCTGGAGTTCTTCTTCTCATCGGACCTTTGCTGTTTATCATCTAAACTTTTTCTTTAAACTTCTCTATTAATAGAGATTAGTTAAAAGCAAGTTGTTTTTCTTAATTTAAATTTTTGTTTCTACACTTTGGCTGAGTTAGCATTTTGATAATTATATATTTATTAAAGAAAGTTACAATTTCATGTTTATAATACAGTATATAATCTATAACTTATACTTAGTGTATCACATTATACTTGGTAAGCAATACAGCATTATTTACCAATTAAGTTTATTTAGAAGTAAATCCCATTCTTGAAATAAAACTTCACCTGTTAGTAATGGCTTAAGAAAATATATTCTTTTCCTTTAGCTAATTACATTTCCTTAGTAGCAGTTTTATAAATAGAGTAAGACACTCCAGGGAAAATATTGAGCTTTCTGGTTGTTGAAATAATTCATCCTTTGGACTTGTGAGCTACAAAGCACCCGAAGCTTAACAAATCCCATCATAGCACAGAGTCTTCACATTTCTGCCCTCCCAATATAGCTAAAGAGTTCAATATTGATGAGCAAGCAACGTTGACACCATAGTCCATGGGATACAGTACTGCCATTAAGCACATGCTGATATTACATAAAGAATTCAAACTTATTTTTAACTTGAAAGCACTTGGGGTGAGTATTTTTAGTTTGAGACCCAAAATGTTCTTAACACTGTCTTGAATAAATTTGTTGTAAAATGGATATGTAGTCTAGTAATTTTCAGTGGGCTTCCGCATTGGTTTAAAAGGTGAGTATACAGTCTCTGCCTAGTTAAACTACAGTTTACATGGCAAGAGTGCCAATGAGTGTGTTAAATCAGACATTCCTGGAGGCTGTCTGGCCAATAGGAGTGATTTGAAATGGTTCCCTAATCACTGTTGAAATCACCGATAGTACTGTCTGTCCACACTATGACAGACAAAAGCTGAAATATATTAAACATAGCAATCCATCATCCTGCAGATGGGAAGCAGGAGCCAGCCGAGTTCAGAGGCAGTGACTACCCGCTGCTTAACAAAGGCTGGAGTCCTGACAGTTCAGTCCCTTCCTAGCTCCTCACCACCACCTCTCCATCTAAGATGAATGAGTGTAACCAATGAGGGAGAAAGCCTGCTGAGGACCTCAAATTCAAACACTGTTACATTTAAAATGCTGCTTTGTTTTTTTCCTAATCAGAACTGTTGCTTGAACAGTTTTCTCTAAATATAAGATGATAGGTATTTACATCAGTGAATAAAACAGAAAAAAAAAAAAAAGAAATACAGATTCAAGAAAGCTTATCCTTAGAAAACACTGCACTGGTATACTATTAAGTCTGGAGAGCTAGCTTTGAAATAGAGCTATAATATCACCTCGGAGGAAGTTAGGTCACCATTAAGGGTAAGTTCACGTTGTTTGAAGCAACGTAATAGTAATGTTCTCTTTGAATGACTGAGGGATTACTACTTATTTTTAAATAAGCACCAAACAGAAATGAAATGCTATCTGTTAAAATTCAATTCATTTTGCGTACTTGTTTCTAATAGGGACATAAAAGTCACAAAATAGCCAAGAGGAAATAAAAAAACCTCAACTTCTAACAGCACATTAACGAAGTATAGAAACGAAAGACACTTTTCTTTGGATTTCAGCCTTGTCATTTCCAATTTTCTGCTCCTTGGACATGCTTGTATTCAAATTCTGGAACATCTATTCAGCATATCAATCCTAATTAGACAATCTGGGCCTAGAAAGGATGAGAGCTGGGTCATTTGCATAATTTAATCATAAATACTCAGTGATACATATTTCCAAATGCATTTGTACAATTATCTTTTCATCCTTGGGGCAATGGTATTAATATGATTAGGCAATATTTCTGGAAAAAACAGACAAGTATGCACTCTTTTTAACTGCAGCTTAGGGCGATATGAAAAATTAATTAATTTCTGAAGAAAATCAATTTCTCTACGTGACCACATTAGACATTGCTAAACCAAGACTCAGAAACCTCTCTCAATCAGAACGTTTTATCAGGCACTTCTAAATTCTGATTAGTATATGAACAATTCAATAGAAAAACTGGTAATGTATCAAAGAGCACCTTAAATTTCGAAGAGATCTTTCTGCCTACTTTCTTTTTCTGATATACCACTCTGCTCTGCTCTAATTCATTGTTATTTAACCAGTCAATGAGAAGCCTATGCTTTTGGTGTGAACTCATCTTAAGTGATCTTTTATTAATGTACATTAACCAATTTCAAGGACAATAGGATAAGGTTACTTTTGAAATCCTTTCTCAAGACATGGATTTATATTAATCTAAAATAATCTTAATTCACATGAGGCTTTTTATTTATGAAAAAAAAATAGATAAACCAAGTAGTTCTAAAGAGTATCACTGTCATCAGAAAAACAAAGTAGCATACTTAATAGAGATATAAGAACCCAGGTGGCTAATCTGATTTTTTAAAAAGAGATTCTGCTTTGTATGTTAATTAGTACAAAAGAAAGAAGTCACATTTGTGAGTTTAAATGCACTATTCTTTTCTTTTCAATCAAATGAAAAATTAGAAATTACTGCATGCAAAATATTCAATATTCATTTAATTTGCATAAAGGTGCTTGAACAAATTTTTGATTCTAACAAGCTCATTTTTCATGCGTTTTGTCTTTCATCCTAATCTAGCATCTGTCATTCCTTTTTGAAGTTATTATCGGCCCAATTCCCTTTTGGACATGGTTGCTGGGTGACCGGTATCTTAGCACCCACTCTGACAGGAACAGATGTGAATCTGATCAAGAGATTTCCCAAGAGTACCTGAAATCACAAACAACTTTTGTGAAAAACAAACAGCATCCCTGTCATGGGCCCTTATTTAACCCACTCCCCCAAAGAAAGACCAAGGAAGTTTACTCTGGATCAAAAACACCATTTTAATTTTTTTCCCTAAATTTAGAATAAAAACCATTTAAAAAACTTAAATTTTGACACTGCTGAATTTGAGGACTCCAGTTTACATACTGACAGCTCCAAAACCCAGAGTTTGTTCTTGTTTTGCTAAGATTTTTATAGGTAAATTTCATGGAAAAGTGTTTATACGTCCTGACAAATTTCACTAGTTTATTTTAAAAAAGGACATTATTGTGAAGATAATTTAGATAACAAGACTGTTAAGAAGATAAAATTTAGTTTGGTGTCTGAAGGATTCTTATTTTGACTATCAAGTGGAATTCTATGCAATATTAGGGATTACTCTTACAGAGAAATACCTACAGTATAATGTTCCATCTTGTAGTGTCATGCATTTTAGAGCAAGATTTTTTAATGTGATTTTTTTTTTTCCAATTCACATGGTGTACCATCAATCATTACTAGAAATAGAGCTGTAAAGTGCCACTGGAAGACAAAAAAGGGTCAAAGAAACTTCATAATATCACCATTACAAAAGTTAGAATAGGTTGCCTTTCCTGAACTAAATTTTGTTTAAAGACCTGCACAATGCAATTGAATCATCTGGCCTATCTCCTTTGCTTTCTTCTGTCATCTTTAGAGAAAGGGGAAGAAGTGGCCTTGTTAAACCTCTATGAAACTTGTTGGAGTAAGCTTTTCAATTAAATAAATACTTAATCAAATATTGATAGTCTGTAAATATAGCATCAAAGTATTATTAGGAAACATCCAAATAAATGATTTAATTTTTCAGTTTCATTCAAATGATTAGTGTCAATGAAAGGCAGGAAAGTTATTACCTTACAATGAAAGTAAGTTTTTTTTTTGTTTTTAACCACAATAACAGCCAATAAAAAGAATAAAGCAACATATAATTAAAAGTCCAAGTAGTTTCTCCTTGATGATTATAACTTATGATAAAAAAGTGGTAAACCTTCCATTAGAAATTTTAGTGTTTTTCCTGTACTCCAAGAATTTGATTTAATCTGACCATTCTTGTTAGTATTTTGTATGTTTGGTTATGGCAGGAAAATAATCAATAATAGCTTATCCAAATAACTTTTTCCAATGTTAAATAAAAAAGAAGTGAAAGGTCTCTGAAAATTGTTTTTTGTTTTTTTTTTAAATTGGGAAAGGAATTTATTAACCTTATTTCCAAAATCCAATCATGGAATTACTTAACTGTCATAATTGTAATAGCAAATATTTTGGGATGTATACATATATTTATATGTGTGTGTATGTTGCTTTCCCATTTATAATGTATTTTCATGAATGTAAGATTGAGCTGTATGGAGAGGTACGTCCTCATTCTGTCATCTAATGGTGATACATATAACACTGTCAGGTAGAAGCAAAGAGATACTATGCCCCTGAGTACTGTCTATCAGTTATGCATTTGGGTATATATAATACAGCATTTTTATATTCAAGAAATTAAGCAAACTACTACATACCTAAATTCCTCTTTATTCTGAACATACTACTAACTTGTTTTCCGACTTAGTCCCATTCCACATGACAACAAGTGAATCCAACTAAAATAAAAATATTTTTTATGCGTTAAATTTATCCCCTTCATTTGTTAGTATTAGTGGCAAGAGGAGTCTTCTTGAAACTGCTCTGGATGATTTAAATAAAAATAAAATAAGTAATATAATGATTTAAAATGTGAGTCTAAGAAAAATTAAATATGTTCATGTGAAAAAAAAAGTCCTTATTCTGAAATTTCATCTTAAGGAAAAATTGTAAAAATAAATTTCTTTCTCTAACTGGGCTGATCCATTAGTGAAGAAAAATTAATTTTTTAAAAAAGTACAAAATGAATGTTTTCAAATCCAATTAAATAAATTCATGTTTAAAGTCCTTAAATCTAGGATGCAAGGGCCTGTCTACAGAAAATAGTGCCTACAGCAATTAGTTTTAAATTGCTGAATGATCTCTCACAGCTGGCGATGGAAACTTCGAAGACCAATGGAAACTGCTCATCAGCGCCCCTCGTCAAGCAGCGCCCAGGTGTGCAACCTACCTGCCATATCTTAGTTATGCCTCTGCTAGGCTGTATGTTTAGTATGGAGATAATTTGTTTTTAAAATTGATGTCTTAATAACATGAGAAAACATGAATAGTTGCAAAATTTTAATGGCACTTTGACTTAACTGTGAAATGACATTGATGAATAATATCAAGGAAAAAATTCCTAAGAATATCTCTTACTAAATTTGGTAGCCAAACAGGTGTTAACAGAAAGAAAAACCAGATTTGACCCAGAAGGCTCCAATATGAAGGTTTGAATTGGGATCAGTTCATTCCTTTCCCACAGGGTAACTTGTACAAATTTAATTCTATGGTTTCATAAAAGCAGGTCAAGTTTCTATCCCTGGGGGTCTTTTGGCAATTTGAAGCATGGAAGCACTGTTCCTGGCTACAAGTTCAAATCTGCATGTGCTGTCAGTGGTGTGAAGGAAAAAAAAAAATCAGGGAACAGCAGACATATATTCATCTGTGATTATAATGCACACGTGTCATAGGGTTCTTAGCAGGATAAAAATAAAGGTGTCAGAGCTTGCAAGTCATAAAAATATTTTGAAATAATTTTTACCTACATATACTCTTTTCCATTTTAAAATATATGCAGATCAAATGATGCAAAAAGTAGTGTTGCATGTTTATTTTTATTTAGATAACTAAATGCAAAGAAGAACCTCTTACCAAATGTCATTTTATATTTATTACATAAAGATTTTTTTTAATTCCATAAGATTTAGATGAGGCAGAAAGTTTCAAGTAGACACTGTTTTATAAGCTTCTTTCTACTTTCCAAAAAATGCAAGCATGCTTGCACTTTTACCGATGACGTAATGACTTGACAAATGCCACGGAGTGATTGAGAAAGTAACTGACTTCAATTTAACTGGACATCTACCAGGTGTTTTCAAAGACAATTACAGCCCACTGGAAGAAGTAGTAATACACATCTCCTTATGTAGACCTGCATATTAACCCATTGACCTCATTCCTAACTCATCTCATTGATGGCAAGGCTTTTAGAAGAGCTATCTTTTTTTTTTAAGGTTATAAAATTGTTTTCCTATCATTTGATCCACTGATTTTAAATGATATGCTTGTTCTAAAGTGCAAGAAGCAATGAAATAAACCAATAAAAGAAATGGAACAATGACATCAAGCACATCAAGCACTATTCAATAATTTAGAGGTTCTAGTACCTAATAGTTTAATATTTCTTACATATAAAAGTCTCATATATGTAAAAAAAATTGCACAGAAAATTAAAAGCACATTTTAGTTATCATGAAAAGAAAGGACTGGGAAAATCACGTTCTTAATCTCTCTTCTAATAACCCTATAACATCATGCATTATAATTATATTTTAAAATATTTAAGAGTAAATTACTTCTTTTACCCTAATATTAATTTTAATGTTTATTCTATTGTCATTCAGTAAAGTATAAACTGTTTTTCATGAGTTATTCTGTTTCTGTGAATTACAGGAAGCAAGATTAAAGCCAATTTGGTAAGTTTTTTGTCCTATGGCCCTATGTCCTACAGGCATGTGTGTGTGTGTGTGTGTGTGTGTGTGTGTGTGTGTGAGCACACATGTATGTGCATATATACATGTATATATGTGTGTGTGCGAGAATGTGTATAGGCTTTTCTACTGAAAGTAATATAATTATTTAAAGCATCAATATATAGACAAAAATGGGCTAAGGTTAACAGATATAAAAAATACCCACCATCCCCCACAGATAGCTTTAAAATCCTGATAAAAATTTTACACTTGTTGCACACGCTAGAACATTCATTCTAGGATGAAAGGTGAGTGATAATATGTCTATTACTAACGTTCCAAGTTATTCTTTTAAAATCCAAAGGCACTATTTCAGTTAGATTGTTTAATTTTTGAATAGCCTAATTTAAGAAGTATCATTTCTAAGAATTAAAGAAAAATCAGTGATTTCAAATATAAAATGGCAATTAATAGTGTTGAATGTATCAGCACATTTTAGCCAAACTGTGATGAAGTTCTAAAATTTGTTATACCTGCATTGATTTACCTTGTTTATATTACAAACAAAATATTTTTAAAATACGCTCCATTAGAAATCAAATATATGAGTAACAAATACTGTTGCTATGATTAAAATTCCAGGATGCAATCAGATTAAGATTTTAACAAAATACTTCATCCATCTGACTACTGAGTATTACGAAGTATTTCCTGAATAAAGTATTTTATTTCTCTTCATCACCTTTCCTGAAGAAATGACCAGTAGCTCTTAAGTTGAATTAGCAATCATTTGCTACAAATGCTTCCACATGCTCCTATAAAATAGTTTCCTTTCAACCAGTATACTCTTTTTCCTAAGATATCCTTTGTCCTTGAGGAGAAGTAAAGTAATTCTTCCTGCTGTGACTGGGAGGGTAATCTAACTATTTAGAAACATTTGATACCATATAAATTCAAAGATAAGTGACTTTATGACCTTTTAACACTTTATGTTTATCTCTCCATTTGTTTATAATAAGGAAACGAAAACATTCTTTAAATATTCAGTGTTACTAAGCAAAAGTAACCAATATAATATGGCGCTTATGTCAGTATTTGCTTTATGAAAATCATGCTCTAAAAGTGTATCTAATTTTTGTCAAAAAATATATGCTATCTTCATAATTCACTGCCACAATTCCTATAATTCTACTTATAGCTCAATTACATTTATATTCTTCAAATCATAGTAAATAGTTTTGACTTCCTACCAGAACCATATAATGAATTCATCTTTTAAAATACTATGCTTTAGATGTTTAATTAAGGTCCTTTTTTTAATCATTACTCTCCGTAACTTTTTAAAAAGCAACTGGTTATTCAGTGTGTAGCTATACTGCAATTCTAGACACTTCAATATATTTATAACCTATAACATATACATACATAGATGCATATATATATATATATATAAAAGACCAATTAAATAACGCCTTAAAGTGAGTTTTCTAGTTTAATAAATTGTCTTTGACAACTTTCCCTCATGTCACGTACATTTAAGGTGCAGAAGAATCCCAGCTTGACATCCTGGATCAATACCAAGCCAATCTGGATCAGAAAGCAACAGGGCCACACCTCTGGCAAAATTCAATCACTGGATAACTCAGTATACAATTTGGAAAAATCTAAAAATATATATATTTTAAATGGGTAAGTTAAAATCCTCTTAAAAACATGTCAGAATACACCAAAATATTTAAAATGTACCTGGTTCAAGGTCCTTAATTTGAACCAAGTGGTGATTTGGGTCATTCTCTATATATGATTTGACTTTTTTTTTTTAATTAGACATTTATCTGCTATTTTATTCCACTAATTTTAAAACCTTTATTAAGTTGAAAAACAACGTATTTTCACTGGTTTATTGTCTAATTGACTAACTCATACTGGGTTGAAAATTCTGTTTATAGTCAGTTGCACATTCAAGCATTGTCATGCACTGTCTACAACGAGCAGCAAGAAACACTCTTCAAAAAATTCTTAGGTACTTCTTAAAGCAAATAGCACTGTTGCATAAAAATAAAGTGACTGTTAGTTAATCCTATAACACGAATTGCTAGACCAAATATAAATATCTTATCCTTGGTATTCTTGTTTCAGAAAGAAAGAATTTGGTAAAGTAACCATTCTAATAAGTCACTTCTGTTCTGTAATGTATGCTAGAAAGCAAATTTCAGCTAGAAAAACTTATTTAAAAAGACAGCTACTGTAGCAAAAAAAAATAACTTTCGACAAGAAATATTTCTGGCAAGTTGAGGAAAAGGAAAGGAATGTGAGAACAAAGTAGGCTCACTGAGAGCCTCTGCTGTGCCTCAGATATACATCTGTGCAGATCAGAGCCTCTAATATTATGTTTATCTAAGCTCCATAAAGCAGATTTTTAATTCAGTGTTTTCTTCATTAGGAAAATTAATTACTGAGAAAACAAAATACAATGGAAAAGGGGCTTCTTAATGTAGTCTCAAAGTCTGAAAATATAAACAGAAGTTTGTTCCCAGCTAAAATATTTAAGCTGCAGCATTTAGACAATACACACACACACACACACACACACACACAAAACTATAACTGACCAATCATAATGCATTACCTTAGTTAAGAGAATGACACAAGCTAAGGTCATTCTATTTTTATAACTATTTCAACATAAAATGGTAAAACACTATTTTAATTACATTTGTAAATACCCAAATAGTTAAGATCAATTTTTACATTTCCTGTCATTTTAAAGGTACATAACTTGATGTGGTTTTTTTTTTTTTTGTGAATAATCTGACAAAGAAATCCTTGAAAGATAAAATTCAGATAACGTTTAACTTTTTAAAAGAACCAAGTAACAAAAACCTTAAAATCTACATGTTTAATAAACTCTGAAAGACTCACCTGTACCTATTTAGAAGGCATACTGTAAACTAATTTCTCCAGACAAGGATTCAAAGGAAGACAGTTTACAACCTGGGAGAGTTGCATTTCGTATTATATTTTGCAGTACTTGTGTTCTATGTTGCTAATACAATTTAAATGATTATTTTACTTGATTGACAAAGGCAACTGCATGAAACAATTTAGTAGAGTAACTTGGAAAGATAAAATAATACTAATTGAGAGTCAAAGCACAAATTGTTCTTAAATAACAACTACTGGGTTAAACATTAAGCTAATTTACAAATGCTACTTACATCCAAAAACAAAACATCAAATGAGAAACGATAAAGCATACTGTGTTTTCTTGTGCTGGTGAATCACACATAGTAAATTGCCAAAGAGAAGAGTGATTTATGTTCAAATCCAGACAAGACTTTAATCAATATTGGGTGTCACATCTCAGGGTGCTGGGGGAGGTAGTGAGGAAACAAGAGGGTGGCTAATATTTGTTTCAGTAAATTACACGCAATTTCCGTGAAATTCAATGCAGTAAACAAAAAATAACAGCTGATTTGGACTAATAAAGATTTGAAAATTCCGTTCCAAAAGCTAAAACATAGAATTGTGTGTAAGGGAATTCTGGAAAAATTGCCTGTCTTGTAGCTTCTTCTATATAATATTTGAAGCCGCACAAAGTAAAATATCGTATCTGTGAATCCAACTGCGTGCTTCAGAGCATTAACTAATAATCTAGGGAGGTCAGAAAGTAAACCATCTTCTAACTATGTACACTGTTTTACAATAATGGCTAAGATATTATTGGAAACTAACTCTAAGAAAAACAACAGGTTTGAAAGACATCCAAATAACTCAAGAGTTTGCATTCTGCAATATAATGTCATTGAACAAGGCAAATCCTAGGTTAAGATATTCTTAGATTTTATTCATATATTAATTAAACTATAATTTGCTAACAATTTAAAAACATGGAAATAAGCAGTGGAATTAAACTTGTACTTTAAGCTTTACTCTTCTAATTATGATATATTCTTTCTTGAAGTTATAAAAGGAAACATTAGGCTTTATAAGAAACACTAATCTACTATAATACAAAAACTTCAGAAGCATAGCCCCTCTTCATTTGAAGTAATTACTGAATTTCTCTGTCAGAAGCATGTAATTAAGTGTTAAAAGTGAATCTGCATTCATTTTGAAACTTTCTGTACCTATGCCATTAAAAAGCATGCAATGGAGGAAATGTTAAATAAATATAGACTGGTTCAGCATGCCATCTTATTAAAATTAATGAAAAAAAAAAAAAACCCTGATAAATAAGTAGAACCAAGAGTTGGAAAATATTTTGCACGTCTTGTCTTAAAATTTCATTCATATGCATCTACAGAACATTGAAGGCTTGGGAAGTCTTTCAATTTGCTGTCCACAGATGGTATCTTTTAAGACAAAAGAGTATTTTCTGTGAATATATGTATGTACATAAGTCCAATAAAACTAACCGAAATCTATTTAAGTTAATATGCCACAAATCTAAAACTACATAAGGCCCAAGTCACAATCTGCTTTGAAAGATCCTGAAGCAGAAATAATATCCCAGCAGTATTCAAAGAAATAAGAATTTTAGATGAAACAATAGGACAGAGTCACTCTTTATTACCTGAGTTCATGGAAAATTGAATCCTAACTCAAACCTACAAACAAACAATTGATTTATGCAAACAGAGACTTGACCATGTACTTAATTACTTTTCTGATTTTTGTTGTTATTTAAGGATTACCAGTTAATTAACTGACCTCTATTGCAACAGCCAAGTTCATGCAACTAACGTTTAGTTTGAAAAATAATAATTGGAGGAAACTGATCAAGGTTAGACTTTGTCCTTTGAAAACTTTTAAATACATTTCCTTACAATTTCTTCCATGTTTTCATACCCTTACACTTTTAGCTTTACTAGGTAGCAGGTGATATTTTTTTTCCATCTCTCTGTGGTAATGACAGATGGTTTCAGCATTTATCCTAGTTTTCATAGTTAGCATATTGATGCAATAGCCCTAAGCAAATTAATTCCACTTCAAGGTTTGCTACTAACTTACTGAGTCACTTTAAGCAAGTTTATGAACCTTTCGTTTCTTTAGCATAATTTTTGTTCCTCAGATTCCCTGGTAACTAGAAAAATGTCTGGTAAATGCAGTTGTGAGACAGAACTAGATATGTTTTGGAAAACAACTACGTATGCTAAGATTTAATGTTTCTTGTGCACCATATATTATTTTACGTGGTTTGCCTTTTTGCACAGTTTCTCTTATCCACTGCATAAATTATTCCCTTTGATAGTCTCTTAAGAAGCCAGAGGAGAAAGAACAAGAGTGAAAGAAATCAATATATCTAGATGAATAAAAAAGGATCTTGATACCAAAGGCATAAACTGGACTTGAATGGCAAAAGTAACTTCAGTTTTGGAAGTTTAAGATGCAAAACATTTTAATTTATTGCTTTCAGTGTTAGAAAATAAGACAATACTTGTAATTGACATTAAAACAGAATAGTCTCTTATGATGCAAACAATATACTTTCCGTTATAAGTTTTCTATTTCTTAGATTAGTGGCACAGCTAGGAAAACCTAGGTAGATATCTGCAACTACACATCTTCTAAGGTTACTAACTACAATATCTGCATATTTTTAAGTTTGAGTAAGTTGGGTAGTCCTAAAAGATCACTCTGCCATAGTAAATCAATAAATTTACCATATTTAAACTTAAAAAATAATCTGAAATAGACTTTTAAAACAACACATTTAATTGCAAAATATTAAGACCAGGTGACTGACATATAATTAGTGTAGTGATGAGATATGAGTTGTTTTTGAAGGGTAAACTGTTCTACTGGTTTTAACTTGTCTTGGTTCTGTACATTTAAACTCGAGAGCTATTGTTACTCTCAGATTTTAAAAAATCTTACATTTAAAAAAATTAGTTAATAACTTTAGAAGTATTCTACAAGCACGTGGGGAGGGCTTAAATTCCAAAGTCTTGGTACAAAATTTCAGGGGGGGGAAAAGATGAAGAGAATAACTGTAAGAGGTGTAGCGCTACCTGTTTTAATTTGATCATAACGTTTCAGTCATTGAAGGAGGTTTCTCGAGCAATTGTCTTGCATATATGAAATGGTCACTGATTAATTATTACAGTACCGTGTGTGCTGTAAGAAACACACAAAGAGGATGCAAGGGCAGAGTGAACGTCTGATTACTAAAGAGAAAAACAGTAGCGCTTCACCAATTTACTACATAGGTAGGCAATTTTATAACATCCACATCTGAACTGGCTTTCAAATTTCAACTAGCATCCTTTATATAACAACTCCGTAACAATTTTCTGCCCTGATTCAACTAGTTTTAATAATAGATTTTTGGCAAACATTTTGTCTTCTGGACTTCTAAGTATTCCAATTATCTGAGTAAACGACGTTTAGTAATCAAGATTCCCCACAATCTTCACTACCACCTGTCCATACCCTTGGGCACGAGCCCACGTATGTGTACACACACACACACACACACACACACACACACACCCCATTCGTACAAAGATAGCAGAAACGCCCCATTTGCGAAGAATGGCAAATAAATATTCGAAAAAGTTCCTGACTAGGTCAGGATGAGGTATTTGCTGGTGTGGGGTTGGCATCTTTTTCGCTTTACAGCCTTCTGAGGGCACTAGCCAAGAGTCGTCTTCCAAGGAAGAAATAGTTCGGGGCTTTTTCACTCGTTTCCTTCTAGTCTCATCCTACCCCTCTTTGCTTCCCATCCCAGACTCCCTAACTCTACCTGGAGCACGCAACCTGAAAACGTAAAACTCAATCGCTTCTTCCGGTCTTTAGACTTTTCATTTGACGAGCACGGAACACCTCGCACAAATTTTGCGCGCAGTTCCGTCGCGCCCGCTTCAGGGCTTCAACTTTCCCTACTCGCTCCCTCCCAGTATCTCTGAACTTTTCCCTCTGCGCTTCTCTGCAGCCAACGGTGGGACAAGACAGAACTCTGAAATGGGGTCAAATGAGCATTGCTACCCCAGAACTGACGAGTTGCCCCACTCCCGCCCCCTCTCGGTAGGTCCTCCCCCACTGAGCGTTCATTAGCATAAAACTAGTCCGGGCCGGGATCCAGTCCCTTGGCCTCCCGGGTGCGCGTGCTTGGCCAGGCTAAGGAGGCGACTGCATGGAGGATTCAGGTCTGCAAAGCATCACAGTGCAAAGCTTGCACCTGCTCTTTGGGAGCGCGACTAATCTTAGAAAAAAATAAATAGATAAAACTTTGGAAAAAGAGAAAGCAAGCGAGCGAGCTGTGGTATTCCTTCCTCATATAGGCTTCCAAGAGTCTGGGGCACCCCGTCACATCCCCCTTACAGAAGGAACCCTGCTGGTGCCCTCTCATCTGCCCCGGGGCAAATATACTCCTTTATTTCTTTGGCACACGCACACGCTCACGCTCACGCTCACACGCGGACACAAGGACACATGCGCGCACACCCAGACCCCTCCTCTCGACGGGCTTCCCCTCGGGGCTCCGGGATGAACTCGCTGCGGATCCCCCGGGAGTGCTCTGAGCTCCTTGGCCTCGGGCGCCGTTCCCGTCTCGATCTCGAAGTGCCCTCCCGGCTGCTGTCCCACTCGCTCGGCTTCCTCACAGGCCCCTCCCAGAGCGCGTCGCCCGGCTCCTCGAACCCCGCCTGGCTGGGTCACGACCTCCTCCTGCCCCCGGGGCGCCGCTCGGCCCCGTCGTCCAGCCTGGCTGGTGCCCCAAGCCTTGCCGCGGAAGCCCGGCCCCAGGGAGCGCACGCTCGGCCAGCAGCGCCAAGAGGGTTCCCCAGACGCCAGCGCGTCCCGGGAGAGGGGCTGTGGCTCCCAGAAAAGAGCGGCCCTTCCCCTTTCTACCCCCTTCGCCCCGAGGCTTGGGTTCCCGCATCCCCCCAGCAGCCAAGCCTGGCGCCTAAGCCAGCAAGGGGCGGACCGGGCCGGAAGAGCAAGATCTAGGCAGGGTGAGGTGCCAACTTCTGAGGGGGTCGAGCGCGGCTGACGAGCCCGGAGAAAGGGGGGGCAAAGGGCCGCGCTCTCTGGGGTGCGCGGCTCCCGGGCACGCGGAGCGAGCAGCGCCGGGAAGGGAGCGAAGGAAGGGCGAGGAGGCAGGCAGAAAGGGGCCCCCAGGTCTTTACCTTGCGTTGGTGCAGTCATTGTAGAGGGTCTCGAAGTCCTTCCTGGAGATGAGTTTGCAGCGGTTCACTCCGGGCTGGATGGCCCCCAGTCCCCTCAGGATGCGAACCTGTTCCACATTGCACACCACCGGCGTGATCTCCAGCCGCTTCAGCTTGGTGTAGACCGTGTGCAAGCCCCCTACCAAATGCTTCAGGAACAGGTCGAAAGCCTGGGGCAGGCAGATCAGCTCGCAGCCCTCTACCGTGAAGGAAGCCACTTTGGCCCCCCTCAGATCCACCATTTTGCACTCATTATTCTGGGGGGTGTTTTCCACTGGGGACGGGGTCGAGTACACGGGTTTGCCGGGGAGGGGGCCGCAGCTGCTGCTGCTGCTGCTGCTGCTGCTGCTACTGCTGCTGCTGCTGCTGCTGTTGCTGCTGCTGCTCCCGGTGCTCGCGTTGATGGGGGTGCTGGAGGCGCCGCCGCCGCCGGCGCTAATGCTGCCGCCACCGCTGCCGCTGGTGCTTGCGGCCGCCAGGCTGGGGTTGCAGTTGCTGCTGCCGCCGCCGCCGCCGCCGCCGCCGCCGCCGCCACCGCCGCCGCCTCCGTTGCCGCCGCTACCGCCGCCGCCTCCGCTGCCGCCGCCGCCGATGGAGGTGACTGTGGCCGTTGCCGCCGCCGCCGCCGCTATGGGCTCCGGCCGGAATAGAGTTGGCCCTGAGGAAGCCGGCGGCCCGATGGACGGAGCCGGAGACGAGGTCGCCGAGGAGGTGGAGGTGGTGGTGCCGGAGGAGGAAGCAGACGTGGAGATCGGGGGTTGAGGGGGGACCAGCTGGGTCGGAGGGATCAAAGCCGCCGGCACTGCCATGGTCACATATAAGGGGAAACAGAAGGAGAAGCGAGGGGAAAAGTTGCCACACACCCCGGGGAGGGGAAGGGTAAAAAAGGGGAGAAGGAGCTAGGGGGCAACAACAACAACAACTCTAGGAGAAAACGAGGTGAAAGGGGAGAGAAGGGGGGAAAAGGCGGTGAGGGTAAGAAAGAGCGAGCGCAGGAGGGGCGAGCGCGAGAGGCGCTCTGGAGAGAAGCGCACAAAAGTGTCCCGCAAGTCGAAATGCGAGTCCTCTCCGGGGGCTGGGCAACGGGGGCTGGTTTGAGGTGGGGGTGGTCGGGGGCGGGGAGGGTCGGCTGTTGTTGTGTGGGTCCCGCTCTAGCACAAAGTTAAGGATGAAGGTGAAAAGGAGGAGGTTTGAAGGACTTGGGTTCTCCCTGGCAAGTACATTGATCAAAGATTGAGAGGAGAATGACAGAGAGAAAATGAGCTGAAAAGTGCAGGCTGCCGGCTGGACGAGTTGTTGTTGTCACACGGTGCAGAGGGGAGGAGCTCCGGAAACTTGAAATACCCTTTGAAGCCGAAAAACCTCGCTCACTAGTATTAACCCAAATTATCCAACCAGGAACTCGGAGCAAAGACTCCGAGAGCGCGAGACACAGAAGGAGAGCAAGTGTGAGAGAAAGGCTGGAGGGGAGGGGGAGGATAAGGAAAGAAACTGTGGGAGGGACGGAGAGGAAAAGCCAGAGACACAGAATTAGCGATGGGAAGAGGAGAAAGAGACCATCTACTTCTCTTCTACTACCGTTAGGTTGCATGTCTAATATTCCGTTTTGTCCGCGACGACTCCTTTTTTTTTTTTTTTTCCAAAAAGCTTCTAAGTAATCTGCCCGCATAAAGAGGAGCCAGAGCGCCCCGAGCTTTTTAAAAGATTGAGGATGTATCTCCGTGCATTTTGCAATGAGTATAAATGAAAACATACCTCCTCACTTCATGATTGTTAAGAAATTAATTTGAGGAAAATTCACATGTAAGCAAAACGTATGTTTTATACATCTGCTTTATTTGTTAAAGTATTTACTTGATTAAAGATTGAACATTCAAGGTAGGACAGTTTGAAGTTGTCTGGGAAAAAAGACGAAAAATCTCTTAAGAATAATGGAATACTCCGTATTCAATTCCTTATTTCCTAATATATGTGGAAAGAAACGCTTTCCATGATGTGACTGGGTCAGAATAACTTCACTTTCGCTCCAAAGGCAGGTCAGAAATGCCTGTTATATCACGTTATACCTAGAGAATTCAAAGAAATCGGGCACCCTTGAAGATTTAGAAAGTAGGAAACAAGAACACACTGCTTTTTCTCACCCCAAACTCTATAATTAATTCACCTGTCTTGCATAGTAACCAAGTATCATTGAGTCCTTTAAGACCCAAGGCTAGTCGACAGTGTTATTTGAATTATACAGTAGTTATGATTTATATATATGTATGTATATATATAAAAGTATCACTATATTTTGGGAAAGCTTTTTAGTTTATCAGTGAAAATGTGCTTTGTAAATAATGAGAACAAAAACAAAGCTAACTAGTTGACTTGTAAAGGCAGCTACATTTAAAAACAATATCAGGCTGAGTTTAGACTGATTCTCTTCCCTCCTTCCTCTCTCATTTTCATCCCTTTCCTAACCTGTTGCATGGAGGTATTTATTCAAGGACTTCTGAACAACATGATTTGAGCATAGGTCAAATCAGTTCTTGGCTTTTATCTCTAGGAGTCTTAAATAATTAGGCTTCCAACTTGTCTACACGTGTTCAGTAACTTCACAAGATATGAAACAATGTTTTAGCACTTGACATATTTTTAAAATTAACTATTAGCAGTAAGTTCACAGAATTGGGAAATTTCACAATGAAATTTCTGCCATTTTGCTGTTAAATCATTATCATATTTCTCTTTATCATTTTAATTCTTTAAGCTTTTTGAAATTCAGTGCCAACAGGCACAGGAAATATTTACAGAGAGATACCACACTCTTAACTGATTTGTCTAGGTTTATGCTAAACTATTTGGGGGCATAGCAGTTATATCAGTGGCTTTCCTGGGTTATAAGAATTCAGAAAATTGATTGTTTCGGGAAAGTAGCTAAACTTCAACAATGATAGGTAAAGTTTACACAATTGTTTGGCCTAGTTAATGTATTTTAACATATTTAGAAATAATTCATATTAATTTTCAGCCCTCATATATTTCCTCAATTAAAAGCCTTAATTCCATATGTAACACATCTCGCCAAAACGCTTTAAGTGTTTAGGCATATTTTGGAAACTACTGCCTTTTAAAAATAAATGTCAACTTACCATGTTAATGGGCGGGGGGGGAGAAGAAGGAGAAACTAATTTTACATTGGAATGGCATGCACAACTATATTAAACTCCAGTATAGTTTAAAACGCTAAAATTTTATTATCTTTAATACTAAACCTACAAATAGAAAAAAAGAGGGGAGTAAATGCTGAAAGTTTGTCCTTACTATTCTCACATTTCCTTAAACTCTTACTCAGCTAATACCTGTCACATTGGAAAGGCACAGACAGACATAGGAGGTAATGAACGCAGACCAAGCCATAATCCTACCCTACTTCGAAGCAAACTCCAATTTTTCCACTGCAGAGGAACCTGCGCCTCCCAGCACGTGCTCCACTCAGAAGCAGGATTAGGGGCATTTGCCCTTTCCAGTATGGGAGATTTCTGGGACCTCAGGTCTCTAAACCATTTCAGGGAACCACCACTCACTCCTTTAATCAAACAATAGGATTAGAAAATGTGTATAATGCAAATTAAAACATTTACGGAAAAAAAGTCTCAAGAATCTTCAAGGTTTCTTTTCCTTTCTTGTTTCTTTTTTTGGGAAATGTTACCAATGATTAAGACAAACAGTATTTAACAACAGCAGATAAATCAGCTCAAGAAAGATTTCAAATTTTTACTCTTCCCATTGCATCTTAAGCATTCAGAGCTTTGTCTTGTTTGTTTATGGTTTCACATTTCTGCTTGTTTCGGGTCCTCTCCCTCCATCTCATCTTCCCCAATGTTCACTCAATTTGCATAAGCAAAACTCAAAGTACTGTAACCGATATTAGAAAATTCTCTGTGTTTTGTGAAGATGTATTGTGCTGAAATCAATAAGACTGTTTAAAATTCAAAGACCTGCAAATCGTTCTGTTTGTCCTTTGATAGGGCCTGTGCTGATTAAAATGCTACCAAGAAAGCTTAATTGCTGCACTAAATAAGAAGTCTTTAATTTCTTTTCTAGGATATCGTTTGAAGCTGAGCTTGTACCGGTTCAGGGAAGGTATTTTCTTCCCTCCCTCTACCCTCTTCTGGCCCCTCCCCTCCACCCTCCTCCCTTGCCCCTCCACCCCCGACCCCATATCTGTATGAATGGGAAGTAACAGAGACTGGTCTCAGGTCTTACCATCTCTTACTTAACAAAAATCAGCACAGGATGCAGAGTTCAGTGCAGTCTGAAGTGCCGTTCTGAGGAAAGCTGTAAGGTTGCAGGAGACAGTAAGAAAATACAGAGTAGCTTTTGCAGCTAAAGTCACGGTGAATACCTGGATAACAACAGGCGCTTTAGCCCGATGATGAGGGCATCCTAGTTAGTTAGAAAGGAGCAATGACAGGGAAATGCTTCTATTGAAACAGGGACACATAAAGTCATATTTTCAAACACTTGTTAAAAAAGAAGAAGAATAAATCTGTAAAAGGTGGATTTATAGTTGGGATTTGGTAAGTATCATTTTATTTTATGAGTATAAAAACATGAGTTCTATGGGGATTTATTTTTGACCCTTTTTATAACCCAGGGAAGTATAACACTGTATTACATCCATTCCATTCTTATCTATTGACCTATTTTATTCACTGATTTCTCAAGTGGGGAAACTGACTAAATGATTTCACAAAGCTTTCTCCGTAATCAATAGTCATTTTTTTTTTAGGTTTATTCATGCTGCATTATAATTCTGGTAAACGACTGCAAAGCAGAAGATTGTAAGAAATACAAATATTGACAAAGCCAGGGTAAGTCATTTCTTTAAATCTTCAGGGTCTCAATGTAGCAACTGATACTGTTATTAAAAATGAAAAGATTGAAAAGGCATATTTCCTAGAATATAGAAAACTAAAATGAATGAATAACTTAAAGGCAATGCACATCTGAATGTTTCTTAAATATCTCAAAATTTCCTGAAAGCTTTGAGTATCCTCTTTTATAGCATCATTAAGTGAAACAGAAGCATTTGGGGGGTATACAGAAAGGCCAACAAGAAAAAACTCATTACAATTTTATTCTTTCAGTTTTTTTCCAAGTGCTATTAGAGGCATGCACAGAAAAATACAGATGTATACTCCAGACATATACTGAGTTCCTTTCAGTGACAGGACAAGGAGATAACACGCTTAATAGATTCAAGGGGAGCTTTATCATTCTGAGCACGACGTCACTCTAATTATGTTTACTCTAATTGAAAGCAAGGTTTTTTTGGAATCTGAAATTACTTTTAGAATTTTTTTTTTAAATAATGCAAGTGGATCATATGTTGATCACAGCATTTCAATCTCTCAAAATGTATTGGAAAATTAAATGAAAAGTGGAGTTTGGTACAAACAATGCCCCAGGGCAAAAAACAACTAACACTAGATTTTCCAGTCCAGCCATAACACAAATCAATTTGAGCACACTTCTATGGCCAGACTGCCAGATTGTTATGACTGCTAATTCACTCAATCAAAGAGTGCATTAGCACACCCTGCACAAATAGCTTTAACAATAGAGTGCACTTTTGAACAATTCTAAGATGTATCACAATGGTGAAGGAAAGAGGAAGATGATTTTTACATCTGCATATTTACTAATGGACCCATTTCCGTAATAGAATAAAAGAAGACAGAGATAAATTTCAGGCATAGGTTTATTAAAGAGCTATCAAAGTTTGGCAAATCTAGAAAGGTATCAGGGTACCAGTAGTTCACTGACTTTGTTAAATGTTTCTCAGGAGAGAGTCCAAAATTGATGTTTGCACTTCAGTAGTAAATCATTGAAGATGGAGAAATTATGCCAAGTAACTCTCTCAAGCCTTTTTAACTCAGATGCACAGCCTCACCAATCAGCTGAGCAGATAAACCTCAACTTCCTTAAGCAAAGACTTCCCCTGCTTTTACACTTTCAGACTCTGATCTCCCCATTTACTGTTCCAACTTCTGGCTTTTGATGGCTCTGACTTTCATAGTCTTCCCCTCTCTTTTCCAAATCCCTGCACCCTCAACAACTACTAAGACTTTTATTTCACTGATGCTTTCTCTAATCAAGCACAGGGAGCTTAGTGATGAATTACCCGAAGGACGGAAGGTGGAGGGCTGAAGGTGAAAACACCATGACTTGAAGTACTCAAACTATGTGTTGTAAACTTCCATTTTTAATAAACAGGTGGTTAAAATGGTTCTAAATAATGCTCATTTGTTTTGCAGCACAGAAATGCATGGACTCTATATATGCTTACTGAGTACATATAATAATTGTATATTCACATTCATGTTTACATAGATCCCAGAGCCAAATGGTGCAATTTAGCACCCCTGTTCCTCTCTCCCTGGCCTTCTTCACCACCTCCCACCCCCATTTTTCCTGGCTGTAGGTGAAGGTGACATATGGCAGAGAATACTTTGCTGGTTTTGGAACATATTTTTGAAAATATCTAAACCTATATGGGGGAAGTACGATAGTGGCAAGAAGAACAGTTACAAAGAAAAAAAATCATCTTTTTTTTTCTGACTTCAGACTATCATTTCCATTACTAGTAGTCAACTGCCCATGATACTTTAGCTATACTTTCCTATCCTTACTTATTTCCAGGGTAACTGTCCTTAATTTCATTTGTAGGTTGATATTAAGGGTTTTATGGTCAAATATTTGATAAAAAAAAAACAAGCAAACATGGCAATGTAATTTTAGAGTTGGATTGTAAAACAAAGCAGCAACAGAAACAGTATCTTCATCTCTTAAATCAGACCGTTATGAGAGGAATAAGCCTGGATTGAAATTAAAGTTAAAAAACCAGGCAGATATTTAGATCCCTAGTTTTCCAGAAAATACTGCATCTTTTCATATGTGGTAGTTTTCTAATTGTCATCTTCCTTTCTCTTAGAAGTAAATAACTAAAAACTCTTTTTCTCTAAAGAAGATCAGTATGAAGGCATATATATTGGTTAGGGGTACATAGTTAGGAGTGCGAGTGGGGAAAAAAGGCTTATGGTTTGTTGTAGTGCAAGTGCATGTTTAATATTAAAACACAAAATATTGTATAAGTGTATAATGTTAAGAAATATATTAAACTGATTATAAAAGTTTCTATTGATTCACTGTCCACTTTTCTGTGTTGTTTTAGGTGTTACTGTTTTAACTTACTAGCTTAATTCTTTCTTTCTCTTTGCTTTACTAAATAAAAGAAGAGGTCATTATCCAACAAAATAGCCTATATCAATTATTCTGTCTGAAGTCAGATATTTCAAGGATTGTTAGAAAAGAATAAACTTCTTATTTATTTATTGTCCTTCAGAACAAAGAGATTTTTTAAAAAGTTAAAATAACAATTTCCACCTTCTAGCCTGAGATCTTGTATGTCAAGTTTCAGCCCAGAGCAAATTTTTACAACAAGTTATAAACCCTGTAACAGAGGGTTTATTATAATGGAAGTGCTGACACGATCTTAACTATAGCATTGTAAACGGCTATGCTATAATATCCATTAAGCAGAAAGAAAAATAAGCTGGCTGATCAATAATTTATACAAAGAGTACCAACTGCAGACATAATAACTGTAATGTTTGCAAAGCAATCTCTCTGCTCTCCAGGCTTAACAGTAAACGCAAACTAGCAATGCTGTTAATTTCCAACTCCTACAGATAAGAATACAAACAAATTACTTAAAATTATATTTTGTTCAATATTTAGCATGCCTCGATGGGATAAAATAAAATTTGATTATGATGCAACTTGTGCTGGATACAAAGCTGTTTTGTTTTCCAGCACATTTTATTATGGAAGGACATTCATTTGGAACATCAATTATGGGGAAATAGTATGTTTCAATGGGTTGACTTGGGTCAGGCAGGCTCTTCTAAGAGTTATTCAGACATGGAAACAGATTGACACTGTTTAACTTCAAAGAAAGTTACAGGGTTTTACAGAGCCACAACCTGAAATACAATACTTCATGCTCTGATCCAAGTCAACTGTTGGTAAAAACACACCTTGTAGTTAGAGTTTATGGGAAAAAAGACACTGGTTTGGAAAACGTGGCCACCATTAGCATCCAGGGATCTGGGAATGTTCATGTATAAGTCTCATTTGCATGGAAGCTCAGTGTGTCATTTCTACCTAATAAATGTAGATCATAAAACATGAGTATTATTTTATTTTCTGGAAAATTCTTTTTAATGTATTTTAGTAAATGTCCACATTTATTACTGCTTTCCTTTTTATAGTGTCTACATATGTTGAGCGTGTTATTTTGATTTTTTTTTTTTTAAATAGCAATGGCTTTTAGATCAGGAAAAGAAGATTTGACAAGGGTAGAAGAACAAAATAGGAGAATTGAAGGATCCCAAATTGCCCTCTATATACATACTTGAAGTTGAACCAGACTTTACATTTCTGAGGTTCACATCTCCATCAGTCTTTTTGTCTGTTCATTTCCTTGGGGGAGGGGGTGTGGAACCCAGCAGAATGAAGAGACTTTGCTATCAGAGTTGTAAAATGGTGTATTACCCTGTGAGCAATTGCACTTGGAAAGGAACCAGTAATTTATATGAGAAGTGTTTAAGATTGCCTGCTCACCCAGTGATCCATGCCAGGTCAGTTCCAGTAATGCTAGAAAACAAAAGGAGGTGCACATCACTGAGAAAGAGACACCTTATACGCCTTAAGAGCTTGAGAAGGGAAGCACTAAAATGCCATTTTCTCAAATGAACTGATCACTACCATTTAAAATCCTGAGAGCTGTGGGACTGGGGAGGAGAGAAAGATTTTTTTTCTTTTGATTTAACAGGGCTCTGAAGTACTAGTTTTAAGGGGGAGGTGTTTTGTTGTGATTGTATCTCAGCCCTGTGCTTTAGCAAAGGTTAAGTCTTGAAACAAAAGTGCATTTTTAAACAATGGAATGGAAAAAAGATGAACACAGTGGCACTGAGAATGTACTTGGTCCATTTTAAACTTAGAAATTAACTGTTTTGAAAACCACCAGTACAAATAGTAATACAACTGTCTGCTAATAATGCCTATCCCAAGCCCCAAGATGTTGTTAATTTTTTACTTGAATGGATTTCCCCAGACCAATCCCTCACTCCACCAGTTTTCAGGAGAGGATCGTGGGATACTGGCAGAGTGTTATGTAAAAAAACCACTTCTTAAGAATCCTTCACAGACTTCTTTATTCCTGTTTAACATAAACAAAGTTCAGGTTCTCTGAGTATACAGGCATTGGGAAAAAGATTGCAACTTTGTCATCATCAAGCATATGCTTTTCCCATTTTTCAAAAAGTCAGTTTTTGAATCAGGCCTCAGTTCTCTCAGACATTCAGCATATGCTATGATTATCCTCATAATTCAATTTTGGGTATTTGAACAAAAAGCTAAAGAAAATGACTATATTTCCTATATAAGTGAGAATTTATAATTTACTGATTGACTCAAGACTTGGCACATCCAGGAGATTTTGCTGATTTATCCCCATGTGTCATGATAATTTTCACCCTCCATCTCATGGTTAAGACAATTAGGCTTTTACACTTGTTGATATGTTTCTCTTCCATTGGTCTCAAGTTGTTTCTATTCCTTTCAGATACCTAGTATGATGCTTAGCACTTGCTGTGTGCTCAATAACTGGTTAATTAAAACTGCTTTTGTATTATGCCACTCATTTCCTTTACCCCAAAATTGTATAAACTGCTCATTCCCCAAATCAGATATTATATGATTCAGACCAGGATATTGAAGAGTAACCAAATTTTAGATGTGCTCATTTCTATTCTAATATACAACTAATTTAGGGAAATTCTTGAGGCAAAAATCCAGGGACACTAAAATGTTGGGTTTCAAATAGCTGGAAAAGAGAATCTTAAAGCTGTACCTAAGATTTGTATTTGAGGTCCATACAGAAAGAAACTTCTTTTCTTTGTCATCTGAGGATCCACTGGGGAGTCTTCACTCAGACTAAAAATTTGATAGTACACCCTGAAGTGCTACTGTAGATGATGAGGAAAAAGCAGATTTGTGTGAAATTCTACCATAAAATGTGAGTAAGCAGAGGGTGTGTGGAACAATTTGTATATATTTTATTTTAACACCACTATCACTATAATGTATATAACATTCTTTATTATACAAAGCACGCTTATTTTTGTGTACTGACTGTATAGTAAGTGCTATGCTCGTTTCTGAGGATACAAAGATGAAAGCCATTCATCCTAACTGGATATTCATACACATAATCTCAGTTGCTTCTTATTACCAGAACATCATTGAAATTCAGTATTGGGGTACTCAGGAAGATCATCTAACACTAGGATTGCAGATCTCAAGCTGCCATTTCCCCCATCCAATGACCATGGCAAACATCACAAACCTTCTTAAATCCTTGCTCAGTTCTTGCTCAGAGGCACCCTCAGAAAGATTCTGCACATAGGACTGTAGGCAACCTCTCACTACTGTCCATTGGATTCATCCCTATATGCTATCCATGATTTTGCGTAAGAGGAAACTGGAAATTAGCAAGATACGAGACCTTCCCTATCTACTCACAGCCAATTAATGCTTAAGTCTGGAACTGGGCCAAAGTCCTCACTGATCTTTCCCCCCCAGCTGTCTTCAGATGAGAACTTTGTAAGGTAAGCAGAAGATTTTTTTAAATTTTATTTCATATATAAACCAAACCCATTGCTGTCCAGTTAATTCTGACTCATAGCTACATATATAGAAAACCAAAAAAAAAACCCAAACCCTTTGCCATCGAGTTGTTTCTGACCCATAGCTACCCTATAGGACAGAGTAGAACTCCCCCAAAAGGTTTCCAAGCAGCAACTGATGGATTCTAACTGCTGACCTTTTGGTTAGCAGCCACGCTCTTAACCACGGGACCACAGGGCTCTAATAGACAGGCATAGCTGATTTAGAGATATAATTCTCTGCCTGTTTTTACCACTGTATAACAAATCTCTCTAGGCTCTCATACAGTAACTAATGTGTCCTCAGTATCTGCTTAGAGTTATGCACTCAGTGCTTCAAAGCAGCATGATGAGGAGGGAGCATCCTGAAAAAATTGGGAAATATAGTTATTTCAAGGATGAGATCTTTGAAGGAGAAATACTTAACCAGCTTGTGATGTCAGAAAGTTATTCAAACTGCAAAAACTCCTGGAGTTCCTTGACTTCTGTAATTACTTCTGGTTTCTTTGGTTACAAAATGGCAGCATCCACCAGTAAGAGCCACCTTTTGAAGAGCTTTGCAAAATCAAGTACTAAGCCAGCAGTCGACTGTGTAAACCTAGTCTACTTTTCCACAGGGGACTATCCAAGCTCTTTCTCTGATACTTTTTCATCCTGATTTCAAGAAAGGTCACTTTCTATTTCTTTCCCGGGAGATGATTCAGGGTTCACTCACAGCTATTCCTAACAGAGCAATAACACACCCTCCTGCTGCCCTATTTAAATTGCCTGAACTGTGTGGCTTTTTCGTTTACTCTCCCTTAGAGTGAAACTGCAAAGTAGGGAAGGCTTGAATGGCCTGAGTCTTCAAAGAAGTGCCTTGAGCTCTGGAATGCAACAAAGTGGAAGAAGCCACTGAACACCAGGAAATGTCAACAATAAGGCAGGAATGC
The DNA here is from genome assembly GCA_030035585.1 of Dugong dugon. NCBI lineage: Eukaryota > Metazoa > Chordata > Mammalia > Sirenia > Dugongidae > Dugong > Dugong dugon. The sequence goes on along the minus strand of CM057477.1, from coordinate 35,603,533 downwards.
CTAGGCAGGTAGATTGGGACTTTCTAGGCATTTTTAGGGACAAGGCAACCAACTCAGCTGAATATGAAAACTGGCCTTTTCCACAAAACTAACTGATTTTGAAACATATTGATATCTGTATTAGCATAAGTTTAAGTACATGTTTACCAGGAGGTTCTTTATTATGTTTTTACATTAAGTGATTTGACTGACAAATTAATGACTTGTTATTAAGCCAAGGAAGGATTAAAATTTCCAATAAGGAATAGTCCAAACATTCTGCTCCTAATAGGAAGCTTTAGGCCTTGACTGAATAAAACATCTAAAAAGACATAAGATCAAACTAATTTTAATAGTTAAAATGCATTTACATTTACTTGCACTCTATTTCATGTTGAACTTAAAAGAAGGTAAAATGTTCTCAAATACTGTAAGTTGATAGTAGCAATTGGAAGCTTCTAAGCAAAGAATATAAAAGGGAAAATATGGAATTAATAATCTGTAATTAATAAGTTTCATTATAAATATAATAGGTATTAGATGGCACATCCAACACCTAAACAAAACAGTATTTCATATGCAAAAGTAAAAAGACAAACATATCTTCTATATTTCTTTTAACCTTAATATTCAGAATAAGTATCATCAGCTTTTTGGTACATTTTCTTATCTAAAATGTTACAGTAAGTCTAACTGCTACTTGTTGAATCTCCAAAAGAAACCTAATCAGAAATTGTCAAAGGTAAAACAACATGCAAAGAGTTGTTTACACACTTTGGATTAATGTGGGTTAATATTAATAAGCATCATAAAACATAAGACATTTAAAACTCAACATCAAAGTAATATTATAGTTTGAAGTCTTCTAGATATTAATGAAGCTTATTTTATGTTGGAATTAAAAATATTTTCTTTAAAAATATACTTAGATTTGTGTAGTTTGATAATCTTCTGTTTTAAAAACATGATCACTACAATATATTTCACAGGGTTAGCTACACAGACAGGGTTCCAAGGAATTGCTGTACACACACACACACACACATACACAGCTATTTTCAGAATTTTCTAAATAGCAATTACTTTCTCTAGGTTTATAGTTTATAAC